>CM053031.1:182615961-182923461 GCA_028564925.1 Lithobates sylvaticus | reverse complement strand
GAAGGCGATTCCGGCTCTCTACCGGCATGTGGAAGGCAATGTCCATGCCTCGCCGGACAGGGCAGTCAGCGGTAAGGTGCATATTACCGCTGACTCATGGTCCAGCAGGCATGGACAGGGACGTTATCTGTCTTTCACGGCCCATTGGGTCACTCTTTTGGCAGCTGGGAGGGATGCAGGACAAGGTGCAGTAGTGTTGGAGGTTGTTCCGCCACCACGCCTCCAAAATGCTACTACTGGTTGTGACACACCTCTCTCCTCCACCCCCTCCTCTTCTTCTTCCTCAATGGCCTCTTCGAGTGCTCTGTCCTCGGAACCAGCGGTGCTCCGTAGGCGTACAAGGGGCTACGCAAGTACGCAGGCAAAAAGATGCCATGCCGTGCTTGCGCTGGTGTGTTTGGGGGACAGGAGCCACACTGGGGCAGAGGTTCTGGCAGCTCTGCAGGGGCAGGCCGAAAGGTGGTTGACGCCACGCCATCTTAAGCCAGGAATGGTGGTTTCTGATAATGGCACCAACCTCCTCTCCGCCCTGCGACAGGGGCAGCTCACCCATGTGCCCTCTATGGCTCACATCCTCAACCTGGTGGTGCAGCGGTTCTTGGGCAGGTACACAGGCTTACAGGATGTCCTGAGGCAGGCCAGGAAAGTCTGTGTGCATTTCCGACGATCGTATAATGCCAGTGCTCGGCTGGCTGAGCTGCAAAAGGAGTTGAACCTGCCCAAGAACCGCCTAATATGTGACATGCCCACCAGGTGGAACTCAACGTTGGCCATGCTGCAGCGACTGCACACGCAGCAGAGGGCCATCAATGAGTACCTTTGCGACTACGGCACCAGGACAGGGTCAGGGGAGCTTGGCTTTTTTTCCCCACGCCAGTGGAGCATGATCAGGGATGCATGCACTGTCCTCTCACCATTTGAGGAGGCCACGAGGATGGTGAGCAGTGACAGTGCATGCATCAGTGACACTGTACCTCTTGTCCACCTGTTGGAGCATACGCTGCGTGGGATAATGGACAGGGCACTTGAGGCAGAACAGAGGCAGGAAGAGGAGGACTTCCTTGCCTCTCAAGGCCCCCTTTATCCAGACAGTGTTCCTTCTGTCCCACCCATCACACAGGAAGAGGAGGAGGAGGATTGTGTGAGCATGGAGGTGGAGCCTGGCACTCAGCATCAGCAGCAACAGTCTTTTAGGGATGATGTACAGTCCCAACAAACCAGTGGACTTGTACGTGGCTGGGAGGAGGTGGCTGGCGATCAGTGACCCAGAAGACTCCGGACCGAATGCCTCAGCTAACCTACGTTGCATGGCCTCCCTGATCCTGCAAAGCCTGCGGAAGGATCCTCGTGTTCTTCGGATCAAGGAGAGGGACCATTACTGGCTAGCCACTCTCCTTGATCCACGGTACAAGGGTAAGGTTGCGGACCTTATCTTGCCATCGCAGAGGGAGCAGAGGATGAGACATCTCCGGGAGGCCTTGCAGAAAGGTCTGTGCAACACGTTCCCAGAAACTGGGAGGTTACAAACTCCTGGTCGTGGACGACGAGTTGCTGAGGCTTCGGTCAGTAGCAGAGGGAGCGGTGGGGAAGGTGGATGTCTGACCGATGCGTTCAGACAATTTTTTAGTCCGCAGCCCCAAGGTATGATCGGTTCCAGCAACCATCGCCAGCGTCTGATATACATGGTGCAGGAATACCTAGGGGCAAGGTCAGACTTGGACACCTTTCCCACCGAAAATCCTCTGGCTTACTGGGTCTTGAGGATGGATCACTGGCCAGAGCTTGCACAGTATGCAATTGAGCTACTGGCCTGTCCTGCATCCAGCTTTCTTTCCGAACGCACATTCAGTGCTGCTGGAGGCTTTGTCACTGATCACAGGGTGCGTCTGTCCACCGACTCGGTTGATCGACTGACCTTCATAAAGATGAATGAGTCTTGGATCACCACCAGCTACCAGGCACCTGAAGCGGATATAACTGAATAATTTATAATGTCACATCCCTTCAAGACTGCCTATGCTGATGCTGAGTGACTGTCCTGTTATGTTAACTGACTATCCTCTTCCTCCTCCTCAATGATCCATTCCTTGATAGCTTGGAAGAACATTTTTTTTTCTGGGTGCCACCACACCAGTGCCTAAGGCACAATTTTTCAGCCCCTGTATAACAGGGGCATGTAATTACAATTTTTTTTAAAAATGCTTCGCAACAGGTCTGTCTGCTGTGCTCCAAGTACAGTATCTGTGAGGGGTTGCAGTGTTGTGGCACCTGCACCGTTGCCTAAGGCACAATTTTTCAGCCCCTGTTTAACAGGGGCGTGTAATTACAATTTTTTAAGCAATGCTTCGCAACAGGTCTGACTGCTGTGCTCCAAGTACAGTATCTGTGAGGGGTTACAGTGTTGTGGCACCAGCACCGTTGCCTAAGGCACAATTTTTCAGCCCCTGTTTAACAGGGGCGTGTAATTACAATTTTGTAAGCAATGCTTCGCAACAGGTCTGACTGCTGTGCTCCAAGTACAGTATCTGTGAGGGGTTGCAGTGTTGTGGCACCAGCACCGTTGCCTACGGCACAATTTTTCAGCCCCTGTTTAACAGGGGCATGTAATTACAAATCTTGATCTAATAGTTCACAGCAGGGCCCATTCCTGCGCCCACCAAGAGTAACTGTGAGGGCTTACAGTCTTGTGGCAACACCGTCCACCACCACCACCAAGGCCCAATTTTTCTGCCCTGTTCAACAGGTGCATGCAATTACAAATCTTGATCTAATAACTCACAGCAGGGCCCATTCCTGCGCCCACCAAGAGTAACTGTGAGGGCTTACAGTCTTGTGGCAACACCGTCCACCCCACCACCAAAGGCCCAATTTTTCTGCCCTGTTCAACAGGTGCATGCAATTACAAATCTTGATCTAATAACTCACAGCAGGGCCCATTCCTGCGCCCACCAAGAGTAACTGTGAGGGCTTACAGTCTTGTGGCAACACCGTCCACCACCACCACCAAAGGCCCAATTTTTCTGCCCTGTTCAACAGGTGCATGCAATTACAAATCTTGATCTAATAACTCACAGCAGGGCCCATTCCTGCGCACCACCAAGAGTAACTGTGAGGGCTTATAGTCTTGTGGCAACACCGTCCACCACCACCACCAAAGGCCCAATTTTTCTGCCCTGTTCAACAGGCGCATGCAATTACAAATCTTGATCTAATAACTCACAGCAGGGCCCATTCCTGCGCCCACCAAGAGTAACTGTGAGGGCTTACAGTCTTGTGGCAACACCGTCCACCACCAAAGGCCCAATTTTTCTGCCCTGTCCAACAGGTGCATGCAATTACAAATCTTGATCTAATAACTCACAGCAGGGCCCATTCCTGCGCCCACCAAGAGTAACTGTGAGGGCTTACAGTCTTGTGGCAACACCGTCCACCACCAAAGGCCCAATTTTTCTGCCCTGTTCAACAGGTGCATGCAATTACAAATTTTGATCTAATAACTCACAGCAGGGCCCATTCCTGCGCCCACCAAGAGTAACTGTGAGAGCTTACAGTCTTGTGGCAACACCGTCCACCACCACCACCAAAGGCCCAATTTTTCTGCCCTGTTCAACAGGTGCATGCAATTACAAATCTTGATCTAATAATTCACAGCAGGGCCAATTCCTGTGCCCACCAAGAGTAACTGTGAGGGCTTACAGTGTTGTGGCTAAACCAACATCTAATGGGGCAAATTTCTGCAGAGTATATACGGCAGGAATACCCCTACTTTCAAACATCCAACTTACAAACGACTCCTACTTGCAAACAGAAGGAGAAAACAGGAAGTGAGAGGAAATCTACCCCTAGGAAGGGAAATTCTATCATGTTAGATTTAATTTGGGAAAAAGGTATCTCCTCTCTACTGATGCTTTATCACCAATCCTTGTTTCAATTAAAACCCCACTTTTCCAAAAACATTTGTCATTGGGACGGAAAGTGAGGTGAAATGTTCTGAACAGATGTGCAAAGACAGCAAATGTTACAGGGGTGATAACCCCTCCCTATGTTCTCCAAAAAGCTTAAAAATAGATTTTTTTGGGATGGAGCTACACTTCATAATGTACCTGTTCAGATTCTGCTTAAGAACAAACCTACAGTCCCTCTCTTGTTTGCACCGCCTATATACTGCTGTTCAGAGTATATAGGGTTGTAGGTATAGGGTTTTATTTTGGGTGCGGGGTCCCCCTTAATATCCATACAAGACCCAAAGGGGCTGGGGTGGGGGGGGGTGATGGGGTAGCCATGCCATTTTTCTCAAGGATTTTCAGCCATATGGCCAGGACAAGACATGACATTAATGCCGCAAGTGGTTTTAAATGGCTTCTTTTTTTTCCTTTACAAATGTCATTTTGTGCAGGGACAGTTCTAAACATGGGAAACACATGCCACTTCACAGGCATACTTTAAACACCCCCCAGGTACCATATTTAAAGGAATATTTCACTTTTTTTTTCACTGTATGCATCATTAAAATGACTGCTCCCGAAAAAACATTAGTTTTTAAAAGTTCTTTTTGCATTGATATATGTCCCCTGGGGCAGGACCCGGATCCCCAAACCTGTTTTATGACATTAATATGCATATTGGCTGTTGTAATTAGCAATTTTGATTTCGAACGTTCGCGTCCATTGAAACGAATAGGGTTCGAAAATTTGCGCAAACTTTCGGTCCGTTCGAAGGTTCTGGTGCGAACCGAACCCGGGGGTGTTCGGCTCATCCCTAAATGTAGCTAACATTCATTAAGAGTACAAAGAACTGATACACTTAGTAGATGGAGTGTCACCCGTCGCGGATGAATGAGGTAAGTGCAGCTGATCACTCTACGCGTTTCGGAGCCTTGGGTGTCTCCTTCTTCAGGGATATATATGTAGCAAATAGCGTGGTTCTATTGGGGGATACAAAATGACAGGAAATTAACACATGAAACGAGAATGGGCTTAAACATGAGATATGGACTTAGCACGAAGGGAGGTGCTGGTGGGTTTTCTCCATATACTTACATATCAGACAATGCATGGCTATGTAAATATGGTGTAGTATTTGTAAAAACAATTTGACCGGATTGGCCTTTCAACTTCCAGGGTTCCCACACATATTAGGGGTGGTGGTGATTTGACGTAGTTGTTTTTAAATGCTGCCACAAGGCAGGGAATTCCTGAAGGACCCCAGAAAAGATATTGCTGAGCAGGTGTGGGGAGAGACACTGGGGCAGAGAAAGCTCAAAAACCCTAAAAAGTAAAAACAGATAGTAAGAGTGTAGCAAGACTGGTAGGCAGGGCCCTAAAGATCAAACTTAGGCAGAAAAGGAATGGTAATGACCAAATGGGTGGTATTAGTTAAAGGGTTACCTGGTGTGACGACACAACAGAAAAATGGCGATTTCCACCTATGCGGATGCGATAATCGCTGTGGGGAAATTGATATAGTTTATAAATAATACACAGGTTGTATTGTTATGTACTTGCATACATCAAGACAAAATTATGTCCAAAGATGTTGTGTGTAGTGGAATTATGATTGTTAACAGTGATATCAGTATATATGTATATATTCAAAGAGAAGTATAGGCAGGGTAATTATCATCATAGGATTGCACATACCAAAACGTTTGGAACTTGTATGGTTGTATAATTCGAAAACGGTAAGTTTTAGCATAAAAATATATAAAATTGTAAAATTTTTAAAGAATTCTTTAATTAAACTAATTATTTTTAATTACTTCACCTGTGTACGTGCCTGAAAAGTCCACCAATAGGGGTTCCCTGTATTTTTGTTTCTCTGGGTATGTCCCGGAGCCACTTTTCAAGATACCACAAGCGTTTGTCAAATTTGGCAGGTTATACATTAATTCAGTGTGTAATGAATCTGGTTTTTAAGCTATCATCCTACTGTGTTTATTTTTGCCCCCTTTTAGGCATACTGACCACGTGACCCTGGCACACTTCAGGTCTATGTTCTCTGTTGCTCTTTGTTCCTTTCCTATACTATCCACAGATTGACTCTGAGTACAAGTGTAAAGCTGACCGCAGGTCAGCCTGTATTTGTAGGAGGGGTCAGACTGCATAAAGCCTGCCCTCCTTTGCCTCCTCCCCTCATGGTCGTAGGCTCTCGTGTCCCACCGAACCATTCCCTTTTCTTTCATTTAATTTAATTTAACTTTCAATATTTTTTTTTATTTTGTTATTCAAGTACAGTCAATGAACCGTAAAACTTACAAATGTGAGATTAAGTACAAGCATCTGAGTGTCTTACTATCAGGAAATGCAGAAGTACAACACCTCAAAACAGTAAACTAAAAAAAAAAGGATATTTAGTGGAAGTATTGGTGAGGTTGACTGATGAACTAAAGATAAGGTCGCTAGTGGTTAGGTCATGAAATATATTTCTGATTCTTTAGGGACTACCTGCGTCGAGTCCCAACGAGCCACTTAGATTTGTACTACTGGAGATAGTTATAGTACAGGTGAAAGGTGTAGTGCAGGAACAGAAGGAGGGGTATAGGGAAGAGGAAGGGGAGGGGGAGGGAGAGAGGGGAAAAAAAAAGGGAGGGGGGTTCCTTTGTATTTTTTTTCTATAAATCTCAACAACATGGAATCATATGAACTATCCAGTCATCTTATATCTCTAAAGCCCCATACACACGCGCGGATTATCCGAGGACCAGGTCCGTCAGACCATGTCCGTCATACTTTGTCTGATGTTGGTTTTGCGTACACACGGTCGGACAAAGTTGTCGGAAAATCCGATCATTCTGAACGTGGTGACGTTTGTGGTGACGGGACTACGTAGAGGCTAGTAGCCAATAGCTTTGGTCTTGTAATGTGATCTGAGCATGCGTAGCACTTTGTCCGGTCGGACTACCATACACACGATCGGATTTGGTGTGATCGGACCTTGTTGTCCAAAAATCTATCCAGCAGGAGATAGGACTTTGTCCGTCAGACAATCTGATGGAAACTGTCCGATGGTGTCTGATTTTCACGGTCTGATTTTACGACAACATTGTAGGATAGGACAGAATCCATCGGAAAATCCTACCGTGTGTATGGGGCTTAAGGATGTCTGGTAAACAGTAGGTGTTAAAGAGAGGAGTAAGAAAGAGGAGAAGGAAGAGGAGAAAGAAGGCGTGAGTAAGGAGGGGGAGGAGGGCCAGCCAGAGGTGAATTAGGATAAAGATATATATCGTATCCATGGATCCCATATTGCATCAAATTTCTTAGTAGTATTGCGGAGAATACAGGTGAGTCTATCATTAACCATGATCCAGTTAAGCTTATTCTTTACAGAGTCAAGAGGAACCACCGACTGCTTCCAATATTTGGCAATGGTTATTCTAATTAGTTTGATCGATTTCTTAGGGACTCCCTCAGGAAACTTTTGGAAAAGTGCTGTTTCCGGGGATCTACGGACATTAATCCCTGTCACAGAGTTCACAAGGTTGAATATACGAATCCAAAATCTAGTGATATTTGGACATTGCCACCAAATGTGGTACATGGTACCCACCTGGTCACATCGTCTAAAGCACATAGGGGATGCAGATGGATGCATCTTAGCGACCCTGGTTTGTACTAGATACTAGCCAAGGAGGGTTTTATAATTAGCCTCAATTAGTGTTGTATTAATGGATACTTTAGATAAAGCATAAGCTACATCTTGCCAGTCAGATAACTCAAAAGTGGTATTCAAGTCCCGTTCCCATTGTTTCATGTAAGGGTTTGGTATTCGGGTCAGTAAGGGTGGCATATATCGTAGATATTCGTCCCTGTAGGAAGCCCTTAGTTTGGCAGGATAATTCTAAATTTGTAAGTATAAGAGGTCCATCTAACAAATTAAGTTTAGAACGTATAAAAGAAATGATCTGATTGTACCTAAACAATTCATTAGGGGGCATCTGCATTGTGTCTTTAAAGTATTTTAAAGCATTTAATTTAATTTAATTTCATACTTGGGTATGCCCCCTTTTAGGCATACTGACCACGTGACCCCGACACACTTCAGGTCTATGTTCTCTGTTGCTCTTTGTTCCTTTCCTATAATATCCACAGATTGAATCCGAGTACAATACAGAAGGGTTATATTGTAGGTACTGAAACTGAGCATGAAAAGGGAAAAGGTTTCATACACTGATAAGACCTGGTTGATTTAGTATTTTAGCATGCCAGAATATTAAAGGAAGCACAAGCAAGAAGTTATCAGAAGGTTATTGATGGTTTAAAGCAGTAGATATAAAACATGAAAGTGAATTGCACTATAAAAGAAAGTGAACAAAATGTTGTGGAAATATTAAGTGGCTTGATAGATGTTTTGATTACTTTAAATGTGTCCAGTCCATGACAGAGACAGTAAATGTGGATGTGACTAAGTTCTAACTTTACTGCAAAAATAAGAAAATACAGATTGCCTGACAGACGTAGCAGAAGAGAGAGGGAGATGGTGATGGATGACTAGTAGGGCAGCATTAACTTTTTGAGCACACAGAGGTTAATTTGTGCATCTGGAAAGTGTTCGGATTGTTGGTGGGAAATTTTGTCCGAATAATAGTATTAAAGTAAATATTTCTTGGATATATTCCTTTTAGAATTTCCAGATATTCAACTGTAAAGTGTTAAAGATGCAATGCTGTTTTATATTTGGGTACATTTACTGTATGAAGTTAAAAAGCTAAGTTCTGAGTCAGAATATGTGTTTGGATAAAATGCTCTGTTTTATGACCCTGTGGATTTCACTTGGGTCCAGAGAATAAGGGGGAACAAAAAGATTCACATTTTATTAAATTCTGCTACAATATCAGGGTCTGAGAAAAATATTCAGTTATATATATATTACAGGAGAAAAATTATACTATTTCCTACTTTCTCCTATCTCAGGGCTATGGGTGTCACAATTTAAAATAATGGCCAACAATAATGCCACCAGATGCTAAAAAAATGGTAGCAATATAAATTAAAACAAAAACAAAAAGCAGCCACCTAAACATTAAATAGCAATTTCCAATATGACAAATCTTTCAGACTTTAGGGTCAGATAAAATTTATCAAAGCGGCACTCCTGTCAAAAGAACCTCTTGACTGGCTTGCACATGTAGAAAAAACAGTATATATGTAGCAGTGACACTTTTACAAGGTGTCCACTATATGTGAAAATTTTGTTTTTTTCTTCAGAACAGTAGTGGGGTTTTGAGGGTTAATTGTGCAGGTTAACTTTGGCATCAGTTTGGCTGGGCTGTACTAGGGTTCTGCCTGGTCATGGGTACACTGAGGTACACATGACAGGCCTAGAACAAGGCCTGGTTGGACGTTTTGAGTATCAGTCTTCCCCAGAGCCAATCAGTGGGTGTGCTTGGCCCCGCTGAGGAGTCTGGGGGAAGGGTACTTAAGGTGTTGAAGTCACGTGTTCGGGGTTCGGCCGTAGCTGCCTGTTCCTGGATCTGGACCGGGGTAGCCCTGCGAGGGGTCCCGGGCCCGGGAGCGTTTGCCGTACCGCAACATGGTCAGTTTGACTAGCCCCACAAACCTGCTTGGTCTGGGGCAAAGAATCCATCTGTTCCCGAGCCTGGGAACCGGCTGGTCCGAGACGCAGTAACTGAGCGAGGATTCAAGCGTCCGGGTGTGCTCTCAATCTTGGAGGGGCACCGCAGCTCGTGAAAGCGTCAGGGGGAGGACTCTTCGGAGGAGGACCAACAAGCTGGCATCCCAAGAAGTGCCTGGTTCCGGGTTGTTATGCACACTAACGAATCCACAGTTTTGCAGTACTGCCAAGGAGACAGAGAACGTTCCAGGTACTGAGAAAAGGTTCCTATTCACTTTTGGTTGAAAGTTTATTCAATGTCAGAGACTTTATAAGTTTCTGGACCAAAGTGTTGACTGCCATAATCTCGGGCTAGAGATTTGTTCAGCATTGAAGCGCCCAGCTGCGAGTGGCTACTCTCTGGGTTTTGTTAGAGACATTCTAATTGTCAGCAGTTCAAGGTGCCTGAGTTTCTTCACCCCTTGCCCTCTGTTCCCATTTGAGACTGTGTTGTTGGATGTTACCCCTGCAAAAAAAAACCTTCTATAAGGACTTTTATGGTGTCAGCATCCGAAGTTGTTGGGTACTAACACTGGGAACCCCTGGACATGGATTAACAAGCCAAGCGGAGGTAACTGGTAAGCCTAAAAGTCAAGGCCGCCCCATCGAGGGTTATGGCCACTATATATATATATATATATATATATATATATATATATATATATATACACACACACTTTTGGGCTTACCAGTTACCTTGACTTTTGGGCTTACCAGTTACCTCCTCTTGGCTTGTCGGTGAATGTCCAGGGGTTCCGTGGGTTAGTACCCAACAACTTTCGATGCTGACACATAAAAAGTCCTTTTGAAGGTTTTTATTCTGCAGTGGTAACATCCAATGTAACACAGTCTCAGATAGGAATAGAGGGCAAGGGTGAAGAAACTCAGACACCTTGAACTGCTGACATCCACAAAATGTCTCTAATCAACCCAGAGAGTAGCCACTCGCAGCTGGGTACTTCAATGCCGGACAAACCTCTAGCCAGAGGTATGGCAGCCAACAATGTGATCCGGAAACTTGCAAAAAGTCTCTGACACAGAATAAACTTGCAACCAATGGTGAATAGGAACCTTTCTCGCAGTACCTGGAACTTTCTCTGTCTCCTTGGCAGTACTGTGGAAGTGTGGATTCTTTAGTGTCCATACAACTCAGCTTCCAGGCTCTTACTGAGGTGCCAGCTTTTTGGCCCTCCTCCGAAGAGTCCTCCCCTGGTCACTTGTACGAGTTGCCACGTCCCTCCAATACTGAAAGCACACCGGGACACCTTGAATCCTCCAGTTACTGGGCCTCGGGCTAACCGGCTCCGAGACTCGGGAACAGACGGATCCCTGGCCCAGACCATGCGTCTCTATGGGGCTAGTCAAACTGACCATGTTTGCGGGACGGCAAGCGCTCCTAGGCCCGGGACCCCTCGTGGGGCTACACTGGTCCAGAACTGCGGACGAACCCTGAACACATGACTTCAGCACCTTAAGTACCCTTCCCCAGATTACACAGCGGGGCCAGACGTGCCCACTGATTGACTCCGGGGAAGACTGATACCTAAGACGTCCAACCATACCTGGTTCTAGGCCTGTCATGGGTACCTCACTGCACCCATGACCAGGCAGAACCCTAGTCCAGCCCAGCCAAACTGATGCAAAAGTAAACCTGTACAATTAACCCTCATAACCCCATTACTGTTCTGAGGGAAAAACTAAATTTCCACGCATAGCGCACACTTGTCCAACACACTTCCCCAGGTCATTTAGACGATGTCCCCATCATCTAGGCTACAACCAGGAAAAAATCCTAACATAATTTACAAAAAAATGCGGTGCCTGAGTTTTAAAGTGGGTGTTGGGATAGGGAAAGGAAGGAAAACACAGTTAAATGTTTGACATTTTCATAACAACACATACATTTTACATACTGTACATATACCACCCAGACTAACTGACTACCCCACCCAATCTCCGGTGAGCTTGACAGTCGATCTCGGGGCATCCTGAAAAAAACAACAGATAAATGCAATACTATACACTGTACAATTCTTTTAGAAAGCAAAATTTCACCCTATTCTCAGTGAAATTTTCTTCTCTAAAGACACATACATTTTTAAATCTCTAAAATCACTAACCAATATCTAAAAATGGAAAAGAAAGCTCTCACTACTCCTGTCCCTTTCTGCCGACTCATGCCACCTAGTGGTCAAAGCCACTGTAACTACAAGTCCTCATGAAACCAAGTACTGTGGTCCGGCAATGGTAAATCTTGACGTGTAGTTCTCTCTTCAGCAACTACCTGTCTGTCTAACCCCCACAGTTCTGTATTTTTTGCCGAAAATCACAAAAAGATAAAGATTCAGGAACAGTTCACCAATAGAAGCGTGGGTCGGGCAAAACCAAGTCTTTACCGATTTGAACATCATAAGTGGTGATGTAGTATGTGGGAGGAGCGACGTGCTGACGTCACCGCGCGATACGTCCTGGACCAGCACGGGCGTGTGTTACTGCAGCCGGCCGGCCTCGAGTTTTTAAATCTGATTTTCTGTATTGATGTCTATACGCCATCAGCGTTTTTTTTAAATAAACCATTGGATTCCACCCATGGCCTGTTTTTCTTCCTTTTGTGGCCCATACGATCATCACCATTTGGCGAGGGGAAGCTCCTGACGGCTCTCTGAGAGATAGGTTGACGAGTGCTTGTACTAACACGGACGCCCCAATCGGTCAGACGGAAGGGATCCAAGGAGGAAAAGGCCTCGGCTGGGTTATAGCCATAGGTGCATGCCCTATCAACAGCTGGTAAGCTTAAAGCGGTTCTGCACCCATCCATAGAAGTATGTCTCTATGGCTTCCCTATCCTGTAAGATGACAGAATTGACGGTTCAATTCTGCATCTTTTAAGCTTACCTTGAATGATTGCTTCATCTGTGTTCTTCTCCCTGCGGCGGTGGGCGGGCTCTCTGCGTCGATCGTCGTCGCTTCCTTCTACTTCGCAATGTCTTCTGGGACCTGGCGCTGTGTCTTGTGGGCTATCTCGCTGTGTCTCCTGGGATCAATCCCAGGAGACTTTGCAAGGGTCCCGAGGCGAAATCTCGCGGGATTAGCGACGCCGCCCGTTGTGATGGCAACCTGAGCTGTTGGCGCCGTTACTGCGCACGCGCGAAATCGGCGAAAATCCACAGGTGGATTGTGGGCCAGCAACCCGGAAGAAAAGGACCGGTGTCGTTTCAGGTGCCCACACTGAAGATGGAAGCCGGCATGAAGAGGTTTTAAAAGTGCACATTCCGGACGAAAAACAGAAGAAAGAAGACCAAGAACTCAAACAGGTGAGTGACATTTATGCAAAGCACATTACAGCACATAAGACACACAAAAAAAAAAAGTCAAACACAGTGTAGAACCGCTTTAAAATTCAGACGGTGGTGGGATCACTTATGAGAAGTCACGGATGCCATTTGGTTCTTCTACTTAGCCCCGCACAGCACTTATGTGGACTTTGTCACTTTCCTTTATGAACTTTTAATCTTTAATCTTTTTTTCAGTGCAATACTGTTTTCTCACCCTATGATATTCATCCCTGATATGGTTTGATTGCTAACATCAAGGGCGTTCATGATTCACTATTATTTACTGCATTTGTCACAAAAACGCTTTTTCCAGATCAATTTTTGCACTTATACAATTTATTTCTTCATATTGTTTATTATCACTTAGCTGTATGTTATACTTCACCAGTACTTTTTACAGCTTAATATTAGCGCAACCTTCTTTTTTCGTATTTTTGATTTGTTTATCACATGTGGTATTGCTGCTATTTTTTATATATTTTTTATGTCCAGCGCAGTTTTTTGTTTTATATACGATGTAGTACACAGCACTGTCTTTATCCGGTCTGCAGATCACAACCTTGTCACAATAGATGTGCCGACCATAACTCCAATGCAACAGACATCCTTGAAATCGATCAAACATTTCACGGGAAAGTGCTTTCTTTCGCAGTGGCTTTGGGACCTTAAGGTAGTCCCAGACATCTTACGCATACCAATTTTCCCGATTCGCTTCCACAATGTCAATGACTTCCCTAGACACGTAAGGGAATTCAAGTCTATACTCTGTTGCCAACCGCTATATAAAGTCTCAGAGACTGAAATCGGCCCCGTCATAAATCGGGCAGCGTTCCTAGTTCAGGCAACAGAGTGGCTAAAGCTTAAAAGCCTTTAAAAAGTCTAAAACTCATACTCACGGTAGCCTGGGTTCGAAGTGCCAAACGTCTCCTTCATCGGAGCCGGAACCAATCTGTGAACCCAGCGAAGACTCCCCTGCGGAGTTGCAATTCCCTGTGGTCTGTTCTTGAATACTTTTCTCCAAATGTCTGGTCCGGGGATGCGGGAGGCCGGTCTGCCTCTGTGGTGGCAAGGGGTGCTGGGTCGCTCCTTCTCCTGGGCGACTGACGCTGCAGCAACAAAATTTTCTTGCGGGGTCGTGTCCACGATCTCCAGGACAGTCTCCGGAACCTCAGAGGGAGCAGAATTCCTTCTGGCAATCCGAGCCCCAAAAGACGATGCCGGGGCATACACAATCGACTCCTCCGCTGCTATGCCTGTGGCCCAGTCTATATGGAAGGCCCGGTGTTGTGCGGTGGGCTGCTCGACTTTGAAAGTGTACTCGCCACACCTTCGGCACCTGGCGAACGGCCGGGGGTTTGCGACCAACCCGTCACATTTCCCACACAACATTCCGAGGGCCTCCATGTCTCCAACCGTGCACAAAATGAACCGCCCCTGCGGCAGCAGACGAATGCCCATGTCTGTGATCACGTTGCCGGGCATCTGTATACTTGTTGGACCCCTTGCTGTAGGCATCCTGGGTCCGGATGCAGGCTTCATGCTCGGGATACGGTGCATTTCGCTGAGAAGGTATTGGTATCTTTTTCTCCAACTCCAAGATCTCAACCAAGCCTCTTCTCCTTCCGCAACACACTCTCACGCGGTGCCTCGTGCGGGGAAAGATCAGCGTAGACTCCTCTCACTGGGTGCTGGTGCTGTGTAACTTTGCAGGCTTTTCGGCAAAGGCTCCTCCCACGCTTACGCACCTCAGTGAAAGTCTCTCCAAAATGGCGCTGATCTCTGATGGCGCAGTTCAAAAATACTTAACCCTATATTCCAATGCACTGGGGGGTAACTGTAAATCCCGGACTGCAAGAACCCAACGTGTAACAGCCATAACCCACAGAGGGGCGGCCTTGACTTTTGGGCTTACCAGTTACCTCCTCTTGGCTTGTCAGTGAATGTCCAGGGGTTCCCAGGGTTAGTACCCAACAACTTTCAATGCTGACACATAAAAAGTCCTTTTGAAGGTTTTTATTCTGCAGTGGTAACATTTAGAGATTGTGACAAGATCCTCCGTGCTGCTGGCAGGGTTGGTGAGTTAAAATACCAAAACACCACCATGATGTTCTTCCCAGACTACTCACTTGAGACACAGAAGCTGCGCAGATCTTTCGATCAGGTTAAAGTGGGTCTGCGGGCACGGAACATCAAGTATAGTGTACTCTTTCCTGCTAAGCTTAGAGTACAAGATGGAGAGACTGTCAAGTTTTCACTGCACCCCGGGACGCTGCTGCCTGGCTAGAATCACTGCCCCCACGCCGTTAATGCATTGGCTACCTGCCTGCTTTCTCCTTTTTTGGATGTCTTGTTTGGCTGTTTCTCCTCTGTTTCCTTTATTTTTTACCTTTTATCTTTTGAAAATGACTGGGACACCGCTGTGCTGCGTGCATGAGGGATCGATTCTGGTCGCCCTTGGAGCCTACTCTGCACCTGTCTAACCTTGCGCCACAGCACCCCCCGAATCCCTGTGAGTACCTCCATTGTCTACCATCGTTCCCCGCTCTCATGCCCGCATGTTAATCTGCAGCGCTGTGATGGCTTGTCCCCCTGCTCATGCTGCCTGGGGGTGGGGTCTGCAGGGTAGCGGTGTCTGCTGCAATCCGCTCCTGAGCCCGTCTCTCAGTAACTATATGACCGCACGTGCCATGCTGTGACTCCTTTTTTTTTATTTATTTTTTTTTTTTATTTATTTTTTTATTTTTATTTTTTTTCCACTTCAGCGATATCCAAGAGACTATTATTCAGTTTCACATTCATTTGTATCTCTCGTTATAGTTCACATCATCGTGGAATTTTATTGCGTTTATAGCTACCGGATAATAAAAAATAATCCGTAGGGTTTGCCTTGTCTCGTATTTATTATTATTATCTCTATAATAGTCTCGCCTGTACATTTTTGTTTACTCCCACCCTCCCCTTCTACCCTCCCTATTCTCCCAATACCTCTCATCATTTTCCTTCCATAACAAATTGTTTTATATCTCTTTGTCTTATATTATAGTTTCGACATATTTCCACGTCTGCTTGAACTTTTGCCATTTTTCCCATTTAATCAGATCTTCATCTCCGTCATCCTCTCCATTATATCTCAGTTTTTCAAGATGGTGGATTTCTTCCACTTTTAGGGCCCATTCTCTTTTTGTTGGTGCTTCTTCCTGCTGCCATTTTTTCGGAATTAGTCCCTTAGCTGCGTTTAGCATTTGAGGGATCAAAGTTTTGGTGTATTGCTTAATTGGATCGTCTGTTCCATGAAATAAGCAAATCCAAGGGTCCTCTTTTATGCTTACGTCAGTTATTTCTTTTATAAGACCCAGGATCTCCCACCAGAATATATTTATTTTTGGACACTCCGGTACCCCGGTTTTTGCACCCCCTCCAGCAGTATGATGAATTATCTGGGTGAAGTTTATTGAGTCTATCAGGTGTCATATACCATCTGGAGAGGCATTTGTAATTCATCTCTGCTGTCGTAGTGTCAGTTGCTGAGTTGTGAGTTAGTTTCATGATCTTTTTTATTTTGTGAATATAATCCTGTGATTCTAATTCCACTCCCCATTTTATTAGGAAGGGCGGTACCTCAAGCTGTTCCTCTGCCATAAAAGCTTTGTATAGTTGAGATGTTATTTTTTTTGTCCCAGTTTGAACACAGATTTTTTCCAATGCTGTGTATTTTTCTTTTGTTCTAATCGGTTGGGGTAGACTCCTTACGAAGTGGGTCAACTGTAGGTACCGCCAGTCATTTATTTTTATTTGTGTCACGTTATGTTTTATTTCACTCAGTGTTTTTATCTTTCCTTTATCTATTATGTCTTTTAATTGCGTGCATTCCCCTATCCAGTGACCCCCTACGTGCTTTTTTCCTGGTGGGAAATAATCGCTATCGCTCAAAATCATTAGGGGTGAATTAAACTTCCAGTTATACTGTTTGTGCACCAAATCCCATATTTTAAATGTGAGTCTAGTTATTTTTTGTGTGTTTGTGCCCAACCCCCTTAAATGTGCCGGAATCCATATTACCGTTTTTAAACTGACCCCACTTGTGCTATTCTCCATGTTGACCCATTGTTTATCTTCTGTCTCCCGTGCCCACTCAATTGCTCGTGACACTATAATGGCATAGTAGTATTTTTTGAGATCTGGGGTACTCAATCCTCCTTGTTCTTTATTGTGCTTCAGAATATTTCGAGAGATCCTGGGTTTTTTATTTTGCCATATGAATCTGCCTAATATTGATTTTAATTTTTGAAAATAATAGTCTGGAAGGTAGATTGGCAGCATTGAAAATTTATATGTGATTTTAGGTAATAATACCATTTTAACTGTATTAATCCGGCCGAACCATGACAGTGGCCTTAGGGATAGTTTCTTCGTCTCGTTTTTGATTTCATCTAATAGTGGGATATAGTTTTCAGTAAAAAGTTGTTCTACGGAGTTTGCTAATTTGATCCCCAGGTATTTTAGACCCTTCTTCTTCCAGGGAAATGGGAAGTCTCTTTGTATCTCCAAGGCTTCTTTAGGTTCTATGTTTATATTTAAAATTTCCGATTTATTTAGATTGATTTTGAGGTTCGATATTTCTCCGTATTGTTTTAGGGTGTCAATCAATCGTGGCATTGTGAGTTTGGGTTAGGAGACGTAGAACAGCAGATCATCGGCAAAAGCCGCGACCTTATGCTCCACGTCCCCGATTTTTATTCCTTTAATATCATCCTTTGCTCTAATTGTTGATAGTAGGGGTTCCAGGGATAGCACAAAAAGCAATGGGGATAGGGGGCAACCCTGCCTTGTCCCATTCCTCATTGTAAAGGGGGTTGAATGTTCCCCATTGACTTTAATTGTTGCGGTCGGTTCTTCATATAGCACCCCGATTCTCTGTAGCATTTTGGTACCCAGGCCCAGATGCCTCAATGTTTCCATCATGAGCCCCCAGTCTACCCTGTCAAACGCTTTTTCTGCGTCAATTGACAGGAATAGGCCTGGGGGCCCATGGGTTGTCATTTTTTGCAGCAATAGGAGAGTTCTGACCCCATTATCACGCCCCTCCCTTCCTGAGACAAACCCTACCTGATCCGGATGCACCAGCTGTTTCATCTTGTCCCTAAGTCTGTTAGCGAGGACTTTTGCGTAGAGTTTTGTGTCAAAGTTCAGGAGGGAGATTGGTCTATAGTTTGAGCATAGCCTTTCATCCTTACCCTCTTTTAAAATTATAGTTATCTGTGCTCTCTGTGCGTCTGGGCTTAGCCCATACTCCACGCCAAGTCCATTCATGTATGCACAGAGCCTGGGTGTCAGAATATCCCCGAATTTCTTCAGGTACTTAATCGTGAATCCGTCGGGACCCGGGCTTTTCCCTATTGGTGTTTCTGAAATAGCTTTCGCGACTTCTTGCTCTGTAATGGGGCTCTCTAGATCTTCTCTATCGTTTGATGCCAGTTGGGGGATGCCTGATTTATCCAAAAACTGTTTTATTTTATTTGCTTTTTCTTTATCTGCGTTCCCTTTCTTGACATCGTATAGTGTGGTATAGTAGTTTCGGAATACGTCCGCTATCTCCTTTGTCTTGTAGACGACTTCCCCCTGCTTATTTTGGATTTTTTCAATGTAATTTCTCGTTTTTTCTTTCCTCACGGTGTTTGCCAGATGTTTCCCTATTTTGTTTGCTCCCAGATATTTCTCTTTCAAGACTTTATTTAAGGCCCTCTTTGTGTCTTGTGCTAATAGGTCTTTCAATTCTTCCCTTTTCGATATTAATTGGTGAAATATTTCTTGGTTCCGCCCCTCTGTTTTTTTATGTAGCTGTTCTATCCTATATATTTCCTCTGTTAGTTTTCTGATTTCTCTAGCTCTTATCTTCTTTTTTCCTGCCCCCAGAGATATAAAGATACCTCTTATGAACGCCTTATGCGTTTCCCATAGTGTGGAAGGTGAGATATCTTTTGTGTCATTAATTTCGAAGAAGTGCTTCAGTTCCTTATGTATTCTTTCTACATCTTGTTTTACATTAAGAACGGTCTCATTCAATTGCCAGTTAAAAACGGGTCTCTGGGTTCTAAGTTCTTCTATGATCATCGTGACTGGAGAATGATCTGAGAGGGTGGTAATCCCAATCTCGACCTCTGTTATTTTAGTCAATGTGTTGTGATCTGCCAGGAAATAATCGATTCGTGTGTACGTCCCGTGCACAGGGGAGAAAAAGGTGTAGTCCCGTGTTTTTGGGTGGAGAGCTCTCCAAACATCCACCAATTGATTTTGGTGCATTTTTTTTGTTTAGGGTTTCAAGGGGTTTCCCTCCCGTCCCCTGCGCACGGGACGTACTGTCCTCTTGTGGATTCAAACAAAGGTTAAGATCTCCTGCCATTATTACTGTCCCCCTCCTAAACTCTGCGAGATTCCCAATCATTTTCTTTAAATACTCTATTGGCCTTTTATTTGGAGCATAGATATTAGCCAGGGTACATTCCGTTTCTCCTATTTTCCCCCGAACAAATAGGTATCTCCCCTCCGGATCTGTTAGCCTGTCCTCTATTTTAAAGCGCGTCTCTCTTGAGATCCCTATTGCGACCCCCTTGGCTTTATTTGTCGTTGAGTCCGCACAGAACCATATAGGGTGATCATTATAGTACAATCTTACGTTAGCCCCTTGAAAAAGATGGGTCTCCTGGAGAAAGACTATGTCCGCGTGTTGATGACTGAGCTCATTTAGGACCTTGTGTCTTTTGGCTGATGTATTCAAGCCTCGGACGTTATATGTCAAAAACTTAATCTGTTGCTTTCTTTATCATTTCTTTGTCAATTGTTGAGAGGTATTGTTCGCCTACCCACATCTCCCCCCTACCCGTCCCTCCCCCCCTCCCCTCCACACTCCCCCCCACCCTCCCTCCCTTCCATTCGACCAATTCTGGTCCCTAGACTGTTGGCTGATTTGAAAATCATCTCAGCCTTCAGTCTTCCTGCCTCGAGGTGCAGCTCTGATCTCCTTCCACATTCCACGCCCCTCCCACGGGATTATCCCAGGAGGGGAGTGGGGTGGGTATTCTGGACCAAGCTTTCCTTCCTCCCCGCTTTTTAGCCCTTACCTCTCCCCCCCCAAAAAAAATAAATCAATAAATAAATAAATAAATTTGAAAATTAGACAAGAGAAGGAGGAAGGGGACCTACAGGCCCTTTCCATCCATTCTGGGATTTCTATAACCTGTAAGTTAAGTGCGTTACAGAATTCTGGAAGCTCTTCTGGGAATCTGAGCCTGGCAGATATACCCTCTTTGTATCCTATCAGGCAAGACGGAAACCCCCAACTATATTTAATATTCTCTGATTTCATTTGGGTTAGTAGAGGTCTAAGGAAGCGCCTCCTGGCCAGCGTTTCTGGGGCCAGATCGGTAAAAATTTGTAGTTCTGTCCCCCTAACTTTAAGTGGAGGTTTACCTCTTAAATTGTTCCAAATTTCAGTTTTATCTTCATAGTTCTGAAATCTTAATAGGACATCCCTCGGACTGTCCGGTGATATATGTTGAGGTCTCCTTAATCTGTGAACTCTATCTATTTTTAGCTCTAAGTCTGAGATCTTCTGCGTTTTCCTCTGCCAGGGCGCGTATCCTTAGATTCTGGCGTCTACTTTGATTTTCCTGTTCCTCAAGCTTATATCTGATTCGTCTCTGGTTTATCCTCGTTTCTCTTAGCTGGTCTTTTACCGTATTCAATTCCAGAGTATGAGCTTCCATTTTGTTTTCATTTTCTTCCACACGAGTAAGCAGGTGGCTTAGGTCTGTTCTAAGCGCCGATATTTCCTTCTTAATTGAATTCTCCATTCTGATTAACATCTCAGCGATCTCCAGCTTTGTGGCTGTCTGGGCCCTATTTGTGGGGGCTTCATTGACACTGACACTCCTGTCCAGCTCACTTTCCATGGTTGTTTCTCCTCCTGAGGCTTCCACCGGGTCATCTTTCTTTTTATTTGCTTCCTTCTTTTTTGCCTGTTTAATCATTTGCTGTTTTTCTGGGTCTGGGCTTTTTGGGCTCAGTCCCTTTACCATATATTGTTTGATTGTGCTCGTATTAGCTTTGTTTTTTGGTGTTTTTGATTCACCTCCTTTCGTAGTTTTTCCTTTCATAATAAGCAAACCCCCTTTTTTTCCCCCTTTCCCGGATGATTTTGCGCTAAAAGAAAAAAAAAAAAAAAAAGAGGGGGAGGGATTCTTAAATGGAATCTTCACTGACAGTATTCTTTATCCTTATTCGTCTTTAAGGTCTCCTTAATGTCCCTGTGGTTTCTAGGTTACAGCGTCTCTTGTCTCCTCCGTCCCTGCTCTCCTTTTATGTCGTAGGTATGTGTGTACCCCTTTAAATACGAGTTCTCTCATTCACTGCTTGAGGACCCTTAGCTGCAGTATGCTATCACCTATCTTGTAGTTTTGGCTGTTGGTTTTAAGTATGGTTTTGCCACAAAAATAAGGGATAGCAGAAGGGGGGAGGGAAAACAGGGGGAGCAAAAAAAGTTTTGCAGTGATGACAGTATTGAACCGTTTATAGAACCTTGGTCTTTAAGTTATGGGTCTCCGCCAGTTATAGCAAAACCCCCCGCTCCAATTGCTCTCTGATTTATAGGACTTATGCGTGTTTACTTGGTATTTGCCTTTTAATACATCGGAGATCTTCCGCTCTGTGTGTACCTCATTGTTTATAGTACCCAACTATTTTACTGCTGTATTTATCTGGGATGTCTTCTTTAAGGTGTATGATCAGTATAAGCAGCGTTTATCTTTTATAGTTGCCCTTTTTGGTCTACAGCTGATATTCAATCTATACAGTAGTATCTATTCCATTCATATTAGTCCATTCTACTCCATGGTTAACATCATTGTTTTGTAGCAAAAGTATTTCAGACTGCTCTTTGTTTTTGAGGTAAAAATAATAAAGAAGCAAAAAGCAAGACTCACCGCTTCCAGTCTCCTATTATATAAGTCGTCCCAATATAATATTCTCCCCTTAAAGAGGAGGGCCGGGCAAAAAAAAGAAAATTAAAAGTCAGCAGCTACAAATACTGCAGCTGCTGACTTTTAATAATCGGACACTTACCTGTCCCGGGGTCCAGCGATGCGGGGGAACGAGACCCCCCCCTCGTTCCCCGCTCCGCTCACGACGCCGGCATTCTTAATGTGGGAACCCGGCTGGGCTTCACAGCCGGGCACCCACTGCGCATGCGCGAGCGGCGCCGTGCGCCGTGATTCGACGCTCACTCATCTGGGACACATGACATGTCCCAGATGACTGTGCGTTGCCTACAGGAAGTGACTTTTAGCCCGGGCAATGAAGGTGGCAGACTTCGAGGGACCCCCTAGCAACAGGCATTTAGAGGTGAGTAAAAAATTTTTTTTTTTCCAATTATTTTTTTTTAATTTTTTTAATGATTTTTAAGCCCCTTTTTGTTTTTTGGTTGCAACCCCACTTTAAGATGGGGTCTTACCCTTGCAGCACCTCGTTGCGTCCAAAGGAATTTCTTGGGGAAATAAGAGCAGGGGGGGGGTTTACGGAGAAGCAGATCCTCTCCGGACAAGTGGGGGACAGCAGCGTGTTGTTTTCAGCGCGGCGTCTCCAGCATTACACGCCGATATCCTCGGAGGTACACAGCAGCATGGGACGCCGGCTCTCTAGTCTGGTGATAGCGGGGAATCATCAGCGAGGGATCACGCAGCCTCTCATACTGCGTGCTCTCGCTCAGCTCCGTCCATCAGCTGTTCTTGGATCAGGCCCCTCCCTCCATGAGGCGCCTCAGATTCTCACGTCCTCACGTCCTATCGGCCATCCCCCTCCATGCTGTGACTCCTGACTCATCTATGCTATGGAAGGCAGAGACAGTACGAGAGTGATCCCGGGTAGGAACAATTAGTCCTAGGAACATATTCTGCTGCTAATGGTTCTGCCGGGTCACATGTCTAGGATACCGTCGGGAGTCTCTGCAACATGTTGTCATATCACTGCTTGTGGTGCAGCTTGCTTCTGCTGGAACTCTAGTCACTGGAACGCTTGGTGAGAAAGACTGGATCGGATCAAACCATTGGGTACTGTGTTTCATTCAGGTTGTGGCCCACCTCTCAGGAACTACACTTTAGGTTCTCACTTGTGATACGGGGTCGGATCGTTGTTCCGGCTCCATAGCCAGTCCCGGACCATTTTTGTAAACATGTGGCTCCTTTATAGTTTTGTGGGTTTTTTTCTTTTTACTAGTAACTAAGCGCAGTGCCCCTAGCCTCGTCTAGGAGATTGTTACTGCAAGTTTAACCAGCGCCAACTATTTATTCAGGAACAGCCCAGTCTGGATTCAGGGGTCTTTCTTTCGGGAAGTGGACAAATGCATTATTTCCTTCATATGGAATGGATCCATCCCTAGATTGGCGAAGTCTACACTGCATTCACCCACACATTTGGGGGGGACTTGCCCTCCCGAATATATGGGTCTACTATTGGGCTGCTATGCTAGTCACTACCTATTGGTGGTTTGAGGCCAAATGCTCCAACGCTGCAATATGTCCAGAGGCACATTTGGGTTCATTACAGGCCTTGCAGAATTTGGTTTATATAGGGATGAGGACATATACAGATCTCCCTGCTCCAACTAAGGCGTCAATCAAGGTATGGAATATCGCTAGATGCAGATTCTCCCAGGCGGAGCGCTGGTCCCTAGTCCATCCCCTCTGGGGGAATCCTAATTTGCCACATCTTAGAACGGTCCCAGATCCCCAGGTGTGGGCAAGATTCGGCATAAAGGCGCTGAGAGACATTATGTCGACGGGCACTCTAGTGTCACTCTCCCAACTGACCAGCACCTACGCCTTGCCTGGATGGATGTATTCCGATATGCCCAAATACGGCATGCTGTTAGAGCTCAGTTTCCTAATCCCCCAATCCTGCAACTAGACCCATTGGAAGATCTTCTATCATGTGATGATCTTAGGAAACCCTTATCTGCTCTGTACAGTACCCTACTCCCAATAGACTCCCCCAAGATGAATAGACTTTGGGACAGGTGGAAATCTGATATCCTAGCACTGAAGCGAGGACTGGGAGGACTGTCTGGAACAGGGAACCAAGCTGGCTATCTCTGCAGGTGACAAGCCCATTCAAACAAAGTTTCTACATAGGGTTTACCATACCCGTGCGTCTGTCTAGAATCTACCCTGATAGGGACCCTCATTGTCCCGATGCAAAACACATCTAGGTACATACATGCACATGTTTTGGGACTGCCCTCATCTATCCCAATTTTGGTCCCGATTTTTTGAACAATTAAACGTGCGGCTCGGGTTATCTGTTCCCAGAACTCCCGAATTAGCTTTGTTGGGTATCCATGAAGATGAACAAAGTTGTTGATATCCTACCTTCTTTTTTACGCCAAAAAAGAAATATAATACAAATGGACCTCCTCTGCCCCCCCCCCCCCTCAGTGTGTCCTCGTGGGAGAACGGGGTTAATGCTGTTTTACCCCTCTATAAGCTAACATACCTTAGTCGTGGTTGGAAATTCAAAGTGTGGCTTTCATGGACTTCTTTTTAAATGCCTAAATCTAAATGCATTGGGTCTTTTTCTCCCCCTTTCCTTTCCCTCTCCGGCCTCCCCAATACCCTCCCCCCTGCCCTCCACAAAGCCATTTTCCCTGCCCCCCCCCCCCCCCCCCTTTCTTCCCTCCTATCCTTCCTCCCCCTTTCTTCCCTCCTACCCCTCCCTCTTTCTCGAGTTTGGTTCATACGCAATATGTTCCACCATTGTACTCTTTCCTGTCTCCGTAACACAATGAACAGGTTCCTTCTGCTAGATTTTCATTGCATACCATTTGAGATACCGAATGTGAAACACTTAAACTGTTGTATTGTATTGTACTTGATTCACAGCACAAATGTACTTCTGTCTTTTTTTCCTTATTGATTAGGGATGAGACGAACACCCCCCCCCCCCCTGTTTGGTTCGCACCAGAACCTGCGAACGGACCGAAATTTCGCACGAACGTTAGAACCCTATCAATTACAATGGACGCAAACGTTCAAAATCTAAAGTGCTAATTATAACGGCTAATATGCATGTTATTGTCCTAAAAAGGGTTTGGGGACCCGGGTTCTGCCTCAGGGGACATGTATCTATGCAAAAAGAAGTTTTAAAAACGGCCGCATAAAGTGAACAAAAAAAAAGTGAAATATTCCTTTAAACATCGTACATGGGGGGTGTCTAAAGTATGCCTGTGAAGCGGCATGTGTTTCCTGCGTGTAGAACTGTCCCTGCACAAAATGACATTTGTAAAGTAAAAAAAGCCATTTAAAACTGCTTGTAGCTTTAATGTAATGTCTTGTCCTGGCAATATGGATGAAAATCTTTGAGAAAAATGGCATGGCTACACCATCACCCCCCCTACCCCAGCCCATTACCAGCCCCTTTGGGTCTTTATGGATATTAAGGGGAACCCTGCACAGAAGTATACAGGCAGTGCAAACAAGACAGGGACTGTAGGTTTGTTCTTAAGTAGAATCTGTTTGTAATTTGTAACAGGTACATTTTTAAGTGTAGCTGCAGCCAAAAAATCTTTTTTTAAGCTTTTTGGAGAACATAGGGAAGGGTTATCACCCCTGTAACATTTGTTTTGCTGTCTGTGCACCTGTTCAGAACATTTCCCCTCACTTTCCGTCCCAATGACAAATGTTTTTGGAAAAGTCAGGTTTTTATTGAAACAAGGATTGGTGATAAAGCATCAGTAGAGAGGAGACACCTTTTTCCCCATATTAACTCTAACAGGATAGAATTTCCCTTCCTAGGGGTAGATTTCCTCTCACTTCCTGTTGTCTCCTTCCGTTTGCAAGTAGGAGTAGTTTTTAAAGTTGGATGTTTGAAAGTAGGGGCCTGCCGTATATACTCTGCATAAATTTGCCCCTTAGATGTTGGTGTTGCCACAACACTGTAAGCCCTCACAGTTACTCTTGGTGGGCGCTGGAACACCCTGCGGTGAACTATTATATCAGGAATTGTAATTACATGCCATTGTTGAACAGTGGTAGGAACAATTGGGTCTTTGGTGGTGGTGCTGGTGCTACAACACTGTAAGCCCTCACAGATACTGTACTTGGAGCACAGCAATGAGACCTGTTGCAAAGTATTGCATTAAAAATTGTAATTGCATGCCCCTGTTAAACAGGGGCTAAAAATTGGGCCTTAGGCACTGGTGCTGTTGCCACAATACTGCAACCCCTCACAGATACTGTACTTGGAGCACAGCAATGAGAACTGTTGCAAAGTATTGCATCAAAAATTGTAATTACACGCCTCTGTTAAACAGGGGCTGAAAAATTGGGCTTTAGGCACTGGTGCTGGTGCCACAACACTGCAACCCCTCAAAGATACTGTACTTGGAGCAGAGCAATGAGACCTGCTGCAAAGTATTGCATCAAAAATTGTAATTACACGCCCCTGTTAAACAGGGGCTGAAAAATTGTGCCAGAAACCAAAAATTTCTTCCAAGCTATCATCAGGATCATCGAGGAGGAAGAGGATAGTCAGTCAACATAACAGGACAGTCACTCAGCATCAGCATAGGCAGTCTTGAAGGGATCTGACATTTCAAAGAAAATGATTCTGTTACATCAGCATCAGGTGCTTGGTAGCTGGTGGTTATCCAAGACTGATTAATTTTTATAAAGGTCAGTTGATCGACCGAGTCGGTTGACAGGCGCACCCTGTGATCGGTGACAAAGCCTCCAGCAGCACTGAATGTGCGTTCCGAAAGAACGCTGGATGCAGGACAGGCCAGTAGCTCAATTGCATACTGTGCAAGCTCTGGCCAGTGATCCATCCTCAAGACCCAGTAAGCCAGAGGATTTTCGGTGAGAAAGGTGTCCAAGTCTGAACTTGCCCCTAGGTATTCCTGCACCATGTATATCAGACGTTGGCGATGGTTGCTGGAACCGATCATACCTTCGGGCTGCGGACTAAAAAATTGTTTGAACACATTGGTCAGACGGCCACCTTCTCCACCGCTCCTTCTGCTATTGACCGAAGCCTCAGCAACTCGTTGTCCAGGACCAGGAGTTTGTAACCTCCCAGTCTCTGGGAACGTGTTGCACAGACCTTTCTGCAAGGCCTCCCGGAGATGTCTCATCCTCTGTTCCCTCTGCGATGGCAAGATAAGGTCCGCAACCTTACCCTTGTACCATGGATCAAGGAGAGTGGCCAGCCAGTAATGGTCCCTCTCCTTGATTCGAAGAATATGAGGATCCTTCCGCAGGCTTTGCAGGATCAGGGAGGCCATGCAGCGTAGGTTAGCTGAGGCATTCGGTCCGGAGTAGACATGTGCACAACAAAAAAATTTGTTTATTTTCGTTTCGTTTTTTTCGTTTCCGTTGATTCGTAACAATTCGTAAATTTGTAAGTCGTCGGTGTTCGTATTCGTAACGATTCGTACATTCGTAAGTCGTCGGTGTTCGTATTCGTAACGATTCGTACATTCGTAAGAGTTATTTTTCGTTGATTTGTTTTTTCGTTAGTTTCATTTTCGTTTATTCGAAATTCGGACGCATTCGTATTTATTCGTACATTCGTAATCGGAGCATAATTCATAAATTTTATGTAATGTGTATGCTATTATTACATTTTAAGAGACACAGAAAATTACGAATCGAAAAAAAAAGTTACGAATTTATGAATTTTTTCGTTCAATCCATTCGAGGCACGTTAAGCAACACCATTGTAAGGAACATGGAAAATTACCAATTCAACAAAAAAAAAAGTTACGAATGTACGAATTTTTTCGTTCATTTTCATTGTTCCTGTTTTTCGGATTTTCTTCATTCGTACATTCGTTGTTTCTAATTTGTTTTTTTCGGATTCGTTCGATTCGAACGATTCGTTAAAATTTTTAGCGAATCATTCGTTCATTCGTACGAAAACGAACGAACGAAAAAAACGAAGGAAAAAAACTAAACAAATTGCACATGTCTAGTCCGGAGTCCTCTGGGTCACTAAGGATGACATGATCCTGAGCCACGTACAAGTCCACTGGTTTCTTGGGACTGTAAATCATCCCTAAAAGACTGCTGCTGCTGCTGCTGCTGCTGAGTTCCAGGCTCCACCTCCATGCTGACACAATCCTCCTTCTCCTCCTCTTCCTGTGTGATGGGTGGGAGAGAAGGATCACTGTCTGTATAAAGGGGGCCTTGAGAGGCAAGGAAGTCCTCTTCCTGCCTCTGTTCTGCCTCAAGTGCCCTGTCCATTATTCCACGCAGCGTATGCTCCAACAGGTGGACAAGAGGTACAGTGTCACTGATGCATGCACTGTCACTGCTTACCATCCTCGTGGCCTCCTCAAATGGTGACAGGACAGTGCATGCATCCCTGATCATGCCCCACTGGCGTGGTGAAAAAAATCTGTGCTCCCCTGACCCTGTCCTGGTGCCGTAGTCGTACAGGTACTCATTAATGGCCCTCTGCTGCATGTGCAGTCGCTGCAGCATGGCCAACGTTGAGTTCCACCTGGTGGGCATGTCACATATAAGGCGGTTCTTGGGCAGTTTCACCTCCTTTTGCAGCTCAGCCAGCCGAGCACTGGCATTATATGATTGGCGGAAATGTACACAGACTTTCCTGGCCTGCCTCAGGACATCCTGTAAGCCTGGGTACCTGCCCAAGAACCGCTGCACCACCAGGTTAAGGACGTGAGCCATACAGGGCACATGGGTCAGTTGTCCCTGTCGCAGGGCAGAGAGGGGTTGGTGCCAAAAACCACCATTCTTGGCTTAAGCTGGCGTGGCATCAACCACCTCTCAGCCTGCCCCTGCAGAGCTGACAGAACCTCTGCCCCAGTGTGACTCCTGTCCCCCAAACACACCAGCGCAAGCACGGCATGGCTTTTTTTTGCCTGCGTACTTGCGTAGCCCCTTGAACGCCTACGGAGCACAGCTGGTTCCGAGGACAGAGCACTCGAAGAGGCCATGGAGAAAGAAGAAGAGGAGGGGGTGGAAGAGAGAGGTGTGCCACAACCAGTAGTAGCATTTTGGAGGCGTGGTGGCGGAAAAACCTCCAACACTACTGCACCTTGTCCTGTATCCTTCCCAGCTGCCAAAAGAGTGACCCAATGGGCCGTGAAAGATAGGTAACGTCCCTGTCCATGCCTGCTGGACCATAAGTCAGTGGTAATATGCACCTTACCGCTGACCGCCCTGTCCAGAGAGGCATGGACATTGCCTTCCACATGCCGGTAGAGAGACAGAATTGCCTTCCGTGAGAAAAAGTTGCGTTTGGGAACCTGCCACTGAGGAACCGCACATTGCACAAACTCATGGAAGGGGGCCGAGTCTACCAACTGAAAAGGCAGCAGTTGAAGTGCTAGTAATTTAGCCAAGCTAGCATTCAACCGCTGGGCATGTGGATGGCTGGGAGTGAACTTCTTTCGACGGTCCAGCAGCTGGGGCAGGGAAATTTGCCTGCTACAATCGGACGTCGGTGTACTGCTAGCAGAGTGCCCGCAAGTACTTGGCTGTGACACACCTAATTCTACACCTTCATTACTCTCAGTGCAGCTTTCAGAGAGGACTGAAGGTATAGTGGGGTTGGATATCCCAGCTGATGAGGAGCAAGGAGAGGTCCGCTTTGTTCTTTGGTGTGGGTCTTTAAGGTACGTTTGCCAACGAGCTGCATGGCAGGTCAACATATGTCTGGTCATGCTTGTGGTGCCTGATGTTTTGGCCACGTGAGATACGCTTAAGACATATGTTGCAAATAGCAGCGGTGCGATCTGATGCACTGGTCTCAAAAAAAGCCCACACCAAAGAACTTTTGTAATAACGCGCAGAGGCAGCGCCCTGCACAGGCGGAGCTCTGCGGTGTGATTCAGTCGGTGTGCTGCCCTTAAGCTGGCCCGCGGAGGGCATCCTGCCTCATTGGAGATGTGCCTCCTCCTCCTCCTCTCTCCTATCAGGCACCCACGTGGAGTCAGTGACCTCATCATCCCCTCCCTCTTCACCACTGGAGCAAACCTTGCAGTATGCTGCAGCTGGTGGAACATGACTGCCAGATTGCTGTCCTTGAGCATCCCCTCTCTCTGCGCTCACGCTACTGCCTTCCTCTAGCTGGGTATCATATCAGAGCCTTCAAAATGCTGGGCATCCTCCTGGAGCATGTACCCAACACTGTGGTCAAACAGTTCTGGGGACTCCTCAGGAGGACATGGTGGGTCTAGGGAAGGAGTGACTGATGACATTGAGACGAGGGAAGAGGACACGTTGGCAGCTGCTTTGCCAGTACCCTGAGCTTGGGGTAGAGAGGATGAGGAGGATGAGGAGGGCTTGGTCATCCACTCTACCAAGTCTTCGGCATGATGCAGCTCAACACATCCAGCTGCCGAAAATAAGGACAAGCGTGTCCCATGGCCATGCGCTGATGACGATGCACTGCATCCACGACCAGCACTGTTGTCTCTAGACACAGATACGGCTTGCCCTCTTTTATTGCCTCGTGACTGTCTGCCTCTCCTTGTTGGCCTTCCAGACATTGTAATGGCCTGCAGGGAGATGGGAAAACCAGCAATTGGGTAGTGTATATTGTGCTGGAGGCACACAACACCCACTAACTCCTGCGGGTCTGCTGTATTAGAGAACACCAGCAAATATAGGTAGATACAGGTGTATACTGTGCTGTGCTGGAGGTACACAACACACACTAACTCATGCAGATGGCTGTATCAGAGAACACCAGCAAATAAGGGTAGATACTGTGCTGTGCTGGAGGCACAGAACACACACTAACTCCTGCAGATGGCTGTATCAGAGAACACCAGCAAATATGGGTAGATACAGGTGTATACTGTGCTGTGCTGGAGGCACAGTACACACACTAACTCCTGCAGATGGCTGTATCAGAGAACACCAGCAAATATGGGTAGATACAGGTGTATACTGTGCTGTGCTGGAGGCACACAACACACACTAACTCCTGCAGATGCCTGAGTATATAACACACTGTCCCTGCCTATCTAGCTCTCTCCCTGCACGCCAGAACACACTACACAAGGCCGCCGCGCTGGCGGCCTTATATAGTGTGGGGCGTGTACTAAACACCCTGAGCTATAATTGGCCACAGGCATACTGCCTGTGGCCAATTATGGCTCTCCTCGCTGCCGGCGCTGTGATTGGCCAAGCATGCGGGGTCACAGTGCATGCTTGGCCAATCATCAGCCAGTAATGCACTACGACTGGCGCAGTGCATTGTGGGCCGTTCGTATCACACGATTTTGATGAGAACGGCCCACAAAGTTCTGGTTTCGTCGAACGGACGAATGGCTGATGTTCGATTCGAACATGGGTTTGAATCGAACACCGAGCTCATACCTATTATTGATGTACTGTATATTTCCTCCAATAAAGCACTCCTGATTGTATCAGGCACCCATGTAGAGTCAGTGACCTCATCATCCCCTCCCTCCTCACCACTGGAGCAAACCTGGCAGTATGCTGCAGCTGGGGGAACATGACTGCCAGTTTCTTTTCCTTCTTGGGTACCCCCTCTCTTTGGGCTCACATTACTGCCTTCATCCTCAACCTGGGAACCATCATCAGAGCCTTGAAAACGCTGCGCATCCTCCTGCAGCATGTACCTGACACTGTTCGGGGGACTCTTCAGGACATGATGCTGGGGCTAGGGAAGGAGTGACTGATGCCATTGAGGTGATGGATTTGGCAGCCAAACTTGTCTTAACCTGGGTGACAGAAGCTGAGGAGGATGAGGACGGCTTTGTGATCCACTCTACCAACTCTTCTGCATGTTGTGGCTCAACAAGGTCAGCTGTCGAAAAAAAAGAACAAGCGTACCCCACGGCAACATGCTGAGGATGCACTGTTTCCAAGACCAGCACTGTTGGTTGTTGGAGACTGTGTGAGTGTGTGTATATATTATATAAGATTGGGGTTATCAAACTCAAACGGTAGGTGTGTTTTCCAGTGATTACGCCAGTATAAAACTGTATTTTTAAGGGCCTGGTAGCCCACTTGTATTTAAAAGCACAGAAAAGTTCACAAAGACATCAGTACCCACGCAGGGGGGTTCCACCATTACTGTATCTTGCACACTCAATACTTTAGCCTCCTGGCTTACATTATTCCCATACAGCTGATTCAGGCCTTTAGCCTAGGCCTCAGGTCTGCTCCTCAGACCCAAAAGAGTTTCCTAGAGTGAAGCTCTCTCCTAGCTCACTCCTGATCAGCTCCTTGCTGCTCTGTCACCAAGTTCGCCTGCCTCCTGCAGACATGCATACTCTGGCTGCCCCATGCAGCCTCTGACTCCTCTCAGGGGAATGGGAGTCCAACTGACTCCCATGTACAGACTTCCTGTCTGTTGGGTGGAACCCTGAGCCATAGCCAGGTCAAAACTAAATAGCCCAGCACACAGCTGTGCAATCAGCATGCCTTTCTCTCCAAAATCTGGCATAAACCAGCAATCCTCCAGGTAGCACAGGGTCCTACCGCCACTTATCCTCCCCCCTTGTTTCGAACCGGAGGGAGGAACACATTAACCCGTTACCATGGATGGGACACCTCTGTGCCAGCCATTAACTGCGTAGGCCCATTTCTTTTTCCGGGTATGTTTCCACCAGCACTTCACCTTGGCACCTCTGTACCAACTATCAGCAGCAGGAGTCCTAATCTGCCCAACCTTTTTTCTAAAGGGGCACTCCACCCACATCTTCTTCCGGGTGTGCTTCCACCAGCACTTCTTCCTAAACCGTGGGCTCCCACTATCCTCTCTATCCCTTCTACCTTCTGGCAACGGGATCCTCCCTTTCTTCTTTTCTCCCACAGACCTACTCTCCCGGGACTGTTGGGGACCCACTTCCATGAAACCTGTCAGGGACTGACCACTCTCACTACCTGATGCAACACTAACCAACAGGTTCTCAGGTTCACTAATCCCTGTGTGGTTACGCTTGGCAACCAAATCATCTGAGATCAACACCACATGCTTCTGTTTAACCTCAATAGCAATGTCCACTAAGGGGTTATTCAACTCAATATTATCATCAGGACCTCTTGTCACCTTGTTTGCTAGGACAGTGTCTAGGGAGGAACCATCTACAGGCAAGCAGTCCACTCCCTATGGGACATTCCCGCAGTTTCACATCACCCCCTGTTGTCCAACACCCCAATTCGCGACTGGCGACTGTCCTACCAACGCACATTTTTCGCCACATTTTTCCACACCAATCTTTTTAACCATTTCTGGGTCCATTGGTACCTCAACCAATACCTCTGATCTGTCCGACAGTGCTCTACAGTGCTTCTCGTACAATTTTTCATTACAGTTACCAACACTGTAATTTCCTGTCAAAGTGTCTCCGGGTACCTCAAACTGCACCTCCCTGCGAGTGATGGACTGAATTCCCACTACTGCTGCGTCTTTTCCGGGTCCTTCCTTTACATGAGGTCTAGCGGGTGAGATAGCACACGTGCCATGTACCAACCACTGCTCAGCTGCACCTCGGACCGCACCAGCATACGGAGAGACTTCCACTATGTCTATCATTTCTGATTCCTCTAGCAGTTCCCCTGAATGCCTTCCGCACATAAATGTCGCTGGAAGCACTTTCGCTGAGAACTGTGAGATCACTTTCCACAAAAGTAACCAACATTGCAGTAACCAGTTTTTATCAACATTGCTTAACATTGCCTGTACCACATGTCTCCACTGATTGGTACTACGCAGTACCCATCTGTGGTGGATATATGCAGGTGTACAGCAGAAAGATTTTCACCAATTCCAACAACATCTCAGTTATTTCTAGACATGCCACATCTAAACACAGAACTCTATGGACTTTTCCTTTACCAATGACGTGGAGGGGCTAATTTTCTAAGGATTGAGAGGCCAAGACACTCAAAGAGACCTCCACCTCAGAGGAAACTGACAAAACTTGTGGCTCCCCATGAGCACTGCAAATCACATGTGTCACACTCATCCTCTCATTTTCACCAATACTGAGCCCTTCCAAGTCCCTATCCATTATCCCATCATCCTGACACTCAACATTACTCATCTCTTTTGCTGTGGACAAAACTTCTGCTATGTATGCGCCCTTTTCCGATCCTTCCGCCTGGAGGGGGTTAAGTTCTGCAACAGCCAATGCACCAGTGTCTACTGGCTTTTCAGCCTCTCCATTTGTCACAGCAGCAATAGTGTCCAGCTTACTATTACCTTCAGAAATTTCTTTCCACCCACTAACACCTTTATGGTGAGACTATCCCACTCTATCCTGTCTGTGCTCCAATCACCAGCACTCCGTAGCACTGCTCCCTCTGCCAAAGGAGACACAGGTGGACAGGGTGGTTTAGCAGCAGACAACCTGCACCAGTCACTGTCAACCACATCAGATTGTGATAATTCATGCTCCATTACTTGAGCCGTTTTCCCATTGGGTTCCACCTGAGCAGTATCAGAGCCGCCCTGGACCACCGCCGGCTCCAACACAGGAAGTCCTCGTGAGGTTTCCTGGTACAACTCTGCGGCACTACCTGTGGTTACCATGGGAGACACCAAACCATCAACATTGTCAGTAATACACTTTTCAACATCATCATTATCCACCTTCCTACCTTGTATAAGCTGTGTTAGCACATTAGTAGTTTGAGATTGTAGGATATTTAGTACATTGCTTTTCACCTCATGTGAAAACACACTTGTCAGTCGGGGTGGCAACACAGTTGTCCTGGGAAACCCTGAGCTCAGACACCATGAGCTCCTGAGCGGTCTCTAGGGACACCTCTGCGACACCTGCCATGGTTGCCAGGGGCAACAGCACACATTTCTCAGTGGTCACCCCTGACATTTCTGAATGCAATATCACATTTTTAATCGCATTAGCAAGCAACACATTATATTCATGTTTACCACTTGTCTTCCTGCTACATGGTACACTGCCTGAAGACAAGTCCTTACCAGTCCTCAAGCTTGCTGCAGGTTCATCTTCAAACTGGGCTTTGCTACTACACAAGGTATTAACTTGCAGCAAGTCTTTGAAATCATTTTTTTTCACTGGACTTATTCCCACTTCACAGGGAATAGTCCCATAACCAGTCTCTCTCACATTTGTAACTGCAACAGTCTTACCATTCCATTTGGCAGGTGTTGAAAGCTTCAATTGAGGGCGGTGTCCCTTCTTTGCTGTGCTCTCACAAACCAATGCCCCCACATGGACATGGGGCAACATTGCATCCTCCTTGGATTTTCCAACATCTCCTGCAGGCCAAACAGATTTCCTGTTGCCAGGGGTAACAGCAGACCCACACACAAAGTCATACTCCTTGCAGTATGCTGGATACTGTGCCTTCTTCTCTAGGCTGACCACTTCACACAAGCAGCCATAACTTGAAACCACTGGTTTCTTTTGCTCTCCATCACCCCCTGCAAGCTGAACAAAATTTCCTTTACGGTTGCCAGGGGTGACAACAGACACTTTTGCACAAACCTCTTCACTCAGAATTTGAGCCACATCTCTGCTGTAGCTCCTCCTTTCTGCAAACAGACTTTCTCCGGTTGCTATGGGAGACCACATTCTCCCCGCTGATCTATTCCAACGCTCTGTAGATTGGATTGCTCCTAGGAAATTGTCGTAGTCATCTCGGTTATAATACATCCCACGTTACACCTCTTGGTACTCCTCCATCAGAAAAGGTTGCACCAACTCAACCCAGCAACTTTTGGGCCATCCTCTGGAGGAAGCAATCATCACAAAATCATCCAAAAAGTCTTGAACATGTTAAGAAGGCAGCATACGCCGTATGAAGTCAGTTGTACGTATTTTTGCTTTATTGCCATGGGCAACCGCACCCATCTGCTCACTCTTTGCACTAAGTGATGGCTTGCTTTCCTTTTTCCTTTGCTCCAATGCGGCCAAGTGCATCTTGCACAAGTCTGGGGCTTGTTCTGTCGGTAACAATCGCTCCTGCCACAAGGTTCTGTCTCTAATCTTAGCAAACATTGCTTCCTTTTTGCGTTTTGACCGCCCCATCTCTGCAGTCAGGCACACAACGCTTTTTAACACAGTTCCTTTTAACACAGGAAAATTTTGCGCACTGTCTTTTTTAAGACTTGCAAACAGCACACTTTCACATGCAGACTCCACTGGTTCACATCAGCTGCTCCTCACAGCATTGCTGTAAAACACAGTTTCTTGTTACTCACTGTTTTTGGTATGCAAGGATCTGGAGCACTTCACAAATCTGCCCAAAGCAATATCTCCACCAGATTGGGGTTATCAGACTCAAAGGGTAGGTGCTTTTTCCAGTGACAAAAGCGCCAGTACAAAACTGTATTTTTAAGGGCCTGGTAGCCCACTTTTATTTAAAAGCACAGAAAAGTTCACAAAGACATCAGTGCCCACGCAGGTGGGTTCCACCATTACTGTATCTTGCACACTCAATACTTTAGCCTCCTGGCTTACATTGTTCCCATACAGCTGATTCAGGCCTTTAGCCTAGGCCTCAGGTCTGCTCCTCAGACCCGAAAGAGTTTCCTAGAGTGAAGCTCTCTCCTAGCTCACTCTTGATCAGCGCCTTGCTGCTCTGTCACCAAGTACGTCTGCCTCCTGCAGACATGCATACTCTGGCTGCCCCTATGCAGCCTCTGACGCCTCTTAGGGGAATGGGAGTCCACCTGACTCCCATGCACAGACTTCCTGTCTGTTGGGTGGAACCCTGAGCCATAGCCAGGTCAAAACTTAATAGCCCAGCACACAGCTGTGCAATCAGCGTGCCTTTCTCTCATAATCTGGCATAAACCAGCAATCCTCCAGGTAGCACAGGGTCCTGCCGCCCTAATATATATATATATATATATATATATATATATATATATATATATATATACACATACATTTTTATTTATTTTTTTAATAACAGTTTTTATTAATCATAACAGCAGGTAAATAGACCAGAAGTTGACACTGTAATACATGAACTTCGTTATAACGGCAGTAAAACCAGTGTATATCAAGTAACAGTTGTCATGGAAAATTTTATTAATGTATGTTGTCAGATGCCCCCCAGTGTCGGTTTTGCTGTAATGCGCTCATCTGTGCGCATTCACACATAAAGACGTTGGCGGAAGACCATTGGCTGCGTAAACCTTCCTATGGACACTACAGACGTGTTTGCTGGTTTAAGGAAGTTAATTTGTGCCTCACCGGGAGACTGGCCACTTCCCAGTGACGGCATTGATAGCTTCAAGCAAACATCCCTGTGTACACTGGAACTTTAGCATAACGGTATAAATATTGTGGCCCACGGAGCCATAGTTTTATATTGTTCGTTGTCATTGAAAGCAGTTTAGACGGTTTGTACATCACTGTTTAGTCTGTTTGAATGTATACATCTGTGATTGGTTCTTTTGAAGGAAAACAATTGTCCCTGTATTGTAGTCCCTGTATTGTATTTCCTTATATGGTCATTCACATCCTGGGTGAATGAGATGAGGCCACATCCTTTGTGGGAGGGGTTTAGCTGTTGGAGGCAAACCCCTGAGGGTGTGGCTTGGAATGTTTTCTAAATAAAGGAGTTCACATGAGCTGGGAGAGGGCAATGATGCTGACCGAGGCTGAGATGAACATGTAAGAATACTTGCTGTTGATGGCTGTTTACTGGGCAATGGGGAACCAGGGGCTAAGATGGAAAGCAGCCAGACTGAGGTGGTGATGGATGGAATGCTTGGCTGGTGAGTTTTGGATGCTATGATGAGAGGATGACGTGAAGCTGCTGGTAATGTCTGTTTTTGGGAGCTGGGGATCCAGGGAGGCATACGATCAGAGGGTGCATTATATCATAAGATTGAAAGGCGCTTATTAGCGCAAGAGTGTGGCGAAATATCCACTACAGTTAAGATGGCGAGTCAGGTGTTTAAGGGGCAAACAGGGCTTTCCCTCTACACAGGCAGAGAGGGGGAGAGAACAGAGCACAGTCCAATACACGTTTGTTGTCCTGAGACAAATGGGGTGCGTTTTCTCTGCCTGATGCGTTGGGAAAGTTTAGCTTTGCAAAAAGAACAAATGTTTTGTCTTTTGGTATAATGCCGCAATTTTGATCGTATGTGTGTGTGTGTGTGTGTGATCGTGTGTATGTGTGTGATCGTGTGTGTGTGTGATCGTGTGTGTGTGTGTGAATGTATGTGTGTGAATGTGTGTGTGTGTATGTGTGTGATCGTGTGTATGTGTGGGGAGAAGGATTGGCTTGTTATGGAAGTTGATGCCACAGTGAGTAACTTTAGGTGTTTAACAAGAAGTGTATGTTTTAAGTTGTGCTTTTTCATGTAACTAACACTTTTAAATGTGAGTTAGCCTAAAGTGTTTGTCTATGCGTTAAATGCGATGTCCCATTTGTGTCCGATTGTGTGGGGAGAAGGGTTGGCTAGTAGGGAAGCTTGTGCTAGTTTTGGCGGGAACAACTGCTTTGCATGCGTTAACGACGCCATTTTGTACCCTGGCTTTCATCTGCCATTTCCTTCTGTTGTTGTTTCATTGGATAGCATATGTTACTAAGTGTGCATTCTCAATTGTGCGGTGAGATACTTTTTAGTGGAACTGTTCCTAAAGTGTATGTTTTAAGTTGTGCTGGGCCTTCCTATAGGGGAAGGGGCAAACATCATTCCTTTGTGTGTGAAACCATGTGCTAGTTTCGGCGGGAAAAAAAATCCCTCATGTTGTAGCCTAGCCTTTGTCTATTATAGGCTAGCTGTTTTCGTTTGGCGGGAAAAACTCCATCTTGCTGAAGTCTGGCCTTTGATATGGTTTTTTTCATCGGCCATCTTGTTGTATCTGCTGTGTTCAGCCTTTGGTGCAGATTTTCCTTTTTAAGTGAATTCTATTTTTTTGTACTTTTTACGTATTTTTAAGTAAAGCTTTTGCGTTTTCTGTATTGAATTTTGATTTCCATTTGAATCTAGACTGGGTTTGTGTATAGTGAAACTAGCTTTGCAAGTGTATGGGAGTGTCTCAGATGGGTAATGCATTGTTCTTTTTAGGCTTGTATTGTTTAAGCCTGCACTTGAAAATCTAGCCTCCCTCCCTCTTTCCTCTTCATTGATATTTAAATTAACCAGTTTGATGAGTTTTGATGTATCCACAGGAGGGGAGGGGCTTTTGATTGTTTGTGGCCTACAGTGGAAGGGAAGGGCTTTGATTGACCTTTTTCAGACATCTTTTTGCAGGAGTTTTGTTGCACTGTTGTGTGGTATTCTGGTTTTAAAACTGGTGGTTTAACTTCCCAGGGGATATATGAGTCAAGGGGGTTAATGAGTTAATTGCAACATGGGGGTCAATTCCACCCACTCCAGGAAAAAAGGTTTTTTTTATTTGCTGATGCTAGCCATAGATTTTTCTAATGTCTTGATAGACAAAATATGATGCTATTATAGACTCCCCCTCCCCCTCCCTCTTCCTGTTCAGGTGTGCAACAGGAAGTTGATGGGAGGGGCCTGTGGTCTATTGAATTAGGACAAAATCTTTTTGATTTTTAAAGTAAATTAAGGTTTATATTGTAATACAGTTTTGGGGAGGCATTAAAGTTATTGTAATATCAAGGTACAGAGATAAGCCATAATATTTGTTTTGAATAGTGGAGGATTTCATGGTGTTTTGTAGTTTGTCTGACAACACATTTATGGGGCTGCCGATAACCGGTAGTAGAGCATGTAAATGTGAGGATTAGTACGCTAGCACACCAGGAGGCCGTGTATAATAATCGGAAAACGCTGGGTGCCAGTACTGTAAAAATGAGGCGCTAAGCAGTACTGATCCGAAAATTAGTGCAAGGTGCCCTGGACGCAGGGACACTTCATAAGCGATTCGAATCGTCATGGGTAATGTTGGCCATCCATGCGTTGGAGATAAAAAAATAAGGCTCCACATCAGTCAGACAGCTGCCTTACACATGAAATCTGGGTTTGGGGCTCCGGACATGAGACCCCTTAAAGTGTGACACATATGGTCAGAGGGTACAGTAAGGTGTATTCCTTTGGAAGGTATTTTTGATGTCTGGTGGTACGACACCCCAGAATAAAAAATATTTTGGAAGTAGTTCAGTTTTGGCTTCAGAAATCTGTAATGATGAGTGGGATGATGGATGTGTAGTACATGATTTTGTGATTCTCAGAGGAGGAACTGTGCTTAAAATCCAGATGCCCATTCCAGAACTTTGTGTGGCTGGTCCATACAATATTCTGAGATGTTCTCATGTCTGTCCCATTGTATGTAGTTTTTTTTTTTGCTAAGAGTGAAGGCAGAATTCCATCTGGTTGGTTTTAATTTTAATTTTTGATTCAGGAACTATGAAATATCTCCCCCACATTTGTATCAAAATGTTTGTCTAAAGTTTTAGTTGTGTCATGTTCTATGTGGTAACAAGAATAAGTCTGAACCTACCACGACAGTCGTGTTGTGGGTGTTGTATTTTAGTAAAAACTGGAAAGTAAGGGTTGTAGAGGGTTTAGCTATTATCGGTTTCGACGAATGCCATTGACAATTTACCAATGGACACGAATGTTGTATTGTTTATGATTGACAGATTAATAACTTGTGTGTATAAGTATCTTTTCAGATCCAAGGAGTTTGAGGCTCTGCACCATTCTAAACCCTGTATGTTTTCCTCCACTTTGTAAAGATGAGGAAAAGGGGGGGAAGAGGATGGGCTGAGTGACAATTTTTTTTAAACCAATGATACTAACCACTCTAATTCTAGCCAAGTTTGTGACAGGTGACAGGTGACAGGTGACAGGTGGCAGGTGACTCGGTCGTTGCAGAGAAGATTGATGAACAAGACAAAAAGGATGAGAAGTATCTTTATTTATATATTTTTTTAAAGTGTATTTCCTAACTAGCTAAGAAAGTGAACAGGACACATGGTTGGGTCTACTCTGAGTCTCTACGGAGCTCTGGTGCCCCAGTGATGACAGCGGTGTATGACATATAGGTATATTGGTGTGAGGAGTTGTGACAAACTAGTAAAGACTCCAAACAGACATTTGTAAATGGAATTTTTCGATACATTTCTAGAGGGTAAAATTAATTATAATTTTGACAATAGCTCTGGTTCTCACCAGCTTTGGTATCGGGATAACTAGATAGCCCACAGTTTATAAAGTAAAGCTTCAGATCTACGGTTTATAAAGTAATTCCCCTAATGGAAGAGATTCATGTGTGCTGGTGAATCTCGTCCCAGCATCTTATGTCGCGGCCGATCGCGAGGATCTGATGGCGCGAGGGAAGGTAAAAATGACAGGGACACCTAGAAGGGAATTGCTTGTACACGGTGGGGACTTGAGCTTATGAAACGATTGAAAAGTGTATCATCCATTGAGGATGGGATGTTTTCATGTAACTGTTGAAGCTACAAGGAAGTTCCCACAATCCAAAGGGGGGTCCTGGGAATTCATAAGTAAAGATTGTTATACCTGAATCGGGGATACTAGTGACAAAGTTCAGGCCCATATGGATGGGGCTTGGATCCCTGAGAGGCAAAGCCAGAGCTGTAGCTAGTGAAGGATGGAATTCTCTAAAGTCTGGGAATCTTTGGTGATTTAATTTTTATTTTTGCAGCGGATCATAGTTGAAGGAAGTAGGGGTATATTTACTTATGCTGTTTTTGTTTCTATTCCTTATATATATCGTGATGAGGTGCTCCTGCTGCCTGATTTGGACGCGTGACCAGAGCCCGAGCAGATGACCACATTTTTCTCAACAAGATGCCCGACCTGCAAACAAGACACAGAGGATCCCAGACCGACCAGCGACTACAACAGCTCACCATGTCATCTCTACTGAAGAACAGAGTCTCCATGTCAAGCCGTGTTTTCCTTTTTATGGACTGTAAGGCCAGGTGTAAGAAGATCGAAATTCATCAAGAGACACATGGGAGGATATGACAAAAACGAGGGACTGTCATGGAAAATTTTATTAATGTATGTTGTCAGATGCCCCCCAGTGTCGGTTTTGCTGTAATGCGCTCATCTGTGCGCATTCGCACATAAAGACGTTGGCGGAAGACCATTGGCTGCGTAAACCTTCCTATGGACACTACAGACGTGTTTGCTGGTTTAAGGAAGTTAATTTGTGCCTCACCGGGAGACTGGCCACTTCCCAGTGACGGCATTGATAGCTTCAAGCAAACATCCCTGTGTACACTGGAACTTTAGCATAACGGTATAAATATTGTGGCCCACGGAGCCATAGTTTTATATTGTTCGTTGTCATTGAAAGCAGTTTAGACGGTTTGTACATCACTGTTTAGTCTGTTTGAATGTATACATCTGTGATTGGTTCTTTTGAAGGAAAACAATTGTCCCTGTATTGTAGTCCCTGTATTGTATTTCCTTATATGGTCATTCACATCCTGGGTGAATGAGATGAGGCCACATCCTTTGTGGGAGGGGTTTAGCTGTTGGAGGCAAACCCCTGAGGGTGTGGCTTGGAATGTTTTCTAAATAAAGGAGTTCACATGAGCTGGGAGAGGGCAATGATGCTGACCGAGGCTGAGATGAACATGTAAGAATACTTGCTGTTGATGGCTGTTTACTGGGCAATGGGGAACCAGGGGCTAAGATGGAAAGCAGCCAGACTGAGGTGGTGATGGATGGAATGCTTGGCTGGTGAGTTTTGGATGCTATGATGAGAGGATGACGTGAAGCTGCTGGTAATGTCTGTTTTTGGGAGCTGGGGATCCAGGGAGGCATACGATCAGAGGGTGCATTATATCATAAGATTGAAAGGCGCTTATTAGCGCAAGAGTGTGGCGAAATATCCACTACACAGTAAACAGTGATACAGACCGCAGGGGGTCGTGAACTCCATATGCAGGCTGCTAGGTATCGATTAGAATCTGCTATGGGCCACAAGTAAACCCAGAAAAAAAGGGAAAAGAAAACAGAAAGAGAATAATTAGAAAGATGGGGGACTCCTTCCAGACCTTGTCATGCATTTCCAGCCTGTCCTGTAATCTGGCTGTCATTTCTTCCATGAGCCCCCTAAGTGGAATAATTTTGGGGTCCTGGGAATCTGTACTCCAAGAAGGTGAGACAATAAAAGCTGTATTTCCATCCAGACGTCATAAGGGGCGGGGTCACCGTGTGACATCACCCGGTGACCACGCCCCATGCCTATATAAATCACCGTGCACCTCGCACACGGCATTTTTCAGCGGGAGAGAGCGTTGTGTCAACATCGGAAGAAGAGAGAAGAGGGAAGAAGGATGGAGGAGACCGGGCCACCGCTAGAAAAAGAGCTTTCGCATCTTTTTTCATGGTCGGAGGACCGCCTTGTGACCTTCCCAGAGAGTGGAAGGGGAGACATTGGGGGTGTTATTCTCAAGGAAATATAGGTTTAGTGTGGACTCAGGTTCAGTTTTGGAGGGGAGGTGTTGGAGAAGGAAATTATTCAACTGCCAATGGCATGGTTTGTAATTAGGGGCGCCTAGCTCCAGGGTCATAAGTACGGGGGCGTGGTCAGACCAGGAGATCGAGAGGATCTGGGCATCCCTGGTGACGTGGAGTGTTGCATTATTGACAAAAAGGTAGTCAATGCGGGAGTGCATGTGGTGAAGGGCGGAATAGAATGTGTACTGCCTATCCCCGGGATGGAGGGCCCACTAGGCATCAAATAGGGCATAGCCAAGAGAGTTACGGATACAACTGAATCTGTGCATTGCCAACGACCACCTTCCTGATAGTGCGGGCTTTACACATGATGTCCTCTTTTAAGGGATAGGAGTGGACCCTGCAGATGACATCACAAGGTATAGAGGCAGGGCCCTTGGGTCGTAGGGCTCGGTGTGCCCAATCCATCTTGATGGGTTTATTCGGGGGTTCGCCAAAGAGGTCGTTAAATAGGGTTTGCAGGACATCGTGCAGTCTTCAGGGCCTTCCGATGCAGGCAAACCCCTGACACGGATGTTGTTTCTGCGTCCCCTGTTGTCCAGGTCTTCCACATGGTGCTGCATGTCTCTGAGCATCATGCGATGGTCAGCCCCTTGTAGTTGGGTGTAGTTGGGTATTTCCTCCTCCGCCATCTCCACTCCGTCTGAGAGATGTTTAAAGTTAGCATGAAGTACTTGAATCTCAGCTCGGCAGGTGGATTTAACCTCCTCAATGAGTAGCTTAAAGTCCTCTTTAGTTGGTATGGCTTTGAAGTAAGCTTGCCAGGGGGGGTTCTGCTGGTGGTGGGGGTCCATCCCCAATTGGTGCTGTGATAGGTGTGATGGAGAAGGCGGCTGCTGTGGATGTAAGGAGGCCGCGTTCTGGGCCTGTGCCCAGGGCCGCATCTGGGGGTCCCGCAGGTCACTCCATGCCGGGAGCTTTGGTGGAGAGAGGGGCCTGCTTGTCTGCTCCTCCATAGGAGCCAAGGCCGGGGAGCTGGTTGCCTGGGCATAGGAGAATGCAGGGTCTGCCCCCCATTCAGTGAATCTGGGGTCTCTGGGGCGAGATTGTCTCTGCGGTTGAGGGGGAGCAGGGGCAGGGAGGTATGCCTGCAGAGGCATGCGTCCTCCATGTTGCCCTGCCTGCAGAGGTCCTGGGGCCCAGGTATGTGCAAGATTTGGCTGGGGGGAAATCTTCTGAACTCTCAGAAAGAGATGGGGAGACAGGGCCCCCTGCAGATAGGCCTGGATCCAAGGCTGTGCGCATCAGCCCTGGGAATGCCTCAGTGCACTGTGTGTATGTGGCTTCTGTGAGGCCTGGTGGGGAGTGCTGCAGCCCGAGCGGCGTCGCCTTCTGAGAGGCATGGAGCAGGGGTAGACTCACCGCACATGGTGCCAGGGTTTGTAGCCCGGGTGTACTCCCTGTAGAGTCGGGTGGGCTCCGTGGATGGGTTGTAGACTAAGAGCTTGGCGGCAGTGGATTCCGCATGGAGGAGGTGGAGGCGGCCGGCGCCATTTTGTCTGCCCCGCCGAGTAGCATGGGAGGCGGCGAAAAGTACCCTCTGAGGGTCGCAGAGGAGCCGGGAGGAGGCTGGGACAATCCTCGGGCTTTAGAGGACCGGGTTCTCCTGGCCCCACCCATAAACGATCGGCAGAAAGCCCCCCTAAAAGGCTGCAGAGCTATGGGCTGAAGGAGAGCTAGGACCTCAGGCTTCCATACAGGGCAGCTTCCGGTCATGCCCCTGTATATATATTTAATGCACTGAAGATCACTGAATCACTTGCCTGCCTGCCTGCCTGAAAGTGTATTTGAAAACGTACACCAGGAGCTAACTGCAGTCAGATATAGGCTTGGCTAGACTAGAATGCAGTGGATATCTATATGTTGGACACTGTATATATATATATTTTTTTTAAATTTAAATCTTTATTTATTTTTTCACTTCCACAGTTATCAAGCATTTCAATACAAAAACATGTATTAGGACACTCTCCTATTATTAGTTAAAAAAAAGGACAATTTACATAAACGCAAGGTCATATTTTACCTGGAGATTGCTACAAAGAGACTTCATATAATCAGTTTCCTACCGCCTGTCTATGCTATATTCAACTCGTTTCCCTTTAGTATTATCCATTATTACTCCCCCCCCCCTCTTTCCCCCCCAACCCTTCCCCATCCTAATACATTGATGCATATGTATTTGAATGCTCCCTATCACCTATTTTATAAAAAGGAGAGAAGAGAAGGGAGAAGCGAGAGAAACAAAAAAAAAAACATTCTCTCCCTTCCCTCCCTCCCCTTCCTCCCCTTAGTGTTCACAAGTATTTTCAATGATCTGTTCTCCTCTTCCTTCTTATTCTAAACCACTGGCATTTCTCTTTCTTATTGTCTACCCAATCTGGTTGCAACGTCTTAATTATTGTCCACTTACACAGAGGAGCCCTTTTTTGGTCATCCATAAACCCCACATCTTATCAAATTCTTTAAGGTTGCCTCTTTTTAAATATATACTATTCTTTCCCAACATAAGGTCTCATTTATTATCTTAATCCAGTTGTTTACTGTAGGGGGCTCCTTTGATTGCCAGTTCATCGCAATCAGTTTCCTGGCCTGGAACATACCTCTTAGAATTGCTACCGTGGTACTCTTCCTCTCTCCCCTTTCCCTTCTATATCCCAGTACACACACCATGGCTTCCTTTTCTAGTTTAGTCACAAATATATCTCTCAAGATGTTGGTCACCTCCTCCCAATACCGGAATAGTTTAGGGCATTTCCACATCATATGCAAGAGGTCCCCCACCTCCTGACATCTCGGGCATCTATCATCCGGTCTCCTACCAAACTCAAATAACCGTTTGGGTGTGTAGTAGGCCCTATTCACCAACATCAAGTGAGATATCCTTTGCGGGGGAGAAACTGATACTGCCGGAGCCATCTCTAGTATTCTTTTCCACTGATTAGTTATTACACCTATGTCTTCTTCCCATTTTAATTTTACGTTGTGAAGATTTCCTCCTGTATTCATTTTATGGGTTATTTGCCCATATATCTCTGTTATCAATCCCTTAGTAGAACCTAAGTGCAGTATACTCTGCCATAAAGGAGTCTCGTTCCATATCAATGGGAAACCCAGAAATTGGGCGTCAAGGGCATGTCGTAATTGCAAGTAGAAATAAAATGTACCCTGTGATACGTTGAACTCTTTTTCCAGCTCACTGAATTTTTTAATGATATTACCTTTGTATAGTTGTCTCAATCTTTTAATTCCCCGATGTTCCCACTCGCTATTTTTTCCCAACTGGAGGACTTCTTTTAGATTATTGTTATCCCATAGGGGGGTGTAATCAGACATCCCGCTATAACACATTTGTTTTTTAATTGTTGTCCAAAGTTTAACTATCATTTTTATCGTGGGGTATTTAACTCGAAAGGAGTCCGCCTCTAAGGCTTCTATTATTGTGCTGTGTCTGGACTCCATCACCATTATTTTTCCATTTGGAGTACCCCCCTCCGGGACACCGCATCCCATAAGTTGTTGCAGTTGAGATGACCAGTGGTAACACTCTGGGTGTGGGACCGCAAATCCCCCTGCCCCTACTGGAAGTTGTAGTGTACTAAGGCGGATTCTAGCCTGGCCCCCTTTCCAAATTAATTCCCTAAAGAGGGTCTCAATTTTTTTAAACCACTTCCTGCCTATCCATACCGGGGAGTTGTGTTGTATGTACAGAAGTTGTGGCATCCATATCATTTTTATTAACCCACATCTCCCCGCTACCGACAGTGGAAAGCGCTTCCAAACTAAAAAATTTTTTTTTAAAATGTAGCCAGCAATGGTACAAGATTTTTACTTATATACTGGTTGGGGTCCTTTGTTAAGGTTATCCCCAGATATTTCATCGTATCCACCACCACTATCTGGGGCATTCCTGGTATTGTTATCTGACTGGTAGTATCTATAAGCAAAAGTTCAGATTTTTCCCTATTTATCTCTAGGCCAGTGAACGTACCAAATTCCTCCACTACATTAATAGCATTTGTTAGTGATTTACCGATGTCTCCCAAAAATAGCAACACGTCGTCCGCATAGAGTGCAACCTTTTCTTCTCTCCCCGCCTTCTTAATAAATCCCTTTATATCGGGGGTTAGTTCTTATGGCAATTGCAAAGGGTTCCATTGCCAGGGCAAAGAGCAGGGGCGATAGAGGGCACCCCTGTTTTGTCCCTCTCTCCAATTCGATCACCTCCGATATCACATTATTAATTTTTAATCTGGCTGTGGGTCTCTCGTACAGCAACCTTATCCACCTGGAGAATGAGGGGCCAAGTCCGAACCTTTCCAACACCTTCCACATATATCCCCACTCCACAATATCAAACGCTTTTGTTACATCTAGTGTCATTATCGCCCTTGGTCCCCCATTCACCACCGGATCTTGTAGGTTCAAGAAAGCTCTTCTGATGTTAATACTCGTCGAGTGCTCGGATATAAACCCCGCTTGATCTGGATGGATTATTCTTGCCATGATTTTATTCAGCCTAGTTGCCAGAACCTTGGCCAAGATCTTTGCGTCAGAACAAAGCAAATAAATTGGTCTGTATGCCGCAACGTCCAGCGGATCTTTTCCATCTTTATGCAAGACTATAATTGTTGCCTCTAACATAGAGGCCGGCAATCCTCCATCCCTAAACGCATCCTCCAGTGTGCTTAACAGTTCCGGTAACAGGATTTCTCCATATTGCTTATATGTCTCGATTGGGAGACCGTCCGGGCCAGGGGATTTCTGATTTGCCATATTACCCACTGCTTGTTGCAGTTCTACAAGAGTTATTGGGGCCTCTAGCTCCTCTCTCTCCTCCTGTGCAATAAGTGGGATCTCCAATCTCCCCAAGAAATCGTCCATTGCTCTCTCTACGCCGATTTTCTGAGCTGTGTAAAGGTTTTTATAAAAAGCCCTAAAGAGCTGGACTATTCCTGTGGGGTTGGAGATAATTTCTCCTCCCTCCCCTCTTATGGCCTGAATAGTAGCCGATGAGGAATTAGACTTCACTAACTGCGCTAGCATCTTGCCCACATTCTCTCCTTCTGCGAAAGTCACTTGCCGCTGAAGGAGTCTACTTGTTTCAGCCTTCCTCATGGTTACCAATTTGTACTCCTGTTGCTTATCCAGCCATATCTTTTTCTTTTCCTCTGTTGCATCTATTATGTAGTGATTTTCTGCTTCTAATGTCTCCTTTTGGATTCTTTCTCCCACTGCTCTGGCATCTTTATTAAACTTGGCTATCTGCTGAATCAGTATACCTCTTAAAAATGCTTTTAGGGTATTCTATATTACTCTTGGCCCTGCCGTGCCTTTATTAAATTCCATAAATTCGCTTAATTTGGGAAGGACCCCATCTGTCTCTTTAATTAGTTCATACCAGTTGGGGTTTATTTTCCACTCCCTCTGATTTTTTTTTCCCCTATTTTTAGTGTCGCCACTATTGGAGAGTGGTCAGATATCCCCCTAGGCCAGTATGTAATATTTTCTATAATTTGTGACGCTCTCTCATTCCCGAGGACCAAGTCTATCCTCGAGAGTGTAGAGTGTGTAGCGGAATAGCATGAATATTGCCGGGCCATGGGATTACGCACCCTCCATATGTCTATTAACCCTACTTCTTCCATAAATTGGCTCAGTCTACACTTCCCTATGACTTCGGGGGACATTCGTGTGGGGAACCTATCTAGTTTTCTGTCCAAAACTTCATTAAAGTCTCCTACTGTAAAAATCGGTACATCCCCTTTATCCAAGAGAAAATCATTCAATCTAAACATCACCTCTATTTTAAATGGTGGGGGAATGTAAATATTCGCCACAACATATGTAACCCCATCAATCGTAAAGTACAAGAAAATATATCTTCCATGCTCGTCTATGCTGATCTGTCTACAGGAGAAATTCACCCCCGCCCTCACCAGGATACTTACCCCTCTACTGTATGAGGAGTGTACTGAATGATACTGACACTGGTATTTCCTGCTTTGCAGGAGCGGGGCAGTTTGTTTGGTCAGGTGGGTCTCCTGGAGACAGATCAGCCCCACCCCATAGCCTTCTAGTGTTGAAAAGATTGCTGTTCTCTTGGCCGGCGTCCCCATTCCTCTAACATTCCATGTACCTATAATCAATGTCATATTTTATTTATGGGGTAAGAATATTACCGCCCCCTGCAATAACCATCTATTCCAAGCTAAACTCAGACTTTCAAAAAATAAATAAAAAATAAAAAAACTACTATTTATTCGTGTAACAGTGCAAATCCCCCTTCCCTCTCTTTCTACACTGCAACCTTTGTGACCAAATAAAAACAAAAGATAAACCGGACAAAAAAAAAGAGAAAAAATTGTTGCACGTACTTTAAACCCTATTTTCTTACATGTGTGTTTATTCTTCTTGTTTGTGTTTTCCCTATTTATTCTAGTGATACTTCTTTGCATTATGCCTGTGTTTGCCCCCCTCCCTTTTTGTGTTGATTGCTTTACTCCATACTTTTTTTTTCCCCTCCCCCTCCCTCACCCCCATTCCTCCCGCCTCCCCCTCCCCCCCCCACCTTACCAGGTGTCCCCCTAGGGGTTTCCAAGTGACCGTTTCCCATACTTGCTTACCCACATTCTCATCCATTCCACCCATACAATATTTGTGTGCGTTTGTCTCCCTCCCTCTCCCAGTATTTCAATACTAAGTACTTCATATCCAAGTGGGAAAAGGAACAAAAAAAAAAAAAAAGTATGCATATATATATATATAAAACCCACATCACAAAATGTCCCCCATCCCTCCCCCCTCTCCCTTTAATTTGTCATGAGTTTATCCTTGTTTTCTTCCATCCACTTCTCCACTGCTTCTGGGGAATTAAAAATCTGGGATCCCCCCCACGCTGTCACCCATAGCCTTGCGGGGTAAAGTAGAGCGTATGTCAGCTTGTGCCTTTGTAAAGAACGCTTAATCTGTATAAACCCAGGTCTCTGTCTCTGAAGTTCTGGCGAGAAATCCGAGTAAAATTAGATCTTAGTCCCGTTAAGGAGAATAGTGCCTGCTTCCCTTGCTTTCTGCAGCAGTGAAACTTTGTCCTTATAGTTTAAGAGCTTCATCAAAAGGGGTATAGGGAAGCCCCCATCAGGAGGAGCTCTAAAGGGAACTCTGTGTGCTCTTACGATAGAAAACATTGTTGAAAAAGATTCTCTTCCAAAAAGGTCAACTAGCCATCTTTCCAGGAACTCTATAGGGTCTGGGCCTTCACTCCTTTCTGGCAGTCCCACCACCCTCACATTGTCCCTGCGGAGTCTGTTTTCCAGCTCTTCAAATTTTGTTGCATGTTTGGTTATTTGTTCTTTCATGCTCTTTATGTCAGCTATTAAGGGGGATACCTCATCTTCTACCTGACTTATTCGCTCCTCCAGGGCTGTTGTTCTCTGAGCTGTTTTTGACAATTCTAGTCTGACCAGTACCAAATCCTCCTTTACTCCTTCATTTGGTCACACAACTCCTTGAGTGAGCCATTGCATGCATTAACGGCCAGGAACACATCTTTCAATGTTGGTTCTTTCTCTGACGGTTGGCCGGGCTCTGTTATACCTGTATCATTTACATTGCCACCAGTTGGCGCATTATCTTTATTGCCCGAGGGTTTAGCCGTTACTACTGGTAACATTACATTGCTTGCGTGGCCCTGACCTTGACTTTTTCTGTCTGTTAAGCCTCCTTGTTGTACTTTAATCTGTGAGCTCTTTTTTGATGGTGTCTAAGCGGGGGTGTGTGCATATTGCTCTAGTTTTGCCGCTGCTGTAACTGCAGCCATTTGCTGGGGATTTTTCTCTTTAGCCGAGCGTAAATGTTGCATGTTTTATTCTCTGGTTAACAAGAAGGTGGGGGGGCCCAGGAAGAATATAACAGGGTTGCCAGCGGGGTTATTGGCGGGGTTAATTGAATTGTCCGTTTTTTTTTAGGGTCAAACAAGATGAGGGGAAAAATAAGGGGGTACCGAGATCCTGGTCTTCCACTTAACCCCTCAATTTATAATGAAATAGCCAGCAGCATATTAAAACTCAAATCTCAAACTATCCGTTTATTACTGCTTTCCTTGCTAGATGCCAGATAGGGAAAAAAAGAAAAATAGACTTGCCGTAAGGATTTTTGCTTTTATCTGTATATACAATGTGCAATCTCTGGATTAATACTTCAACAGTACTTCAACAGTTCCATGTACATTAACATCTGGCAGCGAAAGAGAAAAATAAACACTTTTCTGAGTAGCTGTCTTCAAATCAACTTGTCACTTTAAACTGCAGTTGCTGCTGGACTTAAATGTCTGAAATACTTTTGTCTGCATTTACTCACGTGTCCACCGTTTTCAGTTAGTCTTAATGGTAGGCAGTCCAGTACGTATCTGCCTCTTCAGCCTGTGGATGTATTACACTTACTTCATAGGGCAATATCAATTTGACCCCTGGACAGACATCCATAAGCAGCCATGCAGCCTTGCACATAGGGTCTCACAAGGAACGGTCTGGCGTGTATGCTTGCGCTGTAGCTATAGCGCTGTAGTCCGCTCACCGGACCGCCGTCAGCTGTTCCTTCGTCCTCACACTCCGATCCTCCACCGCGGTGCGCCCGGCGCTCAGTGTGTGACGTCACGCCTCCTTCGGCAATCTCCGGACACGTACGGAACCCTGCTAGGCACTGGCCGATCCTCCAGGCGCGCCCACAACAAATTGCACGCCGGGTCTCCACAGCCTCAAAAAGTCAGTAAGCACACACCCAACTCCGTCCAGGCAGGTCGCTTCCTTCAACCAGGGTATTTCCAGACTGTATGTCCCCTCAGGCTGCCAGCATACCGATAGAGCACATTAACAGGGCGGAGGGAGGGAGAACGCACACCTGTCCTCACTCAGCCCACATCTCTCACAGCTCTCTCAACATGCACGTCCGGTCACACCGCCAGGACCTCCCCGACTGTATATATATTTAATGCGCTGCAGATCACTGAATCACTTGCCTGCCTTCCTGAAAGTGTAATTGAAAACGTACACCATCAACGGCCTGAAGTCAGATATAGGCTTGGCTAGACTGAAATGCATGTAGGAGACTATATATATATATATATATATATATATATATATATATATATATATATATATTTTATGAACTGCAGATCACTGAATCACCTGCCTGCCTGCCTAAAAGTGTATTTGAAAACGTACGCCAGGAACTACCTGCAGTCAGATATAGGCTTGGAAATGGAAATGTCCACGATGCAAAGGTACACCAGCCAACTTAATACATATGTTATGGAGGTGCCCCAAACTCCATCATTATTGGCAGAATATAATTAAAAATATAAATAATCTTATGGGTATAAATTTAGTTTTGGATCCTAAAATATGTTTGTTAAATATAGTAAATTAACCTAGTACATTAGATAACACTTATACTACAATAGCAAGATGCCTGTTTCAGGCTCAGAAAATGTTAGCCCAGAAATGGGTTTCTAAATACCCGCCAACGGTGGAGGAATGGAGGACACAAATAAGAGAAACCATGGTCAAGGAGAAATATATTTATTTACATAGAAACAATCAAGGGAAATATGAAGCTATTTGGAAGGGTTGGAGAAAGGTTATAGACCATGGCTGATACTAGTTGGGAGGGGAGTGGTGGTGGGGGGGGGGGGGGAGGTGGAGAGGAGGCTGTGGGTTCATGGGGGGAAGGGATGTTTAAAGGGAGGAAAAAGGAGGAAAAAAAGCTTTATTTAAAAAAATTATTAATTCATTTTTTTTTCTTTCTTTTTTTTTTTTGGGGGGGGGGGGGTCTGTTGGGGGTGTTGAATAGCTGTATCTGGAAAGAATGTATCTAATGTGTGTATTTGGAATGTTTCTTATGTATAAATGTGTGCAAAGAAAAAAAATTACTGAATTTAAAAAAAGATATAGGCTTGCCTAGACTAGAATGCCGTGGATATATATGCAGGAGACAGTATATATATTTTATGCACTGCAGATCACTGAATAACCTGCCTGGCCTGCCTGAAAGTGTATTTGAATACATACACCAGAAACAGTCTGCAGTGAGATCTAGCTAACTGAATAAACTGCCTGCTCAAAGTAAATTAAATCTCTCTCTCTCTCTCTCTCTCTCTCTCTCTCTCTCTCTCTGATCTCTCTCTCTCTCTCTCTCTCTCTCTCTCTCTCTCTCTGACATGCAGGTGGACTTAACCCCCTGAGCCATAATTGGCCGAAGGCACCCTGCCTTTGGCCAATTATGTCTCTCTTTGCTGACGGCGCTGTGATTGGCCAAAGTGGCCAATCATCAGTCAGCAATGCACTGCGATGATGCAGTGCATTATGGTGCATGACGCGCCGCTCGAATTTGGCGCGAACACCCCATAATGTTCGATCTTTGTCGAACGATCGAACAGCCGATGTTCGACTCGAATTTGAAGCTCATCCCTGCTGGTGACTCTAGTAGAGGCATACATAAGAGTGGGGAAAACATTATGGAAGAGCAGAGGAACCTTTGGATTGGGAAAGAACAGGAAAAGCATTAAATCTAACCTTTATAGAGGGAATAACTAGCACTATACTGGTAGACTTCTGCCAGATTGCAGGGATACAACTGAAGCAAAAAGGCTCCTATGGGCAGATAAATATGTTTGTTTTCTTCCAAGTGGGACTGGGTGTACATCATGGGATCAGGCCCTGTGGACCACAGCACATCAAGATTGTGGGTATAATCTATAAGGGCCTAAAGAGAGTGGAATAAAGGAAAGACTCACAATTACAAAAGCGGCCAACTCCCTCAGCACCAGTGGCGGAACTACCGCCATAGCGACACACGCGGCCGCTATGGGGCCCGCAGCTGCTATGGGGCCCCTGGGGAGGAGGAGGAAAGCATACTGCCGGGGCCCGGGGGGGGGGTGGCGAGCACTGCCCGCACGGTCCCCCAGCCAGGGGAAGTGAGGAGAGGAAGAGGCGCGCTGTCCGTACAAGGCAGCAGAGCGCTGTGTAATAGCTTTTATTTGAATGCCCTGTGAGTTCCCGGGGCTCACCGTCACATAGCCCCACCTCTTGGCCCGACGCTTTTGATAGACAGAACGCCGGTCCAATGCGGGACATGTGACGTCATCAAAGGCGCCGGGCCAAGAGGTGGGGCTATGTGACGTTGAGCCCCGGGAACTCACAGGGCATTCAAATGTTAGCTATTACAGCGCTCTGCTGGACAGCGCGCCTCTTCCTCTCCTCACTTCCCCTGGCTGGGGGACCGTGCGGCCGGTGCTCGCCCCCCCCCCCAATCTGAGAGAGCCCCACGCTCGCCAATAAGGGCTGCTGCAGTCTGGCTCACCTCTTCCACTGCACAGGTGAGGCTGCATTGGGCACGGGGGAGGCTGCATTGGGCACGAGAGAGGCTGCATTGGGCACGAGAGAGGCTGCATTGGGCACGGGTGAGGCTGCATTGGGCACGGGTGAGGCTGCATTGGGCACAGGTGAGGCTGCATTGGGCACGGGTGAGGCTGCATTGGACACGGGTGAGGCTGCATTGGACACGGGTGAGGCTGCATTGGGCACGGGGGAGGCTGCATTGGGCACTGGGGAGGCTGCATTGGGCACGGGGGAGGCTGCATTGGGCACGGGTCAGGCTGCATTGGGCATGGGTCAGGCTGCATTGGGCATGGGTGGGGCCACGCTGCATTGGGCAAAGGTGAGGCTGCATTGGGCACGGGTCAGGCTGCATTGGGCATGGGCAGGCCACGCTGCATTGGGCACGGGTCATGCTGCATTGGGCACAGGTGAGGCCACGCTGCATTGGGCAAAGGTGAGGCTGCATTGGGCACGGGTGAGGCTGCATTGGGCACGGGTGAGGCTGCATTGGGCACTGGACACGTTGCATTGGGCACAAGTGGGCACAGGTGAGGCAGTATTGGGCACAGGTGAGGCAGTATTGGGCACTGGCCATGCTGCTTTGGGCACAGGTGAGGCTGCATTGGACACTGGACATGCTGTATTGGGCACAGACCACGCTGCATTGGGCACAGGTGAGGCAGTATTGGGCATGGGCAGACCATGCTGCATTGGGCACAGGTGAGGATTATTGAAGCGCTAACACCAGGTGTTTGGAGTATCTTTATCTGTTGATTAAACTTTCTGGAATACATATATTGCTATTGTGGTGTAGGATCTGTGCTCTTTCTTTCTTCTCAGACTCGAACCACACACCCTTTGAGCCCCGCCCACTATTTAATTTAAGCCCCGCCATTTTTTTGTGGGGGGGGGGGGGGCATACAACATTTTGCTATGGGGCCCTGTGATTTCTAGTTACGCCCCTGCTCAGCACACATAGTAAGAACTGTAGCCAATTATTGATAACATTAAAAGAACTTCAAAAAAAGGATCAGCGGTTATATTGTATGGGGTCATGGGTGTCAGGAACAGATCCTTTAGGTAAATTTTTCCTCGGGCGACACTAAAATAGAAATTTTGAGTAAAACCTTGAGATTCACTAACCTAACTGTGGAGGATGCCATAGCCCTAGAGACAGAATATCAGGGAAAAAAATTACTGTCTAGAATGGTTGAGATATACAGTTAAAACCCTAAAAAGAGAAAATTGTTTAGTTAGTGCCGGAGACCGACCACATTTAGCAACGGTCCCTTTTCCTATAGATCACAATACAGATTCAGAAGGTTTAAAATGTATGTTGCAATTATATAATAAGAGCTATAAACCTGAAACAAATTCTACTTGTTACACGTTGAGTTTGTTGTTTCACCCAGTACAAAGACCTCAGATACCTCCAGCGGTTATTGCATATCCGGACAACTTTACTTGTTTTGCACTCCCAGGGAACAGTAGCGGGGTGGATCTTGGGTCACTACCCGATGACTACTGCAGAGAGAGGATTAACAAGGGCAATGGTGACTGGGTTGAACATGACACTTAGAGAGCTGATGTATGGTGGATGTATGGGGATAAGAAACTGCGAGCTAGAATACCGGCCAATGCCCAAGGGGATTGAGCTATGGTCCAGCTAGCTATGCCCCTGAGGATCCTGTCAGAACACCCGTAGACTAATGCGGCGTACACACGAAGGGACTATCCCGCGGGATTATCCGCTGGACCGAAGTCCAGCGGATAATCCCCTCGTGTGTGGGTGCCGGCGGACTTTTTTTGCCCAAAGTCCGGCGGACTAAAGTTTTAAGCTTTGTTTTAAAATTATCCGCTGGACTTGGCAGTCCGGCGGACAATCCGGCCGTGTGTAGTATGGTCCGGCGGACCAAAAAGGACACATGCTCAGTAGCAAGTATGTCACGGAATCGCTCGGTCTGGTAAAACTAGCCTTCGTTTTGAAGCTAGCACAATCGTCACGCTGCTGATTCTTTGATATTTTCTGACAGCGGAATTTGTATGTTATCGTGCTTGAAGAATGATTTCGCCTTGCTGCTTGTATATTCACGCAGAGTCCTCCCGAACGTTTTTCTTCATCATTCTTTAGTGAACTTATATATATATTTGTATATATATATATATATATATATATACACACACACAAAAATATATATATATATATATATATATATATATATATATATATATATATATATATATATATAGAACTAGATATATATACACACACACATATATATATATATATATATATATATATATAGAGAGAGATAGATCTAGAGATCTCTCTCTCTCTCTCTCTCTCTCTCTCTCTCTCTCTCTCTATATATATATATATATATCTCTATTTATATATATTTTATTCGTTTTTGGTTAGCAAAAGGATTTTGGATTACACATGATTAAATTGGGGAGTCAGCAGAGCTTGCCCTTAATTCAGATCTTACCCTCACATTTCCAGCGACTGCACTTGCAGTTCCATTGATGTTGCACTTTACACTTGTATTGTCAAATGAATGTGCGTTTTGGAAATGACCTCCATATTATTTAGACATGTACCTGCCTACTCATAAATAAACTATGTTTTTCAATTACAAACACGTATATCATTATTTTTTTTAAATTAAATTACCATTTATTCTGGTTTAAACAAGGCTAAACAAAATAGGAAGGCAACACTGGAGCCACTTTGAGATTTGGTGAAGACTTTTTGCCCCCACGGCAGACATCAAGTTTGTGAAGCCAAAAATTAAGATTGGGCATATTCGATACAATATAGGGAGCACAAGAAGATTGTCCAGGAATCACACAGACCAGGAACAGCAGCAGATGACATCCATGTCCTCAAGCTGTGGCACTACAACAGCCTGCGTCTTCTGTCAGACCAGACTGAAGCCAGGCAATCACTTCCGACTCTTCCCACCACGCTGCCCTGCAGTCTTCCCTGCACGCTTCCTTGGAGGCTGACTTGTGGTAGGAGGAGGAGGAGGAGGAGGAGGAGGAGGAGGAGGAGGAGTTGCTGTCGGGCCTTCATGTGTAAGGCGGGTGGATTCAGTTAGTTCACCCCTCAAACCCCCCTGAAGAGCTGCAAAAAATAGGCCCTCGCACAGCTGTCGTTGGCCCTTCTCCATTTCCAGCAACCTGCTGGCCAAGTAGGTGGCATAGGCCTCTTCTGGAATGGGGGGTCTTTGGAGAATCTCACTCGCCTGCCGAATTAGGGTGAGTGATTCCTCCTCAACCCTGCTCATCCTCCTGGGCCTTCTTGTGGGTAAGCGCAGGGGTGGAGGTAGACTTCTTACAGTCTGGCTCACAGTCTGGCTCGTGCTGGGCCCAGCCACCTCCTGGCTCTCGCTGGTCATGGCCTCCTCCTCCATACCACTTGTCCCGGCATCATCCTGGGTCAGCTCATCCTGTGTCAAAAGAAAATCCAAAATCAAACACATGTTTTTTTGTTTATGACCTCCTCAATCATACAATTGTAAATTTATGAACGTGCAGATAAATTTGACCAAATATCCAAAAGGCTATCATTTGGACCCCTGCATTTTCCAAGCAGATCACCAATCTTTTTTAACGCATTTTTGCCCACTACTGGATGTATGTATACACTATATGTATACATATGTAGCACCAACACTTTTTAGAAGTGGGCGCTATTTTTTTTTGTTTTTTTCTGAATTCTGAGTTCAGGGTGTTAATTGTTTCAAATTTTTACGTTGACATCAGTTTGTGTCGCCTGTGCTGGAGTTCTGTCTGGTCCTAGGTGAGGTGAGGCACTAATAGAATTTCTGATTAAAACATACATTTCTAAGCAATTCTAATCTTTACATTTACATCATTAATATTCACCCAATCAATATTTAGGCTCAAAAATATATACCTGGCTCCAGCTGGGCGCATCAGCCTGCTCCAAGGTGGAGGGGTCTTCTCTTTCCGTGGAAGCCTCAGCTGGGGTGGAGGGAAGAGTGGAGGGAAGGGTGGAGGGAAGGGTGGAGGGAAGAGTGGACAGTGATTGCCTGGGTTCCATCTGGTCACCTAGAAAACACAGTTGGTTGTAGTACCACAGCTTGGGTACATAAACATCCTCTGCTGCTGCTCCTGATCTGACTGAATCCGCAATCCTCTTGCGCTCCCGCTTGTACATGTGCCTCAAACTAGAAATTCGGGCTTCAACAAACTTGATGTCTGCGTTGGGGACTCGAGTCTTCACCAAATCCAAAAGTGGCCCCAGTGTTACCTTCCGGACATCCCTATTTCCATATAAGGGGTTCTTGACCTCCCACAGGGTGGCATTTTTCCGGTACAGCGTGATAAATTCGGTCATGAACTCCTGATCCTTAAATGGATTGAACTGCGATGTTGACATGTTTTTTCTGTTTTGTTAGTAATGGCAATACAAAAGACAAAAAACACAAATGTTACTAAAAACGCACATCCAGTTTTTACACCAAAACATTACACAACACACCCACACACAGGCAGCAACCCCAACACACAGGCAGCAACACACACACACAGGCAGCAACACACACACACAGGCAGCAACCCCTACACACAGGCAGCAACACACACACACAGGCAGCAACCCCTACACACAGGCAACAACCCCTACACACAGGCAGCAACCCCTACACACAGGCAGCAACCCCTACACACAGGCAGCAACACACACACACAGGCAGCAACACACACACACAGGCAGCAACACACACACACAGGCAGCAACACACACATATCATTAAAAAATGCAGGCCCAAAACCCAATAAACCACAGTAATGCATCCTAGAAAACACTTACCTTCGTACAGAGCGCTCGCTACTTCCGTTCGGAAAACACGTGGGGCCCTCAAACAGCCTTATATACACTGCGCACGCGTCGAAGTCCGCCTGCGTCCTCCGCGTCGCCCGCCCATGACGTTCCTCGTGACGAGTATTCCCTGCCCCGCTTCCCCTCGTTGCATTGTGGGTGAATAAGTACATGAAGATGGGGGACACATTCTCAGCCAGTAGCGCGGAGGAAAGCCCAGAACCCCAGACATCTGCATCCAGCAGCAGATATAAGGCCACCAATATGGCCTTTGAAGAGATGGTGGAGATGGTGGACATCCTCCAAAGGGAAGATTACGACGGGGAAAATGGCCCCTACCCTCGACCCAACTTGCGCAAGGACAAGATTCTGAGTACAGTCGTCAGCACCCTGGAGCATAAGTTCGGCGTACGAAGGGGCAAGGATCAACTGCGCAAGCGATGGTCCGACATTAAATCCAGGGAGCCCGATCAGTACAGGAGAATTCGAAAAGCCATCAAAAAAAGTAAGTCAAGCACGTGCGCTACTATGGTTATACTTGATATGTCTAATCTTGCGAATATTTTATTAGCACTCGTACGTGAATCTTGCGAAGATGTTATTAGCACTCGTACGTGAATCTTGCGAAGATGTTATTAGCACTCGTACGTGAATCTTGCGAAGATGTTATTAGCACTCGTACGTGAATCTTGCGAAGATTTTATTAGCACTCGTACGTGAATCTTGCGAAGATGTTATTAGCACTCATACGTGAATCTTGCGAAGATTTTATTAGCACTCGTACGTGAATCTTGCGAAGATGTTATTAGCACTCGTACGTGAAACTTGCGAAGATTTTATTATCACTCGTACGTGAATCTTGCGAAGATGTTATTAGCACTCGTACGTGAATCTTGCGAAGATTTTATTAGCACTCGTACGTGAATCTTGCGAAGATGTTATTAGCACTCGTACGTGAATCTTGCGAAGATTTTATTAGCACTCGTACGTGAATCTTGCGAAGATGTTATTAGCACTCGTACGTGAATCTTGCGAAGATGTTATTAGCACTCGTACGTGAATCTTGCGAAGATTTTATTAGCACTCGTACGTGAATCTTGCAAAGATCTTATTAGCACTCGTACGTGAATCTTGCGAAGATGTTATTAGCACTCGTACGTGAATCTTGCGAAGATTTTATTGGAACTCGTACGTGAATCTGGCGAAGACTTGATGAAAGTTCGTTTGTCATGATAAAGTTGATTCAGTTTACCTGGCTGTGGGTTGTTGGAGTTGTAAGGTTGTTTATTATTGTCAGCATCTATACTATTACTACTGTAGTAATGGTTTTGTGGGTAACTTACACAGGGACTCCATACGATGGTTTGGGGGGGGGGGGGGATCTGTTAAGCAGGGTGTCAAGCTACAAATTCCCAAAAAATGCTCAGCATCTACAAATACTGTAGGTGATGACTTTTCAAAGAAGTACGCTCACCTGTCACAGGGTCCAGCGACCTCAGCAGCCGAGACTAACCGTCCCTTGGATGCTGCAGCTACCATCTTTGATATTGGAATCATGAAATTAATCTTTGCGGCTTCACTTTCCGGGTCACTATTGGGCATGCGCCAGTTGCGCAATGCAATAAGACTGGTCCGCGCTAGCTCTGGGACCCCTGTGTGTCCCAGCAGACAGCACGGTGGGACGGGATGTGGCGTATACTTCTGTGGGAGTCTATGGCCGGATGTGTGTGCAAATACCTGCCTTACACAGGTATCTGCAACCCCTCCCCCCTAAAAGGTTCCAAATAAGACACCAGAGGGGTGCAGGGATCCAATGAGCGGAAGTTCAACTTTAGGGTTGAAGGCCGGTTTAAGTATTGGAGATATATTAGATAGAGATTTCAATTCTGTATTCAAGTAGGATCTTGTAACAAACTGCTAATAATTGGACAACACTTTTAAACAATGTTTAATATTCATATTTCGGCACTCAAATATCAGTGTGATTAAAAGTGTACCTTTGTGTTCCATTACCATAGGGGGCAAAAGACTCAGACGTCACTCAGAACATCCCAGGACCTCCCGGCCTCAGCAGACCAATTGGGCAGTTAGCCCAAGCCCACGCGGGGATGTGGAGGAAGAAGAGGTGCTTGAAGTGGAGCACATCTGCACCCCACCAAGTGAGTGTCTGAGAACACAGATTGAGCTACTAAATTAAGGTCTGCATGTTTTTGACCTTTTTTTTCTTGTGTTTTATCTACCCAACTTTTAGGTGATGATGATCTGGTTGTGGAAGGCCAAGCTGCGGAGCCATTTTCCACGGACAGTGCCCACAGGCTTATTGGCCAGATCATGGCCTGGAATATGCAGCTGGAAACCATGCAGAAGGAATTGGCCACCATGCAGCAGGGAATGAAAGACATGATTGATGTTTTGGGGAGAATCTAAAGACCCCTTTTCCATTTCCAAACATCAATCATGTCCTTCATTCCCCTTTTGATCCGCAATTTTTTACCAATTTTAGATGCCAAATTTTGAATATGCACATGGTGTGTCAACATGTGCTATGTGCCATCAGGGGATCTCAATGTACGCATTTTGTGTTTGCAACCCCTAATGCTAATAGGTGAGAGGAAAGGGGTTTCACACACAAAACACGTCCATTGATTCCCCATGATGGAACATAGCACATGTTGACATTACCCATTTTAATGTTAAATTTGTGTGCATATTCAAAATTTGGCTTCTACTGTACATGGGTTACCAGTTGAACTTTGTAAGTTCCCTAGTTTTACATTGGCTAAATATTTTATAATGAAAAAAAAAAAGTTTTTAATATTTGAAACCATGTTTTAATTTTTTCTACAAAAAAAAAAAGAAAAAAAAAATATGTTGTGAAAAAATACCAAAAAAATATTATATTACCAAAACAAAAAAAAAAAAAAATGTAATATAATAAATCAACAAAAAAAAAAAAAAAACGTTTGGATGTGCACTATAATAAAAACAAAATGTTTGCACAAATTAAACAATGTGTGGCTTCTTCTTTTTAAATACTACCAGTTTGACCAAAAAATGTTGTGGTTCATTGACAAAGGGGCTTATTTACTAAATGCAAAATAAGTTTGGCACTATAATAAGTGCACTAGGACAACATATAAAACAGCCAAAAAGAAAAGCAAAACAATACGAAAAAACAAATATTTGAAACAGAAATCAATGGATTTATTATTTAAAAATAAAGTATGTTTTAAGGGTCTGCTGCCATTGCAATGGCCCCCCTACCATTAAAATAATTTAAATATCGGTCCCGCACTTGCTGTGCTGATTGTGGGGCCAAGCCAAGACAGCGATTATCCAGCCCTGTCATCTCGCCCTCCACTCCGGGCTCAGGCCCAATAGGTACTGTGTAGCTGGCAGAATGCTTCCGGAGATAATTGTGCATTATACAGCATGCGAGAATAATTGTATTGAGTTTGTACTCTGCCAGATGTATCGACGTTAAGAGCAATCTGAAACGGTTGGCCATAATTCCGAAGGCATTTTCAACAACCCTTCTTGCTCTGGCCAACCGAAAATTAAAAATCCTCCTCTCTGGGGTGAGGGATCTTTGGGGAAATGGCCTCATCAGGTGGTCACCCAGACCAAACGCCTCGTCTGCAATGAAAACAAAGGGGAGTCCCTCCACATTCTCTTCATCTGGTGGCAGCTCCAGGCCACCAGTCTGGAGACGATGGCAGAACTCCGTCTGGTTGAAGACTCCTCCATCCGACATCCGGCCGTTTTTCCCCACATCCACATAAAGAAACTCATATTGTGCCGACACCACCGCCATCAACACTATACTATGGAACCCCTTATAATTCCAATAGTAAGACCCCGAATGGGGTGGGGGCACAATTCAGACATGTTTCCCGTCAATCGCCCCTCCGCAGTTGGGAAAGTCCCAACGGGCAGCAAACTGGGAAGCCACAGTCTGCCATTCCTGTGGCGTGGAAGGACACTGTGAAGTCAAACAGAAAGATACAATTATAATTAAAAACAAGCCAAAACACCAAACTAAATCCAAGAAATTAACAAACAATTTTGAACAACATATGTATTTTTTTTCTTAGTCCTTGAAATCAAGCAAAAATATTAAAGATAAGGGACAATTCTCTGATTGATGACCCCTCTGATGGCCCAGAGAAGATAATAATGGGGATGTGGGTGGGGAGTAATTAATTGTAAGGTCACACAATACACATGCAATCAATTAAACAGTGTGTGGGGGGGGGGTAATTAGAAGCTGACCAAAAAGCACATGCAATCAATTAAACAGTGTGTGGGGGGGTTAATTAGAAGCTGACCAAAAAGCACATGCAATCAATTTAACAGTGTGGGGGGGGGGGGTTAATTAGAAGCTGACCAAAAAGCACATGCAATCAATTTAACAGTGTGGGGGGGGGGGGTTAATTAGAAGCTGACCAAAAAGCACATGCAATCAATTTAACAGTGTGGGGGAGGGGGTTAATTAGAAGCTGACCAAAAAGCACATGTAATCAATTAAACAGTGTGGGGGGGGGGGGTAATTAGAAGCTGACCAAAAAGCACATGCAATCAATTAAACAGTGTGTGTGGGGGGGGGGGGTTAATTAGAAGCTGACCAAAAAGCACATGCAATCAATTTAACAGTGTGGGGGGGGGGGGTTAATTAGAAGCAGACCAAAAAGCACATGCAATCAATTAAACAGTGTGGGGGTGGGGTAATTAGAAGCTGACCAAAAAGCACATGCAATCAATTAAACAGTGGGTGTGGGGGGGGGGTTAATTATAAGCTGACCAAAAAGCACATGCATTTAATTTAACAGTGGGGGGGGGGGGGGGGGGGGGGTTAATTAGAAGCTGACCAAAAAGCACATGCAATCAATTTAACAGTGTGGGGGGGGGGGGGGTTAATTAGAAGCTGACCAAATAGCACATGCAATCAATTTAACAGTGTGGGGTTAATTAGAAGCTGACCAAAAAGCACATGCAATCAATTTAACAGTGTGGGGTTAATTAGAAGCTGACCAAAAAGCACATGCAATCAATTAAACAGTGTGGGGGGGTGGTTAATTAGAAGCTGACCAAAAAGCACATGCAATCAATTTAACAGTGTGGGGGGGGGGGGGGGGGGGGTAATTAGAAGCTGACCAAAAAGCACATGCAATCAATTAAACAGTGTGTGGGGGGGGTGGTTAATTAGAAGCTGACCAAAAAGCACATGCAATCAATTTAACAGTGTGGGGGGGGGGGTTAATTAGAAGCTGACCAAAAAGCACATGCAATCAATTAAACAGTGTGTGTGGGGGGGGGGGGGGGGGGGTAATTAGAAGCTGACCAAAAAGCACATGCAATCAATTTAAAAAAGAGGGGGCAAGGGGGGTGAAAGGGGGGGTGAGTAAAGCAGTACAATGGAGCTGTTAAGATACATTTTTTACAAAATAAAGTGACTAGGCTAGGGGTGTTTAGGGGCCCAAGATTCCATGCTGGGGAGGTTGGTGCAAGCAAATATGCATGTGACCCACTAAATAATACATTCTAAAGCAATTTCGATAAGTGAACCATAAAATACTATAAAAAAAAAAAAAAAACAGGCATGAATAGGGGACATTCATAGAATAGTCCTATCATGGTAATTAGCTAATGATGAAATTGATGCACTACATTAGCAAACATACAAGACATAGGTAAAACTTACCTTAATGTATTCCTCCTGCAGGATGTGGATAATGGCAGAACAGGTCTCTGGAATAATGAGCCCCAGAGCCTGGGGGGAGATGCCTGTCGTGAACTTGAGGTCCTGCAAGCTTCTCCCCGTCGCCAAGTAACGCAACGTGGCGACTAGCCTCTGCTCCGCAGTGATGGCTTGCCGCAGGCAGGTATTCTGCCTGCTAATATAAGGGGACAGCGAAGCCAACAGACGGTGAAAAATGGGGTCCCTAATCCTGAGATAATTCCTGAAATCATCAGGATTATTCTCACGGATCTCACGGAGCAAAGGCATGTGCGAGAATTGGTCACGCTGGCGCAGCCAATTCTTGGTCCATGAACTCCTCCTCACCCTGTTTATGGACTGGGCTCGGGCCAAAGTGTTAACCGCAACACCGAGCCCCTGCACAGCACGAACTCGTTCCCGAGTACGTCCACACTCCATGGCTTCAAAACGGTCGGCTGATCAAACAAACAACTTAACCGAACGCAATGAAGAACAGCAAGGCCTATGAAGAACGACCTGAAGAACAGGAACGAGCGGACCAGAACGGCCTGAGAACAGGTAGGAACTGATCCACACGCACTGAAAGACAGATACAAACCTCACAAGCACAAACTGAACGGCAGAAACGAGCGAATTAAGCAGAAGTCTGAGAAGCGCGAATCGTCTCTAACCAAACGTCAACTAAAATGAGATACACACGAGATTAGCTGACGGTGCCCAAAGGGTGTCGTTTTGGATCTTGAGCTTCCTTTTTCTAGTCCCGTCGTACGTGCTGTACGTCATCGCGTGAACCGCCGGACTTTTTGCGTGATCGTGTGTGGTCAAGTCCGTTCGCTTTTTAGTCCGGCGGACCCAGCTGGAAAGTCCGGCGGATTGTCCGCTGGACTAAGTCCGCCGGGAAAAGTCCGCACGTGTGTACGCGGCATTAGAGTCACCAACGGTTCCGAAAGGGACACCTCTCCCAAGGGGTCATTTGACTCTCAGATCTACATAGATGAGATTGGGGTTCCTCGTGGGGTGCCGGATGAGTTTAAGGCCAGGAATCAGGTGACAGCTGGGTTTGAGTCTCTTTTCTGGTTGGTGACTATAAATAAAAACACATTTCTAATGACATGCCAGAACCGAATGGCCTTAAATATGGTCCTGGCTGAAAGAGGAGGGGTATGAAAAATTTTGATAGCATGTGTTGTACTTTTATCCCTAATAATAAAGCTCTAGGAGGGACCATGACCAGAGCCATGGAAGGACTGACTGCTCTATCAAATGAATTGGCAGAAAACTCAGGTATTAACGATCCATTCACAAACTGGATTAAAGGATGCTTTGGTAAGTGGACTGGACTTATCACATCATGTTTGATCTCAACTGCTGTGGCTTTGGCCCTTTTGGTCACTTGTGGATGCTGCTGCATTCCCTGTAGTCGAGGACTTTCACAAAAATTGATTGAAACCGCAGTTTCAACAATGAATCAAGCCCTTCCTACCTCTGAGGAGACCTATGTGGACATTGAAGCTAAACTTAATGACATACAGTCTGAAAGTGCATAACACAGGGACTATCATTGAAATGTGTTGAGATAAAATAGCCACACAAGAGGAGGGAATGTTAGAAAAGTTTTAAATGTTTATTGTGTGACTATTAGAACTTTGCATTAAACTTATTTTTGTCTTTGTCTAACAAGCTTTGCCATATATGGTAACAGATTGTACAGGAACGCTGATTAGCAAATAAAATATGTACAGAGATGTTCCCTCAGCCAATAGAAGCATTATAGCTGTATTATTGTAAGTATTAGGAGGGGGGCTGTACAGCCCTCTGTGTGATTTTTGCTCCATCTTTTGGCTTGAAAGCATCACTCTTTTGTGTCGACACATCTAAAATAAATTGTCTGCTTTTCCATACATCTGGAGCTTGATCAGTGATCACAGGAGAAGAATAATCCTAACACTTAAACTTCAGGTTGATGAAGAATAATATACTGTAATATACTGATCAGTCCTAACATTAGGACCAACCAGATATCAGAAACTATGAAATCAGACTGAGACAGAAGTACAGTTAAATCACACTTGTTTAATAATAAAAGTAAAAAAGAACAAACGTAGTCAAAAACATAGCCAGAGTTCAGTAACCAGAATAGATAGTCAGCAAAGCCAGAAGTCAGGGATCAAAGTAGTGGAACAGCAAGCTGGATCTGGAGCCAGAAGGGATGTCAGCAAAGCCAGTCTTTAAACAGGAACGCAGGAGATGTTTCTTGTAATGAAGGCAAAGGCAGAGACCCTCTGGACTGGACAGCTTAAGTAGGCAGGACTGATGAACAGGATATGAACAACAGCTGAGTAACTGTGGAGAGAGATGGGAGCTGGCAATTAGCCGACAGCTGAGCGGCCAGCTCAGAGACTGAAGGGCTGAGCCCAGCCTGACACCAGCATAACCTGTTAGGCTTGATTCTCACCTGTGCATTTTTTGTGTTTTTTGCATTTTGCAGATTTGCACTACAGTCCATGTAACGTGGTTTCCTATGAAACACGTTCTGTAGTGCAAACTGCAAAATGAAAAAAAACACAAAAAAATGCATAGGTGTGAATCAGGCATTAAGTCAAGGACTCCACTAGACCTCTGAAGGAATGCTGTGGTATCTAGCACCAAGCCCTTGGTAGCAGATGCTTTAAGTCCTGTAAGTTGCATGGTGGGGCCTCCATGGATTGGACATCCCACAGATGCTTGATTGAGATCTGGAAAATTTGGAGGCAAAGTCAACACCTAAAACTCATTATAGTGTTCCTCAAACCATTATTGAAATCATGAGACAAGGCCACCTTCTTTGTTTGTGCAATGCTCCAGTTCTGATGCTCATGTGCCTATTGTAGATGTTTTTGGCTGTGGGCACAGCACAGCAAGGGCACCTGACCAGTCTGGGGCTACGCAGCCCCATACACAACAAACTGTGATGCATTGTTGTGTTCTGACACCTTTCTATCAGAACCAGCATTAGGTACCATGCACACTTAAGCCCCATACACACGGTCGGATTTTCCGATGGATTCTGTCCTATCGGACAATGTTGTCGGAAATTCAGACCGTGTGTAGGCACCATCGGACATTTTCCATCGGATTGTCCGACGGACAAAGTTGTATCTCCTGCTCTATAAATTTTCCGACAACCAAGTCCGATCACACCAATTCCGATCGTGTGTAGCGTAGTCCGACGGACAAAGTTCTACGCATGCTCAGAAGAAAGTCTGTGACGGAAGCGCTCGGTCAGGTAAAACTACCGTTCCTAATCGACGTGGCACATTCGTCACGCTGCAATGTTAAAATGTCTTTAATGCAGCGCATTCTCTTTTTCTTTACAATGCAAGAAGAATGACGTGTTTTAGCTGCTCCTATTCACACTCACTTCTCACAAACGTATTTATTTATTCTTTTTCAGGATTTCTTGGCTAGATGTTTATTTTTCGTCAGATCGTAAAAGAATGTTTGTTATATTTTTGGGATGATTTGTCATTTTTTATTTTTGGTTTGTAATACATATTTTCAGGATAATTTATTTAGATTTTTGAGGGGGGTTGTGTGCCTCAACTTAGCAAAACAACATTCTTATCATTTGTATTTGTTGCTTAAATTTACTAGGAGGTTTTTTGTTGTTGGTGCCCCTTGTTAATTGGACTTTATGATTTGTGAAATGTACCTGCCTACTCACAAATAAACTGTCATTGTAGAAAAGTAAAACACATAGGCAATGATTTTTTGAACTCAAAAATACCTTTATTTAGGTCTCAGCAACAAACCAAAGAGGAACGCAGCGATGGATAAACTTGGGGAATTTGCAAAGCCTTGGACACCCACGGCAAACATCATTTTTTAAGCTTCAAAACTTGGTGGCCTGAGGAGTACCTATCTTAATAATAAGGGAGTGCTATCTGGTCCTGAAGTCCAAAACATCCGGAACTGCAGCAGATGCCATCTAGGTCCCCAGGCTCTGGTACTACGAGAGGCTCCATCTTCTCTCAGACCAGACTGAATCCAGGTCGTCACTCTCAGGTCTTCCTTGCACACTTCCTTCCACGCTGTGGTGCTGGTGGGGTGGCAGAAGGAGGAGGAGGAGGAGGCGGAGCATGGTCACTATCACAAACATGTGTGAGTATGGTCATCCCCCCAGCCATCCCCTTATTTAGGACCTTGAGGATGACATCCTCACACATGCTGCGTTGCCCCGCCTCTATATCCTTCATTTTAGTGGCAACCAATGAGCCAAAGGCCTCCTTGTAGGTGGGTGTGGCATGTAGGGAGGCTGAAGCCTCTCTGATCAGCCGGAGCACTGACTCTCCCACCTCACCCCCCCCTTCTCGCCCTTTTGTAGGGAAGGCGGAGGGGGAGGGACTTGGGAGACCGTCAGGCTCCTACGCCTACCCCCCTCTTGGCTGCCACTACCCACCTCTTGGCTGCCACTAACCCCTGCCTTCTCCTGACTGCCACATTCCACAGCCACCTCCTGGCTGAGGTCTTCCGGTGTATGAAAAAGGGACATAGTTTGAGTTATTTGTTCATCAAACACACACAATTTTCATCTAGTGACTGTTGCAAAATGTTTACAAATAGAAAACCATACAATTCTCAGCCCTGCAGTTTATATTCTTGCCCCAAATGTCTCCAACACTACTGTCCATTGATATGTCAAACACGTTAGGAACTAAGCAATTGTGGATCCTGAATTAAGTGAACATCATTCATTTTTCCCAAAAATGGTTCCAAAACTACTATACCTGGCTCAAGCTGGGCTCCTCCACATCTTCCAGACTGGAAGGCCCAGGTTGCTCCTCGGAAGCCTCATCAGGGGTGGCCTGCGTGGAAGGACGCGTGCAAGGAAGAGTCTAGAGTGACTCCCTAACATTAGCCTGGTCTTTGAGAAAGTGGAGCCTGTCATAGTACCAGAGCGTGGGGACATGGACCTGATCTGCTGCAGCTCCAGATGCTTGGGACTTCAGGACCTTATTACGCTCCCTGAAATAGGTACTCCTCAGGCTGCCAATTTTGAGTCTTAACTTCTCCACGGTTGCCGTGGGCATCCTTGGCTTTACAAATTCCAGAAGTTTCTTCATGGCTGCGTACCTCTTTGGTTTGTTGCTGTAATATGGGTGTTTAGCCTGCCATAATAGGGGCATTTCCCTATACTTATCAATGAAGAGGGGGAGAAAACTCACATGGTTGAAGCCCTCCATAATCTCTGCAAGACACAACACCACACAAAACACTATAAATAATGTCAGGCTAAACTCTCCTAATCTTCTCCATAAATAAGCCTCAAGGTCTAATCAGTCTAGGCTAGTTATGTACCAAGTTCAAATTGTACCTTCGTTCTAGCGATCGTCTCGTGCGTGAGCTTTCTCTCCCCTCGTCTCACAGATCGTCGCTACGACACATGCGTGTGACGTTTTATATACAGTGCGCATGCGTTAAATTCCGCCCGCCCCTGACAATCTTTCTCGTCTATTCCCCACCCTTCTCTTTACGGCGCAGTGTGGAGAGCACATGGCGGGGACACGGCAGGTGCGCCCCAAATATTGCAGCAACGAGGAGGAGGACGAGGAAAGGCCGGAGGCAGAAACGTCCTGATCCCGGAGGCTGAAATTTAAGGCCTCCAATATGTCATTTGGAGAAATGTTGGAGATGGTGGACATATTGAAGAGGAGCGACTATGATGGGAAGTATGGGCCTTACCTCAACCCAAATGTCAGAAAGGCCAAGATCATGTCTAAAGTTGTGAGGAGGCTGTACAATAATTTTGGGGTACAACGATCCAAGGAGAAACTGAGGAAACGCTGGTCAGACCTGAAACTGAGGAAGCCCGATCAGTACAGAAAGATCAAGCGAGTTCTTCAAAAAAGTAAGTAGTTGTGTTTTGTGTTTTTTCTTGCTTGCATACTGCTCCATGTGTTTGGATTTTTTTAATGTTGGACATTTGAAAATGGCCACTTTCATGTTCGTCTGTGCATTCGATCGTACTCAACCTCGATCTTTCTGCCACTGTCATGTTCGTGTGTGTCCATTCGATCGTACTCAACCTCGATCGTTCGGCCACTTATAATACGAGGTTTGGTGAAGTTTTTAGTGAAAGGAAGTTTGTTCTCAATAGAGATGTCATCAAGAATGTAAAGCAAATTTCTTCAATGTAAAGGAGAGGTCACTCAGTAGCTGTTTACCCATCTGGACTCTAGAGCACTAGTGCTGGGACACCCAAACACCCTTTTTTTTATGCTGTTCCACACATGTGCTCCAGTGGATACTAGAGGGGTGTCTCCATCAGACAAACTTCTACCAAAAAGGTAGTAAGTTTAGCACCTTTACAAAGTGACTACATTCATGTTGTTGTCATTTGAAACTGGCCAACCAAAAATATTGTCCCTCACTTTCAAGCAATGTTTGACATTTCCTATTTCTGCCCTCAATAGATTGTTGTGCTAAATCTTCCTTTTGTACATTCTCATAGGGGAGCGAAGACTCAGGACGTCTGAGGAAACCAGGAAACCCACACCTCCCAAAGAAGGGGAAAGACCAGAAGCAGAGAAGGAGGAGGAGGAGGAAGGAGAGATCATTGAACTTGGAGAACTTGGAGAACTTGTCACCACAACAGGTGAGTGTGGGAGAACACAGCTACTGGTAAGCTAATCAATGTATGCGTGCCTCATTTCCAAGAGACATTTTTTTTTTTTTTAGGTGACATGGATGTTGTGGAAGAAGAATCGCACTTTACCACTGAAAGTGCACACGTACTCATCGGGGAGATAATGGTGTGCAATCGAGATCTAGATGAGATAAAGAAAAACATCAATGATGTTCAACAAAAATTGAAGAACATCATTGATGTTTTAGGTAAAATCTGAAAACGCACCAAGTAATTAACACACATTTGTGGCTGTTTGTGACAACATTTGAAACTTAAGAACTGTGGCAAATTTGGAAGATGCACACATTGTGTCAACATGTGCTAGCTCCCATTATGGTGGATGAATGACAACGTTTTGGGGGTGCAACCACTTTACTAACTACTAAAGTAGGTGTGGTGAAGGGGTTGCACCCCCAAAACACGTCCATTGATCCCCATGATAGGAAATTGCACTTTTGAACATTCTAGGCATGTGTTTTACCATATAATGTCCATTTTGAGTCGCAAATTGTGTGCATGTTCTAAATTTCCATTTTCAAGGGGTGACCCCCCATGTGATGAAGGCAAGATCAAACACACTTTGAACATATAGTCATGTTTGATCTTGTCTTCACTTTAGAAAGATGAACTTTGCAAGTTCTTATGTTCAGTCTGTTCTGTTTTGCTCCATGCCTGGTTTTAACAAATGCGGAATGTTAGTAAACAATGTTCGAAAGAACCTAGATCTTGTCAGTTTTGCCAAGAAGTTTTGAAAGGCACTTGTGAATGTGTTGTAAGTAAACTTTTTTCATATAAAAAATGTGTGGCTTCCTTATTTAAAAACACAAAAGCATTATTTATGTCAAAAGTAAAGGATTTGGGGGGCAATGGGTGTTATTTACTAAAGGCTATTCCAGTTTGCACTGCAAGTGTATTTTCCAGGGCACTTTTGCAGTGCATAGTGGATTTGGCTTATGTAAATGACACCCACAGTGCTTTGTACGAAAACACGTAGCACAGCATTTTTGTGAATACACACATTTCTGTCATGGTGATGAAAAGGAGCATTTTGGGTGTCAGTTATGCACTACAAACCTTCTCTAGACAAAAGATTAGGTATCACACACACAACATGAGAAGATTCTTTTTGGGAAGAAGAGACTGTTACCTCCTTTTGCCCAGAAAGTGCATTCCCACTGTTGAAGCTAAAGGGCAAAAATTTACATCACAAATAAGCTAGAATACACTTACAAAAAACACAGGCAGGAAATGACAAGAAATCATAGGTTTGTTTAAAAAATATATTTATTAAAAAATGCCTCTCACACATCGTCAGGCAGAGCAATGGCCCCCCTACCCACAAAGTAGTCCATATATTGCTTGCGGACCTCGCGGGCATTTAGAGGGGGCAAGCCTGGACGTGCCGCTTGAAGGGCTGTGAGGTCGGCATTGGAAGGCCCGTCCACATCTGGGCCAACGGGCACCACATAGTTGCTGTTGTGTCTTTTCAAAAAGTTGTGCAATATGCAGCAGGCAAGAACTATGATGTTGAGTTTGTATTCCGCCAAGTTAATAGCCGTCAAAAACAGAAAGCTGCTGGCCAGGACCCCGAAGGTGTTCTCCACCAATCTGCGGGCTCTCGACAGCCTGTAATTGAAGACCCTCTGGTCTTCAATTACAGTAGCGGTAGAGCAGTAACGATCTGAGTCACAAAACTGAGAAGCGCGAATCGTAAGTCCCCAAACTTCAACTAACTCGCGATAAACACGGAATCAGCAGAAGGAGCCCAACGGGTGCGGGACATGGTGCTGAACTTCCCTTTTCTAGTCTCGTGGAAGATGACTTACGTCACGACGTTCTTGAAGACCGGAAATTCCGACAACGTTGTCCGACACACGCAACACAAACATCGGACAAAGTCCGACGGAAACGATCCGACGAAACTGGTCATCGGAAAATCCGAGCGTGTGTATGGGGCTTAACACTGCTCCTAGAGGCAACCCTGGCCGGTGGTTGTGGGGATGAAGTATCGGAATCTTGAAGCCCCCTTTAACAAGAGGGCCCCAAGATCCCACCCCCCCCTGGGAAAAAATAGCAGTGTAAATAAAGAAATACCTGGTCGCAGTGTTGCCAACCGCCTGTAGATTTATGGGCAGCCTGTAAATTTAACCCCTTTTTTGGGCTGCCCGTTAAAGTCCGTTATGGGCACCGGTGCCCCGTAAAAAAGATAGGGCAAGCCTGGACGTGCCGCTTGAAGGGCTGTGAGGTCGGCATTGGAAGGCCCGTCCACATCTGGGCCAACGGGCACCACATAGTTGCTGTTGTGTCTTTTCAAAAAGTTGTGCAATATGCAGCAGGCAAGAACTATGTGGTTGAGTTTGTATTCCGCCAAGTTAATAGCCGTCAAAAACAGGCAGAAGCGGCTGGCCAGGATCCCGAAGGTGTTCTCCACCACTCTGCGGGCTCTCGACAGCCTGTAATTGAAGACCCTCTGGTCTGGGGTGAGGGTCCTCATCGGGAAGGGCCTCATCAGATGGGGAGTCAGCGCAAACGCTTCATCTGCGACAAAGACGAAGGGGAGTCCTTCAGCATTCTCCTCTGGAGGTGGCAAGCACAGACTTTAGGAATTCATCCCTAAAGATGCCCACTATAAAGAGGTAGGTATATCGTGTGTATTGACCTTGAGAAAGCCAGCAGATAGAGGATTGGTAGCATCTGACAGAGAAGTTGGGGGAGAGGGTTCCTAATGAGTTTGGCACCCCCCCCCAAAAAAATGGAAACAAAAGGGGCTCTGCATGAAGTAAAACACGCAGCAAACATTTATGCATATTTTAGGGGGTGTTTGGGGGAAAACAATACTATGCAGCAGACAAAATACATTGCTTAAGGGACTAGGCCATAGGTGTCTATTGGGCCAGAAGAGCATGCTGGGGAGGTAAGTGAAGGGAAAAATGCAGGAAGGAGAAAAGGGGCACAGCATATTAGAGCATATTGCAATCATGGTAATTAGGGAAGGAGGTCAAAAAATACAAGACATTAGCAAACAGAGCATACATAGAAGGGAATAGTAAAGGAGAAATGTTACCTTAATATAGTCCTCCTGCAGGACCTGGATAATAGCAGAACAGGTCTCTGGAATAATGATTCCCAGAGCCTGGGGAGAGATACCTGTGGAGAACTTCAGATGCTGAAGGCTTCTCCATGTCGCCAAGTACCTCAACATGGCAACTAGCCTCTGCTTCGGAGTGATGGCTTGTCTCATGCAGGTATCCTGCCGGCTGATAAAAGGGGTCAGCAAAGCCAAAAGACGGTGAAAAACGGGGTCCGTCATCCGGAGAAAGTTCCTGAAATCATCAGGATTATTCTCCCGGATCTCACGAAGCAAAAGGCATGTGCGAGAACTGATCACGCTGAAGCAACCAATTCTTGGTCCACATACTCCTCGTTACTCTGTTCATGGACGGGTCTTGGCTCAAAGCTAAAAACCCGACACCAATTCCGCGTACAGCACGAACTCTGCGACGAGTACGTATGGGAAACATCGCTCACAAACGATCGGCTGGTCAGAACGGACAAACAGAAAGCACCGATAAACAGCAAGGCCTGAAAGAACTAAATGAATACCAGAAACGAGCAGACAATAAGCAGTGAAAATCAAAGCGTCCTATATCAAGATATAGTTCGCAATGACCAACAAATGCGAACTGACTACACGCACTAATAAACAGATACGCACGGCAAGCACAAACTGAAGAGCAGTAACGATCTGAGTCACAAAACTGAGAAGCGCAAATCGTAAGTCCCCAAACTTCAACTAACTCGCGATAAACACGGAATCAGCAGAAGGAGCCCAACGGGTGCGGGACGTGGTGCTGAACTTCCCTTTTCTAGTCTCGTGGAAGACGACTTACGTCACGACGTTCTTGAAGACCGGAAATTCCGACAACGTTGTCCGACCGTGTGTACGCAACATGATCCGACGGAACTGGTCATCGGGAAATCTGAGCGTGTGTATGGGGCTTAACACTGCTCCTAGAGGCAACCCTGGCCCGGTGGTTGTGGGGATGAAGTATCGGAATCTTGAAGCCCCCTTTAACAAGAGGGCCCCAAGATCCCGCCCCCCCCCCCCAGGAAAAAATAGCAGTGTAAATAAAGAAATACCTGGTCGCAGTGTTGCCAACCGCCTGTAGATTTATGGGCAGCCTGTAAATTTAACCCCTTTTTCGGGCTGCCCGTTAAAGTCCGTTATGGGCACCGGTGCCCGTAAAAAAGATGGGCGTGAGGCGACTATGCAACAGTGCATGCGCTGTTCCGAAGCTGGCCGGGCTCGGGATAGCTCGTACACGCTCGGCCGGGCGGCGCATGTGCAGTAGCGTAATTTTTGAATAAAAGATTGAGCTAGAGAGACCACGGCGGCCGGCCGAGCAGCCAGGGGTAACGATGAGGAGGAGAGTGACTGAAACTGTGGGGGGACAGAGAGAGAGGAGGACATACTGGGAGCATGAAGCCATGCCATGCAGGGGACAGAGACTGATGTGCTCTGTGACTGTCCACCATCATATTACTTCTCCAGTCCACATCATCAGTGTGCTGTGTCCTCCTCCTGTTCCCCTTTCACCTCTCCACAGGTCAGGGCAGCTGCAGCACTGTGCTGCCCTGACCTGTAGAGAGGTGAAAAGGGCACAGGAGGAGGACACAGACAGCACACTGATGATGTGGAGAAGTAATATAATGGTGGGCAGAGGAGGAGGCTACTGTGAGGGGGTGAGGAGGACACTATTATGCCTGCAGTCTCTGTCCACGTCCTGTAGTATTCCCGCAGCCTTTGTCCACCTCCTGTAGTATTCCCGCAGCCTCTGTCCACCTCCTGTAGTATGCCCTCAGCCTCTGTCCACCTCCTGTATCATGGCCACAGCCTCTGACCATCTCTTGTCTTTTATCATGTCTGCAGTGTCTGAGGGGATCCTAGAAAGGAGTCAAGAGTGGGAGTGCCACCGGGATGGGGGTTACGGGAAGAGACATACATGTGTGGACTGTGGAGAGGAGACTATAGAATAAAACCAGAGCCGCCAAGCTGGAGCCGTCCGGGAAGGAGGTCCGGGAAAACTGGCATGGGTTGCCCCAAGGGATTTTGTGGGTAGAAAGAATGGCAGGATTTGAAAAAAAAAAAAATAGTATATTTAGAAAATATATATAAAAATATGAAAAAAGTTTATTGAAGTACTAGATACATCTACACATCTACAATAGAATAAAACATAAAATAGAACACATGATATACCAACTACCAAATTGTTGAGACACACAAATATACCCGACAGCAAGGTCAGATGTAGGTGATAGTTACAACAGATCCCAACATGTTTCGGAAAATAAAGCCACAAGGCTAGATCGATGATGTATCCATATCCTTCCTCAGGGTTTAGAAGGTAGCATGTTGATATTGTTCTTTTGAAAAATGTATAATATATATATATATATATATATATATATATATTATATATATATATATATATATATAGAACAAGAGTAAGTAGAAATAGTATATCAACATAAACATTTTCATTGTTATGGCAGTAAATTTTACTTTGTAACAAACACAAAATGGATTGACAAAATGGATTCACAAATTGAAATACTTACAGGTCATGTGTTTCTTTTAAATATTTAATGGCACAGTTGAAACAGATGATCCCTCAGACTTCAGGTATTGCTGAATTGTATAGCGAGAAACAACGGTACTAAGACAGCAACAGAATCAGCAGGTCCAGCAAGTAGGGATGAGCCGAAATCCCCCCTGTTCGGTTCGCACCAGAACCTGCTGTTAACCTCTAAAATCTCAATTTCTGATTTCTTAATCACAAAATATGATATGGGTTAAATAAGAGTTCTATTGACCAGGAGGAAAAGCTTTAAATATAATAGCATTTATTAAAGGTAGTTAAAAGTCTAGCTAATACACAAATCTCTAGCACATCAAGGCATAACATGCTAGGTTGGAATAAAAATATATACATGAAGGAATGTAGATTATATTCCTTCAGACCGTGGTCTACAAGCATGTTTAGTGACAAATAGCAGGGCATGGCTTCCCCTGCTAGCTACCATTTACCTAGGCTCCATTCTGCTTGCTGGTTCCCCGAAAAGGGGTTGCCTCCCCTTTCCTCTGAGCATATCAAAACCAGGCTGATGTCTCATTGGCTGGCTTAGCGTGAATTCTGATTAGTTATCTTCCCTATACTTAGTCTAAGCCAGCCCCCTTTAATGCAACTCCCAGTGATGCAAATACACTTGAATGGTCCCGGGAAGTTTAAGTATAAAACCTGGGGTGGGACTTACTTCATTACCTATCCCGGCATGGGGTCTTTTATAGTGAATAGGTGACAAACAATGGAATTGGCTCTCCATTGTTTGTGTATACAAGTCTCGGCCCGCATTGTCTGCAATTAACAAGAGCTTGGGAGGAAGGCAGTTGGCCCCCCTATTATAGCTGCAAGCCAAAAGAGACATATTCATAATTACAGTATTTCACAGCTATTAATGGAGATTTCACATAAACTCATAAGGCAACAGATGGCCCCTTGTGGCCAGTTGAGTATATAAGACTCGGCCACACATAGAATAATGGTTTATGTTCAATCTTCTTTAATATTTGGAACTTTTGGCTTTGCCCTCTGAAATGAAATAAAACTTCTTTGAGAAGAAAAAAATTAACTTTTAAACTCTCCATCTCTACAGTTCACATTTCTGGAACCCAGTATCGGTAGTCATCACTTGTTCTGGATGTAATAGGTCCATAATAATAAAAGAAAAATCATACGATAAATTAAAAAAAAAACATACCCCCAAAAAAAAAAACGAAGGGGAAAAAACATGAGGATCGTTGTTCTCAACTGTTCAATAATAATAGTGCGAAAGTCCATAATGTCAATCTGGTCATGTTGCCCTTGCTTCTGGGATAGTCTTCCATGGTGATTCCAGTTGGATACAGCATACAGTAATGGCCTTTGGAACAGCTTTCTGGGCTTTCTAAGATTATACTTTATTAATGTGGACAGAGGTAGAGAAAGAAAAACACAAGTACATTTGAGACATATGCATTCAAATGAATGCTTGTCTGGTAAGTCTGAGCAGTAAGGACCTTTTAATTGCCATAGATATACTGCAACATAAAGTGAGACCCTTTCCCGGTGACATGTGTAACAATTTGAAAGTTTACGTTCTTCAGCCAAGTGTCTGATTTCATCCCTCAACTTTCTTCCTCCATTGTCATATGCTTGCAAGTAACTCTGCTCCACCTTCTGCTGAATACCACTGTGTGTGTGTGACACTTTAAGTGTCCAGGGGGATCTTGTTGCCATCGCAACTCCCCACTAACTCCTTTTACTGCAGCTATGTTCAGTGCTGGTGCCAAACATTTGGGCATATAGCCCCGTCCTTGGCTACCATGGGTAGATCCTGTACCGTCCTGCCTTTAGCAGGCTACAGAAGAGGTCACCACTTTGAGAGTTCTATGTGCAGATTAGGCAGTGTCATCTACGCAGACAAAAATAACTTGATTTCAGAATATGGATATGTGTGATGTCACCAGTCACTAGTGGCTTCAGGAACAATCAAACTAAAATACTTTTAAGTACAATTGTACTATACTCCCTGCTATTTGCCAATCACTATGAGTCTCATCAGTCCCAATATATCTATATGATATTCATGCAATGCTCTTTGAACTTATTATGGCACAAAAAGGAAAACCTGACCAACATAAAAAAAAAAAAATCAATGACCACATCTGATGACTGCCCAATATTAGAACTGTAGAGAGGATTGTATGTCACATTTACACAGAAAATAGTCACATGACTGTTGTTAAACCCTAATATTACTAGTGTCATGATAAATAGCTACAATGACCTAAATTCATATAAAACGATTATCCCATGTCATAAGAGAAAACTAAAACCTGTTGGAACTTGGCCCATCCCCAAAATGCTACAGGGAAGCTTTAATATTCTATATCAACATTTCTAATCACTTTAAATGCTCTCCATGTAGTGTTCCCCATACTCCCCTCTTTTTTTTTTTGTATTTGACCATAGTCACGCAAAACTGAAGAATCACCAAAAGAAAAAAATAAGGTGATATAGGAAAGAAAGAAAAAAAAATCCTTTCCCTTAAGAGAAAAAAAAAAAAGAAAATCAAAAAAATTGATAAAAAAAAATTAAAATTAAAAATTAAAATTAAAATAAATATAAAAAAATAAAACCATACAGATTGAATGCTGGCCCAAACTTTAACTTTGTTAAAGAGCCTTGAATCTGTATTTTGTTAAACCAAAAAAAAAAATGAAAAACTGCCTTTAGCATTGCAGCTATACAAAAGGCAACACCCTCTCCCGGTGGTGATTAACATATTAATTGACTCTCAGTGCAAACCCATTTGCAAGTCAAAAAGGCCACAAAAAGTTGTTTTAGAGAGGGTAGGACCTCTGTTTATTGAAACAGACCTCCCCAAACCGGTGTTTAGAATTTAGCTAGGCCTGACTGTAATTAATTCCATTTAAGGCTTCTCCTTAGAACATACAAAAAAATGATGTTCTAGGTCCTTATGTGTGTTTCACAGTACTTTGCCCAGTCTGGGTCCAATCATTCGTCCTTGTTTGTGCATTTATCCTAAAATACAAAACTTAAAAATCATTAATAACATCTCACTGTACCTCTGAGAGGTTCATACTGGCCTAACAAGTAGTGGATGCTTGGAACCGACTTCCAGCAGTGGTAATGAGTCAGTCAACCGTAAGTACAGTCTAAAATGTACAGGACCCACCCCCATATCTATACTCTGACAGACAAAACTTATAGTAAAAATCTAGAGGCTTTGTAAATACTTACATTCTTAAGCCCCATACACACGGTCGGATTTTCCGATGGAACAATGTTGTCCGAAATTCCGACCGACATTTTCCATCGGATTTTCCGACGGACAAAGTTTTATCTCCTGCTCTAAAATTCAAAGTCTGATCACACAAATTCCGATCGTGTGTAGCCTAGTCCAACGGACAAAGTGCCACGCATGCTCAGAAGAAATTCTGTGACGGAAGCGCTCGGTCAGGTAAAACTACCGTTCCTAATCGGCACAGCACATTCGTCACGCTGCAATGTTAAAATGTGTTTAATGCAGCGGATTCTCTTTTTCTTTACAATGCAAGAAGAATGACGTGTTTTAGCTGCTCCTATTCACACTGACTTCTCACAAACTTCTTTCTTTTTTCTTTTTTCATGATTTATTGGCTAGATGTTTTTTATATTTTTTGGAGGATTTGTCATTTCAATTTTTTTTTTTCCATATTTCCTTTATTACTTTTTTTTTTTTGGGGGGGGGGGGGGGTTGTGTGTCTCAACTTATCCAAACACCATTATTATCATTTGTATTTGTAGCCTAAATTCACTAGGAGGATGTTTGTTGTTGGTGCCCGTTGTTAATTGGACTTTATGATTTGTGAAATGTACCTGCCTACTCACAAATAAACTGTCATTGTTGAAAAGTAAAACACATAGGCAAGTATTTCTTGAAATCAAAAATACCTTTATTTAGGTCTCAGCAACAAACCAAAGAGGAACGCAGCGATGGAGAAACTTGGTAAATTTGCAAAGGCTTGGACCCCCAAGGCAAACATCATTTTTTTATGTTCAAAAATTGGTGGCCTGAGGAGTACTTATCTTAATAAGGGAGTGCTATCTGGTCCTGAAGTCCAAAACATCCGGAACTGCAGCAGATGCCATCTATGTCCTCAGGCTGTGGTCATACGAGAGGCTCCATCTTCTCTTAGACCAGACTGAATCCAGGTCGTCACACTCTGGTCTTCCTTCCACGCTTCCTTGCACGCTGTGGCAGTGGTGCTGGAGGTGTGGCAGAAGGAGGAGGAGGCGGAGCATGGTGACTCTCGCAAACATGTGTTGCTGGGGTCATCTCCCCAGCCACCCCCTTATTTAGGACATTGAGGATGACCTATTCACACATGCTGCGTTGCCCCGCCTCCATATCCTTGAGTTTAGTGGCAACCAAGGAGCCAAAGGCCTCCTCGTAGGTGGGTGTGGCATGTAGTGATGCTGAAGCCTCTCTTATCAGCCGGAGCGCTGACTCCCCCACATCCCCCCTTTCTCGCCCTTTTTTAGGGAAGGCGGAGGGGAGGGACTTGGGATACAGTCAGGCTCCTAGGCCTACCCACCTCTTGGCTGCCACTAACCCCTGCCTCCTCCTGACTGCCACATTCCACAGCCACCTCCTGGCTGAGGTCTTCCGGTGTATGAAAAAGGGACATAGTTTGAGTTATTTGTTCATCAAACACACACAATTTTCATCTATTGACTGTTGCAAAATATTTACAAATAGAAAACCATACAATTCTCAGCCCAGCAGTTTAGATTCTTGCCCCAAATGTCTCCAACACTACTGTCTGTTGATATGTCAAACACGTTAGGAAATAAGCAATTGGGGATCCTGAATTAAGTGAACATCATTAATTTTTCCCAAAAATGGGTACAAAAATACTATACCTGGCTCAAGCTGGGCTCCTCCACCTCTTCCTAACTGGAAGGCCCAGGTTGCTCCTCGGAAGCCTCATCAGGGGTGGCATGCGTGGAAGGACGCGTGGAAGGAAGAGTCGAGAGTGACTCCCTGACATCAGCCTGGTCTTTGAGAAAATGGAGCCTGTCATAGTACCAGAGCCTGGGGACATAGACCTGATCTGCTCCAGCTCCAGATGCTTGGGACTTCAGGACCTTATTGCGCTCCCTGAAATACGTACTCCTCAGGCTGCCAATTTTTGTTCTTAACTTCTCAATGGTTGCCTTGGGGATCACCGGCTTTACAAATTCAAGAAGTTTCTTCATCGCTGCGTACCTCTTTGGTTTGTTGCTGTATTCCGGGTGTTTTGCCTGCCACAAAAGGGTCAATTCCCGATATTTATCAATGAAGAGGGGGAGAAAACTGACGTCATCTTCTCTGCAAGACACAACACCACACAAAACACTAAATAATGTCAGGCTAAACTCTCCTAATCTTCTCCATAAATAAGTCTCAAGGTCTAAGCAGTCTAGGCTAGTGATGTACCAAGTTCAAATTGTACCTTCGTTATAGCGATCGTCTCGTGCGTCAGCTCTCTCTCCCCTCGGCTCACAGATCGTCGCTACGACACACGCGTGTGACGTTTTATATACAGTGTGCATGCGTGAAACTCCGCCCGCCCCTGACGATCTTTCTCGTCTATTCCCCACCCCTTCTCTTTACGGCGCAGTGGGGAGAGCACATGGCGGGGACACGGCAGGTGCACCCTAAATATTACAGCAACGAGAAGGAGGACGAGGAAAGGCCGGAGGCAGAAACGTCCCGATCCCGGAGGCTTAAATTTAAGGCCTCCAATATGTCATTTGGAGAAATGTTGGAGATGGTGGACATATTTAAGAGGAGCGACTATGATGGGAAGTATGGGCCTTACCTCAACCTAAATGTCAGAAAGGCCAAGATCATGTCTAAAGTTGTGAGGAGGCTGTACAATGATTTTGGGGTACAACGATCCAAGGAACAACTGAGGAAACGCTGGTCAGACCTGAAACTGAGGCAGCCCGATCAATACAGAAAGATCAATCGAGTTCTTCAAAAAAGTAAGTAGTGTTTTGTGTTTTTTTTTTCTTGCTTGCATACTGCTCCATGTGGTTGTTTTTTTCAATGTTGTACATTTGAAAATGGTGACTTTCATGTTCGTGTGTCCATTCGATCGTACTCAACCTCGATCTTTCGGCCACTGTCATGTTCGTGTGTCCATTCGATCGTACTCAACCTCGATCGTTCGGCCACTTATAATACGATGTTTGGTGAAGTTTTTAGTGAAAGGAAGTTTGTTGTCAATAGAGATGTCATCAAGAATGTAAAGCAAATTTCTTCAATGTAAAGGAGAGGTCACTCAGTAGCTGTTTACCCATCTGGACTCTAGAGCACTAGTGCTGGGACACCCAAACCCCCTTTTTATTATGTTGTTCCACACATGTGCTCCAGTGGATACTATAGGGGTGTCTCCATCTGACAAACTTCAACCAAAAGGGTAGTAAGTTTTGCACCTTTACAAAGTGACTACATTAATGTTGTTGTCATTTGAACCTGGCCACAAACAACTATTGTCCGTCACTTCCAAGCAATGTTTGACATTTCCTATTTCTGCCCTCAATAGATTGTTGTGCTAAATATTCCTTTTGTACATTCTCATAGGGGAGCGAAGACTCGGGACGTCTGAGGACACCAGGAAATCCACACCTCCCAAAGAAGGGGAAATACCAACATCAGAAGCAGAGGAGGAGGAGGAAGGAGAGATCATCGAACTTGGAGAACTTGTCACCACAACAGGTGAGTGTGTGAGAACCCAGCTACTGGTAAGCTAATCAATGTATGCCTGCCTCTTTTACAAATAGCCTTTTTCTTTTGGTTTGTGTTTTTTTTTAGGTGATGTGGATGTTGTGAAAGAAGAATCGCACTTTACCACTGAAAGTGCACATATACTCATCAGGGAGATAATGGTGTGCAATCGAGATCTAGATGAGATCAAGAAAAACATCAATGATGTTCAACAAAAAATGAAGAACATCATTGATGTTTTAGCGAAAATCTGAAAACGCACAAAGTAATTAACACACATTTGTGGCTGTTTGTGACAACATTTGAAACTTAAGAACTGTGGCAAATTTGGAAGATGCACACATTGTGTCAACATGTGCTAGCTCCCATCATGGTGGATGAATGACAACGTTTTGGGGGTGCAACCACTTTACTAACTACTAAAGTGGGTGAGGTGAATGGGTTGCCCCCCCCAAAACACGTCCATTGATCCCCATGATGGGAGATTGCACATTTGAACATTCTAGGCATGTTTTTTACCATCAAATGCCTATTTTGATATCCAAATTGTGTGCATGTTCTAAATTTCACTTTTCCAGGGGTGACACCCCATGTGATGAAGGCACGATCAAACACACTTTGAACATATAGTCATGTCTGATCTTGTCTTCACTTTTGAAAGTTGAACTTTGCAAGTTCCTATGTTCAGTCTGTTATGTTTTGCTACATGCCTGGTTTTCCCAAATGCGCAATGTTAGTAAACAATGTTCTAAAGAACAAAGATCTTTTCAGTTTCCAAAAGCATTTTTGAAAGGCACTTGGGAATGTGTTGTAAGTAAAATTTTTACATCTAAAAAATGTGTGGCTTCCTTATTTAAAAATACAAAAGCATTATTTATGTCAAAAGTAAATGATTTTGGTGACAATGGGTGTTATTTACTAAAGGCTATTCCAGTTTGCACTGCAAGTGTATTTTCCAGGGCACTTTTGCAGTGCACTTGTAGTGCATAGTGGATTTGGCTTTTGTAAATGACACCCACAGTGCTTTGTAATAAAACACGTAGCACACCATTTTCGGGAATACACACATTTCTGTCATGGTGATGAAAAGGAGTATTTTGGGTGTCAGTTATGCACTACAAACCTTATCTAGACAAAATATTAGGTATCACACACACAACATGAGAAGATTCTTTTTGGGAAGAAGAGACTGTAATCTCCTTTTGCCCAGAAAGTGCATTCCCACTGTTGAAGATAAAGGGCCAAAATTTAAAAGACAAATAAGCTAGAACACACCTACAAGAAACACAAGCAGTAAATGACAAGAAATCCTAGGTCTGGTTAAAAAATATATTTATTAAAAAATGCCTCTCACACATCGTCAGGCAGAGCAATGGCCCCCCTACCCACAAAGTAGTCCATATACCTCTCGCGGCCCTCCCGGGCATTTAGAGGGGGCAAGCCAGGACGTGCAGCTTGAAGGACTGTGAGGTTGGCATTGGAAGGCCCGTCCACATCCGGGCCAACGGGCACAACATAGTTGCTTCTATGTCTTTTGAGAAAGTTGTGCAATATGCAGCAGGAAAGAACTATATGGTTGAGTTTATATTCCGCCAAGTTAATAGCCGTCAAAAAGAGGCGTAAGCGGCTGGCCAGGATCCCGAAGGTGTTCTCCACCACACTGCGGGCTCTCGACAGCCTGTAATTGAAGACCCTCTGGTCTGGGGTGAGGGTCCTCATCTGGAAGGGCCTCATCAGATGGGTTTCAGCGCAAACGCTTCATCCGCGACAAAGACGAAGGGGAGTCCTTCAGCATTCTCCTCTGGAGGTGGCAAACACAGACTGCCGCTCTGGAGACGCCAGTAGAACTCCGTGTGCGCAATGGCACCACCATCCGAGATCCGGCCATTCATCTACACATCCACATACAAAAACTCGTATGTCGCCGACACCACCGCCAACATCACTACACTATTAAACCCTTGTAATTATAATAGTATGACCCCGAGTTGGGGGGGTGGGACGATGCGGATGTGTTTCCCATCAATTGCACCTCCGCAGTTAGGAAAGTCCCAACGGCTGGCAAAGTGGGAGACCACAGTCTGGCATTCCTGTGGCGTGGAAGGGAACTGTGGAGTCAAACAAGGAAAAAAAAATTGTCACTTTGCACATAAACATTGCAAGCAGATTAGACACTAACATCTTGGAACAAGATCTGACTTAAATTGGAACCTTGAAAGTATTTGCACCCCAAAGTACAAGGTCCCCTTAGCATATTACTCACCCCCCTGCTACTTCTGATGGGCCATTGACAATAACTAGGGGTTTGGGGGGGATTGGACAGGTAACCCTCTCCACTTCATTGATAGCCAAATGGCTCAATAATGTGTGCTAGTTTGGCCAGACCCTCCTTACTTAACACTATTGGCAGCCCACAGGAAAGATAAAAGAAGCTTCCTAATCCCCCCCCCCCCCCAAAACAAAAAATAAATAAAGGGAAGCACATTTTGACATTCTGCAATTACCTATCAAGCTAATAATAGGAGGAAAATACAAAAAAACATCTAAAAAAAACATTGTAAAGTATTGAGCCAGCCCCTTGCACTACATGCTTTGCTGAATTCATCCCTAAATATGACCACTATAAAGAGGTAGGTATATAGTGTGTATTGAGCTCGGCAAAGCCAGCAGATAGAGGATTGGTAGCATCTGACAGAGCAGTTGGGGGAGGGGGGTTCCTAATGAGTTTGGCACCCCAAAAAAAAATAAAAAAAATTCAAAGGGACTCTGCATGAAGTCAAACACACAGCAAACATTTGTGCATATTTTAGGGGGTGTTTGGGGGAAAACAATACTATGGAGCAGACAAAATACATTGCTTAAGTGACTAGGTGTCAGGGTCCTGGCCGACCCGTGCGGCCCAGATTGCCTCCACGCAGATCAACGGCCATTCCTGTTTCCCCCAGGCATCAGCGCGGGCACACGTGCACGGCTAGCGCTGTTTGGCGCCTGTGTCCCTATTTAAGGATCAGAGCTGCGGCCCAGCAGTGCTGTTCGTCTGCAGCTCTGACCTGAGTTTCCCAGTTAACCTGCCTGTATCTGCCTGTGATCCCTTGGAACCCGACCCGGCCTGTCTGACCCTGCTGACCTCTCCGCTCCTTGACCCCGGCTTGCCTGACTCTGTTTATGGACTTACTACCTGTTGCCGAACCTCTGCCTGCCATTTGACCATCCTTCTGCCTGCCGTTTATGCCTATCTGCCTTCTCTGTGACCCGGCCTGTCTGACTACCTCTGCCGTCCGAGTGTGCCTCTCTCCCGCACAGGATCTGCTACTGCTGCTGCTCCAGAGTCTGCCTCTTTCTCTCTTGTCATCCGATCCCAGCCTGCTGTACCATCTCCTGCAGTTCCTGCTACCTGAGGACCAGCACCAGCATCCATCCTGCACCAGCTGACCCACCGGACGGACACTCCCCATTCCAGTGGGCCCTGAACCAGAGCCGTAAGAGAGGTCTTCTTCCGTCAAGCCAGGCTCGCCACCAGGTACCTAACAGTACGAACAGCCCAGATGACCGAGCCTGCGGAAGGAACCTCTCCCATGCAGGAGATCTGCACCCACCTTGCAGCTCTCACCCAAGCAGTAAAGTCTCTGCAGGAAGGCTATACCAAGTTGGAAGGACAGGTACAGCATCTTTCCAGTCCTATGGCCGCTGCACCTCCTGCGCCACCGGTGCAACCCACCTCTCAGCCTGCAGTGGTGATGCTTCCTCCAGAGCCAAGAGTGCCCATTCCGGAGAGATTCTCAGGAGATCGGTCCAAGTTCCCTGCCTTCCGAGATGCCTGCCAGCTTTATTTTACTCTCCAGCCCAGGACTTTTTCTTTGGAAGCCACCAAGGTGGGATTCGTGGTGTCTCTACTGCAATGAGAGCCTCAGTCTTGGGCTCACCGTCTTCTGAGAGCCAATAGCCCACAGATCCAGGACCTTGCTACCTTCTTCCAGGCAATGGCGCAGCTCTATGATGATCCCCAAAGAACTGCTACAGCCGAGACTGCCTTGTCCACGCTCCAACAAGGCCGTAGAATGGCCGAGGACTACATCTCTGATTTTAGGCGTTGGAGCGCGGACACTCGGTGGAACGATGCAGCCCTTAGGCATCAGTTCCGCACAGGCCTGTCTGAGAGCCTGAAAGATGAACTGGCTCGAGTGGGGATCCCCGAGTCTCTGGAAGACCTGATTACCCTTACTATCCAGCTGGACCGCCGACTCCGGGAACGCCGAGCCGAACATTCCTCCCAACCGAACCGCCCGGCCTGGATGGTGGCAAGGGCTCCAACCCCTGCTTCCCGCTATCTACCTACACCTGCTACAGTTTCAGCCAGCCCTGCCTTTGACAGACTTATGCGCTCCACCTTGTCTCCTGAAGAGCGTGCCAGGCGCCGACAGTTGAATCTATGCCTCTATTGTGGTGGTTCTGGACATTATGTAAACAACTGTCCAGTCAAGACACGTAAGTGCCTTTCTTCTGTCTCTTCTAATCCTGCACCTTGCCCAAGCAACACCACTCACCTGGCTCTTCCCTTCTCGTTGCAGCTCCAAGGAAGGACAATCCGCACCAACGCTATCCTTGATTCCGGAGCATGCAGTTGTTTTATTGACGCCACCTTTGCCAGCTTACAAGCTCTACCCCTCCGGGAGAAGACCCGTGGACTTTCTGTCTTTTTGGCCGATGGATCTCACATCAAATCAGGTCAAGTGACCCAAGAGACCTTGCCTCTGCCTGCCACCATCTTGTCCCAGCACCAAGAACTGTTGATACTGGATGTGATCTCTTCTCCTCTTTTCCCAGTGATTTTGGGCATACCATGGCTCCAGGCCCATAACCCCTGTATTAACTGGTCCACGGGACAAGTAAAGTTCCAGTCCCCCTATTGCCTTGAACACTGCCTACCTAAGTAGAAAACGAAAAAGGGGGGTTTTTTAGCCAACCTAGCGGACTATCACGGTACCTGAACGGACATATGTCTCAATACAAAAGAATAATTCTAAATATTTTTATTAGCACAAAGTATACATAAAACATGTCACATATAAAAAAAAAGGGGGGTCATTACAGTCCAAGAATGTACATATACATGTAGCTCTTAATACATCAGAATACTGAAACAAACTCGCAGGATGCTGGTTGACGCGTTTCGCTTAAAGCTTCTTCAGAACCAGAGTATAGCAGTTCGTATATCTGTTGTATATATCAAGAAGACAGGGGGGTTATTCGTGAATGGACTGACAGATTATGTGTATTTAGATCCATACTCAATAATATAGGTGCAAATAATTACACTAGATATGTGCACTCTAGAAAACTTGAATATTGCCTACCTTCCAATTTTTGTTGACAAGGTAGAGGCTTGTATATGTCTGCAATACCCAAGTTAGTTACCTAAAAATGAGTCTCTCGGGATAGCCAAAGGACTCGCCGAGTTTGGGGTCTGAAGCCAGCAAACAGGGCACAATCTGCAAATGGGGAAGGAAAAAAGCCCGCTGGGGCACCCACTACTCTGTTTTGCCTAAACTCTGATCAGGACCTATGCCGGGCCGTACCCAAGACTTACCATGAGTTTCTTGATGTGTTTAGTAAACAAGGGGCAGACTCCCTGCCGCCCCATCGTCCGTATGACTGCCCCATCGAGATTCTCCCAGGAGCCGAAATCCCATTCGTACGCATCTTCCCTTTATCCGAAAAAGAGCAGGAGGCCCTGAAGGTGTACATTGCGGAAAACCTCGAAAAAGGGTTTATCCGTCACTCCACCTCCCCAGCAGGCGCGGGGATATTCTTCGTTACTAAGAAGGATTAAACACTCAGGCCTTGTGTGGACTACCGCGAGCTGAATAAGGTTACAGTCAAAAACCGATACCCCTTGCCGTTGATACCGGAACTCTTCCAGAAGTTACGAACTGCAACTATCTTCACCAAGTTGGACCTAAGGCGGGCCTACAACCTGGTCCGTATCAGGTCCGGGGATGAGTGGAAAACTGCCTTCCGGACCCGCTTTGGCCACTATGAGTATTTAGTCATGCCGTTCGGCCTCTGCAATGCTCCTGCCACCTTTCAGCATCTGATTAATGATGTCTTTAGGGACTTTCTGGACATTTTTGTGATCGTATACCTCGATGACATTCAAATTTTTTCCAACTCCCTTGAACAGCACCAGGGGCACGTGGGCAGAGTGCTACTTCGCCTCCGGCAGCATGGCCTATATGCAAAAGCGGAGAAATGCATGTTTGAGCAGCAGGAGATTCAGTTTATAGGACTCGAGATTTCCCCAGCAGGGATCAGGATGGACCCCCAGAAGGTAACCGCTGTATTAGACTGGCCGGCACCATCAGACAAGAAGGGCATCCAGCGCTTTATAGGATTCGCAAATTTCTATAGGAAATTCATTAAGGGATTTTCTGCTATCGTCAACCCCATTATCCAACTAACGAAGCAGGGTACACGCTTTCAGTGGGGCCCCGAGGCCCAGGAAGCTTTTGAGAGACTTAAAAAACTATTCACCTCTGCCCCCATCCTCAGTCACCCCGATCCTGCTCTACCTTACATTCTGGAGGTCGACGCTTCCGAAGTGGCGCTGGGAGCAGTGGTATCTCAACAGCAACGCAGCAAGGACTTGATGCACCCGGTGGGGTTTTTCTCTCGGAAACTTTCCCCCACAGAGAGGAATTACGATGTCGGGGACAGGGAACTCCTGGCCATCAAGGCAGCCCTGGAGGAATGGAGGTACCTGTTGGAGGGCGCAAGTCACCCGGTATTGGTGTATACCGACCATAAAAACCTCGAGTATCTGCGGACAGCTAAGCGACTGAGGCCTCGGCAGGCCCGTTGGGCCTTGTTTTTTTCTAGATTTTGTTTTCACATTACCTATCGCCCAGGATCCAAAAACGTGAAACCAGACGCGCTCTCGCGCATGTTTGATAATTCAAAAGATACAGCAGTCCCGGACACCATCCTGTCATCTGGCAACTTCCTACTTGTGCAACCGGATTTGCTCTCACAGATCAGGGAAGCATCTGCAAATGGCCCAGCAACCCCAGGGGCCCCCCTGATACCCAGAGACGGTCTCTTTTGGAAAGGAAGCCAAGTCTTTGTCCCAGAATCTGTCCGAATCAAGGTCCTGAATCTCTGTCATGACCACCCTCTGGCGGGACATTTTGGAGTCCGCAAGACCATTGACCTGGTGCAACGCACCTTCTGGTGGCCGGGTCTAAGTGAATACTGCAAGGGATACGTCAACGCCTGCCCTGTCTGTACCCGGAGCAAGACCTCAAGAAGCCGAGCTTGGGGCCTCCTGAAGCCCCTTCCCGCAACCGACCGGCCATGGAGGATGATCACCATGGACTTTATAGTTGAACTTCCATGCTCAGAAGGATGCACAGCAATTTTTGTGGTCGTAGACCGGCTGTCTAAAATGGCCCACTTCCTGCCCCTAAAGGGAACCCCTGTCCGCTTCTGAAACAGCCCGCATCTTTATTAGGGAGATAATTAGCTTACATGGGGTCCCTGCCAGCATAGTCTCCGATAGGGGGGTCCAATTTACGTCCCGTTTCTGGAGGGCTTTGTGTAAATCCCTAAAGATTGAGTTGGCTCTGTCCTCGGCCTATCACCCCCAAACGAATGGACAGACAGAACGCACAAATCAGACTTTGGAACAGTACATTAGGTGCTTCACGTCCTTTGTGCAGGACGATTGGGTGTCCCTATTGCCCTTAGCCAAGTTTTCATACAATAACGCCAGCCACTCAGCCACAGGCCAGTCCCCTTTTTTCTCCAACTATGGCTTCCACTTATCCTTTCTCCCTGACTTTCTTCCAGAGTCTCCGGTTCCAGCGGTGCAGGATACAGTGACCTTCCTCAGCCACAACAACCAGATCCTTCAAGAGGCGATAACCAAGGCCCAGACAGACTGCAAAAGGATCTTCGACCGGAAAAGAAGGGGAGAACTGGACCTCCAGATTGGAGATCAGGTATGGCTATCTACTATTAATTTGAAGTTACCTTGCCCTTCCAAAAAACTTGCTCCCAAGTTTCTGGGGCCCTTCCCTGTGAAGAGGAGGATCAACCAGGTGTCCTATGAACTGTCGTTGCCCGACTCAATGAGGATACACCCGGTGTTTCATGTGGCCCTGTTAAAACCCGCTGTACCTGACCCCTTTCCTGATAGGGGAACTGGGCCCCCTGGACCTGTTCTTGTCGAAGGCGGCGAGGAATACGAGGTGGAGGCCATTATCAATTGTAGAAGGCGGCAAGGGCAGACACAGTTCCTAGTTAAGTGGAAGGAGTACGGGGCTGAGGACAATTCCTGGGAACCTGATAGCAATCTTCATGCTAGAAGACTGATCTGTGCCTTCTTTGCCTCCCACCCAGAGAAGAGAAGCCTATTGGGCACCCGGAGGTCGCCCCTTGTGGGGGGGCAATGTCAGGGTCCTGGCCGCCCCGTGCGGCCCAGATTGCCTCCACGCAGATCAACGGCCATTCCTGTTTCCCCCAGGCATCAGCGCGGGCGTTGGCGCGCGCCGCGGGCGCGTGCACGCGCGCGACCGGCCCGCGGGCGCGCTCCCGTGCGCTAATAGCGGGGGCACACGCCCGTGCACGTGTGCGGCTAGCGCTGTTTGGCGCCAGTGTCCCTATTTAAGGATCAGAGCTGCGGCCCAGCAGTGCTGTTCATCTGCAGCTCTGACCTGAGTTTCCCAGTTAACCTGCCTGTATCTGCCTGTGATCCCTTGGAACCCGACCCGGCCCGTCTGACCCTGCTGACCTCTCTGCTCCTTGACCCCGGCTTGCCTGACTCTGTTTATGGACTTACTACCTGTTGCCGAACCTCTGCCTGCCATTTGACCATCCTTCTGCCTGCCGTTTATGCCTATCTGCCTTCTCTGTGACCCGGCCTGTCTGACTACCTCTGCCGTCCGAGTGTGCCTCTCTCCCGCACAGGATCTGCTACTGCTGCTGCTCCAGAGTCTGCCTCTCTCTCTCTGGTCATCCGATCCCAGCCTGCTGTACCATCTCCTGCAGTTCCTGCTACCTGAGGACCAGCACCAGCATCCATTCTGCACCAGCTGACCCACCGGACGGACACTCCTACTCCGCTGTACCAGAGCCGTTAGAGAGGTCTTCTTCCGTCAAGCCAGGCTCGCCACCAGGTACCTAACACTAGGCCATAGGTGTCTATTGGGCCAGAAGAGCATGCTTGGGAGGTAAGTGAAGGGAAAAATGCATGAAGGACAAAAGGGGCACAGCATATTAGAGCATATTGCAATCATGGTAATTAGGGAAGAGGTCACAAATACAAGACATTAGCAAACAGAGCATACATAGAAGGGAAAAGTAAAGGAGAAATGTTACCTTAATATAGTCCTCCTGCAGGACCTGGATTATGGCAGAACAGGTCTCTGGAATAATGATTCCCAGAGCCTGGGGAGAGATACCTGTGGAGAACTTCAGATCCTGAAGGCTTCTCCCTATCGCAAAGTACCTCAACGTGGCAACAAGCCTCTGCTCCGGAGTGATGGCTTGTCACATGCAGGTATCCTGCCGGCTGATAAAAGGGGTCAGCAAAGCCAAAAGACGGTGAAAAATGGGGTCCGTCATCCGGAGAAAGTTCCTGAAATCATCAGGATTATTCTCCCGGATCTCACGAAGCAAAGGCATGTGCGAGAATTGGTCACGCTGAAGCAACCAATTCTTGGTCCACATACTCCTCCTCGCTCTGTTCATGGACGAGTCTTGGCTCAAAGCTAAAAGCCCGACACCAAGTCCCTGTACAGCACGAACTCGGCGACGAGTACGTACAGGAAACATCGCTCACAAACGGTCGGCTGGTCAGAACGGACAAACAGAAAGCACCGATAAACAGCAAGGCCTGTAAGAACGAAATGAATACCAGAAACGAGCAGACAATAAGCAGTGAAAATCAAAGCATCCTATATCAAGATATAGGCCGCAATGACCAACAAATGCGAACTGACTACACGCACTAATAAACAAATACGCACGACAAGCACAAACTGAAGAGCAGTAACAATCTGAGTCAGAAAACTGAGAAGCTCGAATCGTAGGTCCCCAAACTTCTACTAACACGCGATAAACACGGAATCAGCAGAAGGAGCCCAACGGGTGCCGGACGTGGTGCTGAACTTCCCTTTTCTAGTCTCGTGGAAGACAACTTACGTCACGGCGTTCTTGAAGACCGGAAATTCCGACAACGTTGTCCGACCGTGTGTACGCAACACCAGCATCGGACAAATTCCGACGGAAAGGATCCGACGGAACTAGTCATCGTAAAATCCGAGAGTGTGTACGGGGCATAAGAATACAACATGTAGACCTATAACCTTCACATGAGTCAGTTTGGAAGGGAAAAAAACACACAACACAAGACCTACTGAATGCATAAGATGCCACAATGTGCAAAGTAATGTATCATGTAGTTTCCAAGTGTCAGAGTGAATGAACCTTCACTCTAAGCCACCGGAAAGGAAATTAAAAAAACCTAACGAAGGAAAAAAAAAAAATCAACACAACATTTTCTACAGTTCTAGGGATCGAGATCTCATATCTGTGCACAGGTTATTTATTCGCGAATACATTTAAACTTGTAAAAAAAAGTTATAAATTTAAACTGGTACCAGGATCATTTTAAAAAACGGTAAAAAAAACAAATATTATTAAAATAATCATAAACAGTACAACGCATGCGCATTAGTGTGATCACACTTATTGATGGCCATAAAACAATGTTGAGTACACCCCCTATCAAAAAAAAAAATCTTTGTTTATACATGTACCATTCATACCCATGCATTCCATCGCTCACACATACACATTCATTTGGTTTGCATCCCATACATTCTGGATAAGGCTTTTGCCTTATGGTAATTGCAAATGAATTGCTAGGCGTTTCTGGCCTCTGGGAGAATACAAAGGAAAGAAGAGTGAGGAAAAAAACAATGGGCCTTTATACCTTACCTTTTGTTAGGCGCATATTTCGCATATGTACAGCTACTTTATATGCACATATAATTTCTGGAATTCACTTAACCTGAAAACAAATAACTTTATAGAAAACAGTTATTCCTCTTTTCCCCAATTTTTCTAACCTATTTTAAAGCAAACAATACATCCTTGTTACGTGTACCTTGGTAAATGGCCAATGACATTCCCACTTTGACCTAGTGAAACTAGAATGCCATAGACCTCTACACCTAATTTCTTTTAAAGGATTGGAATTGTTTCACAACCTCATTCCGTTCCTGTTTAATTTGCCTAATCTGCTGCTGTACAGCCTCCTACTACTTAAAAGTTGAGAAAGGGATGTATGATTCTGTATTTTCATATTTATTACTCCTAGGCCTTTCCCCCCAGCGTGGTGAGTACACTTCCACGTCACGCCTCCTTGTAGTATCTTGCTTCTGTTTAAATATATTTTCACCCAAAGACAAACAAAATGAGAAATATGGCCTAGTACTCCACAGGTATAGTACTTTATCTTTTGTAAAGTATTAAAGCATCTCTTAATAACTGGTGTGGTTTTAGGCTGAGAATCTTCAATGGCTACAACCTGATTAACCACTTTTCCTGTCTTCCTAAGAGATCTAGGGCTATTTACACAAGAGCTCTGACTTTTCAATGAGTTGCTAAAATTAATACCTATTCCAGACATAGATAGTTTCCTGTTGTCTCTAGAGATACTGAAATTGGTTGCATTACAATCTATGGTATTTGTAGATTGCCCACTCTGCCCTTGGTTATAAGATGCCTTAACCAGTTAACAACCGGCCCATAGCCGAAAAACGGCTACAGGGCGGTTGCTTAACTCTAACAGGCCGTTAATTAACGGCCTCACAGAGTTTCCCTCTTGCGCGCCCCCTGGGGCGCGCACTCGAGAACATACGTGATCGCCGGGTCCAGGGGACCCGGCGGATCACGGATCACGGTAAACGGCCGCTCGTCGCGGCCGTTTACCACGTGATCGCTCCGTCAAATGACGGAGCGATCACATGTAAGCAAGCCGGCGTCATTTGATGACGCCGGTTCCTCTCTCCTCCTCTCTCTGTACCGATCGGTACAGTGTGAGAGGAGAGGGGGAGGGATCGGTGGCAGCAGTGCTGTGGGCGGGATCTGTAGTGCCCACAGCCTGCTCTGCATGCCACCGATCCATCCATCCATGCTCAGCCATCCCTCCATACCCTGCAATACACAGCAATAGCATGCAGTGTATTGCAGGGTATGGAGGGATGGCTGAGCATGGATGGATGGATACCCAGCGATACTCTGCCATACTCTGCGATACCCTGCCATACCCTGCGATACTCTGCCATGCCCTGCCATACCCTGCGATACTCTGCCATACCCTGCGATACTCTGCCATACCCTGCGATACTCTGCCATACCCTGCGATACCCTGTGATACCCTGCCATACCCTGCGATACTCTGCCATACCCTGCGATACTCTGCCATACCCAGCGATACTCTGCCATACTCTGCCATACCCTGCGATACCTTGCCATACCCTGCGATACTCTGCCATACCCTGCGATACTCTGCCATACCCTGTGATACCCAGCCATACCCTGCGATACCCAGCCATACCCTGCGATACCCAGCCATACCCTGCGATACCCAGCCATACTCTGCGATACTCTGCCATTCCCTGCCATATTCTGCAATACCCTGCAATACTCTGCAATACCCAGCCATACTCTGCAATACCCTGCCATATTCTGCAATACTCTGCCATACCCTGCGATACTCTGCCATACCCTGCGATGAAATGAAATTAAATAAACCGCGCTAAAAAAGAAAGTTAAAACAAGATAAGGGAAGGCGAAGGAAATAAGGCCTAACCTAAAAGGCTGCTGCTAGAAGTGGGATACTCACACATAGGATCATATAAATGGGTAAAGCTGCGCCAATATTAACTAGTTAAATATAAATGGAAAAAAGAGAACACAAATGAGCACAGATATATGGTGGTCATACAAGAACACATGGATGAGGCTATATGTAAAGTCCACTGATGGCTAAATTAGTCCATAGCAAAAATCCATGAGAACTTTACAGCTTAAGTCAATTCGATCTTAAATCCTGATTTCCAATAACAAACAGGTTTGGAGCATAAAGGAAAATATAAAACACCACCGTGACTGTCCTGTCTCTTCACACTGTGACATGCAAATGATGTTCAATCCCAACCACCTGCTGAATTAAAGGCTTACCAGATGGCTGGGTAAATAAGGCATTTTTGTAAACACAGATAGCAGCCTCCTAGGCAGATGATAGCTGGTACGGCTGATCCTGCTTAGGAACGATCTTTCACAGAAGCAAGGAAACTTTGAACGCTGTTCACTTCCCCAAATCAAATCCAACTGGTAAGCTCAAACAAAAAGAATGGGGCCACCCATAGTGTAATACTATCTCAAATCGATTTATTCCGCATACATAGATTAAAAACACTTACGTGTATCCAAAGTTTAACAAGCACAATAAAACACTGCCGGCCGGTCAGTGATACCCGTCCCCTCTTCCGAATCTGCGTGGTGGCGTCACTGCGTGCCTTCCCATACGTCGTTTCGTCACAGATGACGTTTTCAATGGGGAACCCTGCGATACTCTGCCATACCCTGCGATACTCTGCCATATTCTGCGATACCCTGCGATACTCTGCCATACCCTGCGATACTCTGCCATACCCTGCGATACTCTGCCATACCCTGCGATACCCAGCCATACTCTGCGATACTCTGCCATTCCCTGCCATATTCTGCAATACCCTGCAATACTCTGCAATACCCAGCCATACCCAGCGATACTCTGCAATACCCTGCCATATTCTGCGATACTCTGCCATACCCTGCGATACTCTGCCATACTCTGCGATATTCTGCGATACTCTGCCATACCCTGCGATATTCTGCGATACCATGCAATGCTCGCTACGATCGAAGCCAGGATCGTTTTTTTATTTTATTTCAGGCTTTCCAGCCTAGAGGTGAGATGTGGGGTCTTTTTGACCCCATATCTCACTGTAAAGAGGACCTGTCATGTCATATTCCTATTACAAGGGATGTTTACATTCCTTGTAATAGGAATAAAAGTGATCAAACTATTTTTTTGGGGGAAAAAAAGTGTCAAACTAAAATAAATAAAGTAAAATGAACAATAAAAATAAAAAATAAAAATTTAAAGCGTCCCTGTCCCCGTGTGCTCGCATGCAGAAGCGAACGCATACGTAAGTCCCGCCCACATATGAAAACGGCGTTCAAACCACACATGTGAGGTATCGCTGCGAACGTTATAGCGAGAACAATACATTTTGGCCCTAGACCTCCTCTGTAACTCAAAACATGTAACCAGTAAAAATGTTTAAAGCGCCACCTATGGGGATTTTTAAGTAGCGAAGTTTGGCGCCATTCCACGAGCATGTGCAATTTTGAAGGGTGACATGTTAGGTATCTATTTACTCGGCGTAACTTCATCTTTCACATTATGCAAAAACATTGGGCTAAATTTACAGTTTTGTTTTTTGTAAAGCACAAAACTTTTTTTTTCCAAAAAAAACGCGTTCGAAAAATTGCTGTGCAAGTGCCGTGCTAGATAAAAAGTTGCAACGACCGCCATTTTATTTTCTAGGGTCTTTGCTAGAAAAACATATATAATGTTTTGGGGTTCTATGGAATTTTCTAGCAAATAAATTATGATTTTTACATGTAGGAGAGAAATGTCAGAATTGGTCTGGGTGCTCCAGAACACCTGATGGTGCTCCCTGCATGTTGGGCCTCTGTATGTGGCCATGCTGTGTAAAAGTCTCACACATGTGGTATCGCCATACTCGGGAGTAAGAGCAGAATGTGTTTTGGGGTGTAATTTGTGGTATGCATATGCTGTGTGTGAGAAATAACCTGCTAATATGACAATTTTGTGAAAAAAAAAATCTTGATTTTGCAAAGAATTGTGGGAAAAAATTACAACTTCAAAAAACTCACCATGCCTCTTTCTAAATACCTTGGAATGTCTTCTTTCCAAAAAGGGGTCATTTGGGGGGTATTTGTACTTTTCTGGCTTGTTAGGGTCTCAAGAAATGAGATAGGCCGTCAGTACTTCAGGTGTGATCAATTTTCAGATATTGGCACCATAGCTTGTGGACTCTTTCACAAAGACCAAATAATATACAACAATTTGTACTTATTTTTTACCAAAGATATGTAGCAGTATAAATTTTGGCCAAAATTTATCAAGAAAAATTACAAATTTGCTAAATTTTTTAACAGAAACGAAGAAAATTTCATTTTTTTACCAAATTTTCTGTCTTTTCTTTTATAGCGCAAAAAATAAAAAGCCCAACGGTGATTAAATACCACCAAAAGAAAGCTCTATTTGTGTGAAAAAAAAGACAAAAATTTCATATGGGTACAGCGTTGTATGACTGAGTAATTGTCATTCAAAATGTGAGAGCACCGAAAGCTGAAAATTGGTCTGGTTATTAAGGGTGTTTAAGTGCCCAGTGGTCAAGTGGTTAAACTGGTCACTAAGGCTACTTTCACACTGGAGCGGTGGGGGCGCTGGCGGTAAAGCGGCGCTATATTTAGTGCCGCTTTACCGGCGTTTTAGCGGCGCATTGCGGGCGCATTGCGGCCGCTCGCGGGGTGTTTTTACCCCCCGCGAGCGGCCGAAAAAGGGTCAATACCGCCCGCAAACTGCCGCTATTGCGGCGTTTTGCGGGCGGGTTCGGCGCGCTCCCCCATTATTTTCAATGGGACCTGGCGCTATAGGAGCGGTAAATATACCGCTCCTATAGCGAGCCAAAGATGCGGCTTGCAGGACATTTTTGAGCGTCCTGCAAGCGCACCGCTTCAGTGTGAAAGCCCTCGGGCTTTCACACTGAAGGAACAGCAACAGCTGTTTTCGGGTCGGTTTGCAGGCGCTATTCTTAGCGTAATAGCGCTTGCAAACCGCCCCAGTGTGAAAGGGGCCTAAGACTTCTCACACCTATGTGTGCATTATTTTTAATTTTGACAATGTTGGGGAACTTGCCTTGCTCCCCTCATTTGTGGATATCTGGTCCCCCTTGTCTGGTGGGTATGTGACCATGGTGCATTCTCGATTTTCCTGTGGCTCTGCGATTCCTACCATCGCCACAGGAAAAGTAGAATTAGGATCCATATCCCCCTTTCCCCCATACTTTTCATATACGTTATTGTCCCCAATTTCATAGGCAGAAGTAGATGCCGTAGCATTACCATGTTCGCATCTGCTGGCCACAGCCGCCTGTCCTTTAAGAATTGAATTTGTTTGTAGCAACTGTGACATTGTTCTGTTTAAGAGTATAAGTTGCTACAAACATTTCTAGATGGGACATGGCTGCCATTACCAACAAATACTATGCACAATTTGTAAGCTAGTTTAAGTTAAATGTTGCCCTGTACTATACAGTCCTTTTTAGATTACTGTAAAGAAGTTAGGAAAACGAACAGTAGATCAAATCGAATAAAATCCTGAAAATACAGTAAAGTGGAATGGAAAGGGGAAAAAAAAAAAAATATAGATATATATATCTATATATTTTCAGCTTTCAATAAAACAATCTTTTAGATTACTATAGACACACCAAATCTACTCACAATAGCCTGTATTTTACCTTGTCTGAGCTTACACCCACAACACAATAGACCCAGGGGACAATAGGAACAATAGTAGGGCCACAAGTATCAAAATAGGGTGAATAACCCTCTTGGTTTACAATAGAGAGGTAAACACATCCGTGTTTACACCAAAGTTAACCCAATTCAGTTTAAAAAAAAATAAAATAATGAATCTAGCACAAACTCAGATTATCAAATTTGTGGTAAGGTTTCATCCTTTACAAAAAAAATGTCAGGGTATAATACAGTATGCTAAATGCACCTTATTTTACCGTATACTAATAATCTTTCTCAGATATTGCTTCAGCATTCAGCAACAAGATTTCCACAGTCCTGTACTTTAACTGACATCAATGAGAATATCACTGCTTGTAAAATTCCCCCGCTAAAACAAAAAATACTACTCTCCTGTCCTATACACAAATATTATGCATTTAGTGGACAGACCATTTAAGTTAAAAATCTGTTGAAACTTTTCAACAAAACCAAGACCCCACTCAATTGGTGTCTTTCCAATAAAACACATGTACTCACCATGCAGCACTCTCAAACAATAGTTAGAGAGAGCAATTAAGGTTGGTGAGCATAAAAAAACATAATAATAAAAATAAATAATAAAACTTTTCCTGCCAAGTTACTTCCTCCCCACTACATTAAACCGGTTTGTAAATGGTACATCCAAAGAACTTGTTCAATTAAAATTACGGGATATTTATGCAAAACAAAATATGTGGTGTATCCTCTCTCCTTTTTAGAGTTAATCTAATACCCACTTTTTTTTTTTTTTTTAAAACCAAAAAAAAATATTTACCTATAGTTTTCCCTAGATAGATTGAACAAACTGACTCAGACTTAAGTCCCCCTACTAAGTACTTTCAGCAAAACTACAAAAAAATAAATAAATAATTTTATTATATATATATATATATATATATATATATATATATATATATAATAAAAACAAATAACTAAAAAAAAAATTTAAAAAATTAAAATATTCACCTATATTTTTCACTAGATAGGCTTGAACAGCGGACTCAGCTAAATTCACCCTACTAACCTTAATCTCTAATACACAAATTTTGATATTATATTAAAACTTTCAGTCCTGTACTCATCTTCATGGTCGCCACTGTTAACCTCTAAAATCTCTATTTCTGATTTCTTAATCACAAAATATGATATGGGTTAAATAAGAGTTCTATTGACCAGGAGGAAAAGCTTTAAACAAAATAGCATTTATTAAAGATAGTTAAAAGTCTAGCTAATACACAAATCTCTAGCACATCAAGGCATAAAATGCTAGGTTGGAATAAAAATATATACATGAAGGAATGTAGATTATATTCCTTCAGAGCGTGGTCTACAAGCATGTTTAGTGACAAATAGCAGGGCATGGCTTCCCCTGCTAGCTACCATTTACCTTGGCTCCATTCTGTTTGCTGGTTCCCCGAAAAGAGAGTGTTGCCTCCCCTTTCCTCTGAGGATATCAAAACCAGGCTGATGTCTCATTAGCTGGCTTAGCGTGAATTCTGATTGGTTATCTTCCCTATACTTAGTCTAAGCCAGCCCCCTTTAATGCAACTCCCAGTGATGCAAATACACTTGAATGGTCCCGGGAAGTTTAAGTATGAAACCTGGGGTGGGACTTACTTCATTACCTATCCCAGCATGGGGCCTTTTATAGTGAATAGGTGACAAACAATGGAATTGGCTCTCCATTGTTTGTGTATACAAGTCTCGGCCTGCATTGTCTGCAATTAACAAGAGCTTGGGAGGAAGGCGGCTGCCCCCCCTATCATAGCTGCAAGCCAAAAGAGACATATTCAGAATTACAGTATTTCACAGCTATTAATGGAGATTTCACATAAACTCATAAGGCAACACTGCGAACAGACCTAAAGCTCGTGTGAACTTTAGAACCCTATCAAAGTTAATGGGACTTGAACGTTCAAAATCAAAAGTGCTAATTTTAAAGGCTTATATGCAAGTTATTGTCATAAAAAGTGTTTGGGGACCTGGTCCTGCCCCAGGGGACATGTATCAATGCAATTTTTTTTTTTTTAAAACGGCCATTTTTTCAGGAGCAGTGATTTTAATAATGCTTAATGTGAAACAATAAAAGTGTAATATTCCTTTAAATTTCATACCTGGGGCCTGTGAAGGGGCGCATGTTTCCCGTGCTTAGAACTGTCCCTGCACAAAGTGTCATTTTTAGCAGGCAAAAAAGCTATTTAAAATCACTCGCGGCTAATGAATTGCCGACTCCCGTAATACAGAGAACAGTCATTCATTGAAAGTCATTGATAAAAAAAAAAGTCATTGATGAAAAACAAAAAAAAGCGTGGGGGTTCCCCCAAATTAAATTACCTGTCCCTTCAGGTCTGCTATGGATATTAAGGGGAACCCCGGACAAAAAAAATGGCGTGGGGTCCCCCTCAAAATCCATATCAAACCCTTATCCGAGCACGCAACCTGGCAGGCCGCAGGAAAAGATGGGGGGACAAGAGTGCCCCCCCTCCTGAACCGTACCTGGCCACATGCCCTCAACATTGGGAGGGTGCTTTGGGGGTCTGTGACCCCTCAAAGCACCATGTCCCCATGTTGATGGGGACAAGGGCCTCTTACCCACAACCCTGGCCATTGGTTGTGGGGGTCTTATCAGAATCTGGAAGCCCCCTTTAACAAGGGGACCCCCCAGATCCCGGCCCCCCCTGTGTGAAATGGTACCCCTACCATTTCACCAAAAAAGTGACAAAAATTTTAAAAATGACAGGAGACGGTCTTTGACAATTCCTTTATTAAAATCTTCTTTCATCTTCTTTCTTCTGGTCTTCCTTCTTCCTTTCTTCATCCTTCGGTTTCTTCATCTTCCATCTTCTTCTTCCATCTTCTTCTTTCTCTGATCCGCTTCTTCTTGCTCTGGTCTTCTCGTCCGGCATCTTCTTCCAGGGCGTCGGCGTCTCTTCTTCTGTGTCGGGCCGCTCCTCGCAATGGGAGGCTCCCGCTGTGTGAGGCTTCACTGCGTCTGACAGCTCTTTTATAATGGAGGGCAGGGCCACCTGGTGACCCCGCCCCCCTCTGACGCACAGGGACGTCATGGGGACTTCCCTATGGCTTTCCCCATGACGTCAGAGGGGGGCGGGGGACGTCCGGGACGGGCCGGTTCCCTTAATATCCATAGCAGACCTGAAGGGCCTGGTAATTAAATTTGGGGGAACGACCACGCTTTTTTTTTTTTTTTTTTTATCAATGACTTTTTTTTTATCAATGACTTTCAATGAATGACTGTTCTCTGTGTTACGGGAGCCATCAATTCATTAGCCGCGAGTGATTATAAATAGCTTTTTTTTCTGCAAAAATGACACTTTGTGCAGGGACAGTTCTAAGCACAGGAAACATGCGCCCCTATAGACACCCCCCAGGTACGAAATTTAAAGGAATATTACACTTTTATTGTTTCACTTTAAGCATTATTAAAATCACTGCTCCTGAAAAAACGGCCGTTTTTAAAAAAAAATTGCATTGATACATGTCCCCTGGGGCAGGACCAGGTCCCCAAACACTTTTTATGACAATAACTTGCATATAGGTTTTTAAAATTAGCACTTGAGATTTCTCCTATAGACTTTTACAGGGTGCTCGCGGCTTTTCGAATTTGCCGCGAACACCCCAAATTGTTCGCTGTTCGTTAAACAGGCAAACAGGCAATGTTCAAGACGAACATGAGTTCGACTCAAACTCGAAGCTCATCCCTACCAGCAAGTTGTCTAACGTATTGGGCCGAAAGCGTGAGAGGCAAAAAACTCTCCCAAATAGAGAAGCAGCAAATCAGGGCATACAAGGAATGCAAAAAAGAATAGGGCTGGAGACAAATGCCTGCCAAAAATAATAGAGTAAAGACTAAGTCTCAAAAGGTATATAGTCCATGCAGCCAATAAAAATGATTGTTATTGTGTATAGCCTTTAATAATAGAGTAATACACTAAAAATAGATGGATGCCCAAACCAAACAAATGGACAAGCAACAAATGCATCGTTCAATGTTGGAGTGTCAACCACTTAAAACATTATGAGCAGTGGCGGTGCGTTCATAGGAGGTCGCACGAGCGCCGCCCCCACTCTCCTGCACCGCTCTATCACCAATAGATAGATTTATGCATTGCATGGATCTATCTATTGTCGCCGCTGCCACCCCTATTCATTTGCCCAGCCCTTTTTCGGGTGCCAGGCTTCTAAATTACAGTGGCGGGGTTTCTTTGGAAGCGCCCGATTAGAGCTGTCTGGTCTAATAGGTGTCCTGATTAGAGCTTCCAAAAGTGTAAACAGCAGAGCCCAATGATGTGCGTTCGCTGTTTACACAGTGTTGTGTTAGAGAAGCAAAGACATCCCTTCCCTAAACTTTCAGCCAATCAGGTTGCCGGGTCTGTTACCTGTCACCTGATTGGCTGAAATTACAGGCGCTGTGATTGGACACCTAGGCGTCCAATCATTGCAGAAGACAAGAGGAGGAGTGTGGGAGAAGACATCGGGTCGGGATGAAATGGAGGACACAGCACTTGGGGCACAGTGGCAGCGTTCGATGGGCACAGTGGCAGCACTTGGGGCACAGTGGCAGCATTTAATGGGCACAGTGACAGCACTTGGGGCACAGTGGCACCACTTAATGGGCACAGTGGCAGTATTTGGGGCACAGTGGCAGCGTTTGATGGGAACAGTGGCAGCATTTGGGGCACAGTGGCAGCATTTAATGGGCACAGTAGCAGCATTTGGGGCACAGTGGCAGCGTTTGATGGCACAGTGAGGCTGCAATTGATGGGTTTTTTTTCTGAATTTTTCAGTTTGTTTGCGCCCCCCAAAAATTTTGAGCACCAGCCGTCACTGATTATGAGTAAATAATAATGTATGGACATTGATTCTGAGATGGAGCCTGTATCCTGGCTGTGCAGCAAATGACACCTGCAACCTGCAACCTGATTTATATAGTGATACAAAGTGGGAGTGGTGGAGGTAAAGAGCCTGTCACAGACTCAGACCTGTTTGAAACACCTGTATTGGGCGGCTGAGAATGGTGTTCTGGGCGGGCCGAAATGTAACAGTCCACCCGAACACCTGCAGCCTAATCAGCCTGCAAATGTCAGCCCGACAAGTAGGCAGACCCCCGGCTCAAGTGGTGCCCGGCGATGCCGGATCACGTCCGGTGACATCAGGCATCAACAGAGCTGCCGACACGTCACTAAGGGCAGCAACTACTGGCGGAAGCCAGTGCGCAGAAGCCGGAATCAAGCTGTTTCCAGATCAGAGTAGTGCCATCCTAAAGAGGGGATAACGCCTACCGGATTGGGAATAACCCAAAAAGGGGAGGCCCCTGTGTGCCGGGATGAACCGAAATGACACAATTAGAAGGGAGATGTCCACTTTAGTATCTTATAGACAGTAGAGTTGAAGCAGGCAAAAATAATGACAAAATTTGTATCTAATAGAATGTAGCAAACAAATCAGCAAATAGAATGAAGATATAGGGTTCATCTTTACATCTTATAGTGCATTAATATCACACAGACTTATGCCCCATACATACGGTCAGATTTTCCGACGGAAAATGTTCGATCGGATCATGTTGTCAGAAAATCCGACCGTGTGTGAGCTCCATCAGACTTTTTCCGTCAGAATTTCCGATGTACAAAGTTTGAGAGCTGTATCTCAAATTTTCCGACAACATGGTCCGATCGCGTCAATTCCAATCGTGTGTAGCCTAGTCCGATGGACAAAGTGCCGTGCATGCTCAGAAGAAATTTGGAAACAAAAGCTATTGACTACTGGCCTCTATGTAGTCCCGTTGTACGTGTTGTACGTCACCTCGTTCGGAATGATCGGATTTTCCGACAACTTTGTCCGACCGTGTGTGGGCAACACCAGTTTCGGACAAAATACGTCGGAAAATATCCGACGGATTTTGTTGTCGGAATGTCCGACCGTGTGTACGGGGCATTAGAGTATTATGCATACTGCAGTAACATATGAGAGTGAGAAACAAAAAAATGCATATATAGCAATAATTGCAAAAGCTGAATAGAGACATCTAATTAAAAGATATACATTAGAGAATTTAAAAAATGATGAATGTATTACAGTCGATGATGAAAATGAAAATAAACATACATGTATATGTCCACAATAACCGAGAATGGAAATAACTGTCTAGTTAATGAGTATGCACTAAGGGGTTAGGGCAAATAAAAAAATATATACGGTGTATATCGGTAAATCGATATTTAACCACCTTGCGACCGCCGGCTGTCAAATGACGGCCAGGCGGCGCAGCTCTCAGCGCGGGAGGGCGTCATATGACGTCCTCCCCTTCAGTGCACTCCAGGGAGCGCGCGCGCGCGCCGCCGGGAGCGCGCGCGCTCTCGCCGTGTCACTGGGCACCCGATGCGCGTGCCCAGCGGCCGCGATGTCCGCTGGGCACCCACGATTGCCCGGTAACACAGCGGGACCGTGGATCTGTGTGTGTAAACACACAGATCCATGGTCCTGTCAGAGGAGAGGAGCCGATGGTGTGTTCTCTGTACAGAGAAACACCGATCGGTCTCCTCCCCTTGTGAGTCCCCTCCCCCTACAGTAAGAATCACTCCCAGGGAACATAATTAACCCCTCCCCGCCCCCTAGTGGTTAACCCCTTCACTGCCAGTGTCATTTATACAGGAATCAATGTATTTAAAAAGCATTGATTGCTGTATAAATGACAATGGTGCCAAAAATGTGTCAAAAATGTCCTATGTGTCCGCCATAATGTCGCAGTCACAATAAAAAAATCGCAGATCGCCGCCATTACTAGTAAAAAAAAAAATTAATAAAAATGCTATAAAACTGTCCCCTATTTTGTAAACGCTATAACTTTTGCGCAAACTAATCAATAATCGCTAATTGCGATTTTTTTTTACCAAAAATATGTAGAAGAATACGTTTCGGCCTAAACTGAGAAAAAAAAACTTTTTTTAATATATTTTTTGGGGATATTTAGTATAGAAAAAAGTAAAAAATATTGTTTTTTTTTTAAAATTTGTCGCTCTTCTTTTGTTTATTGCGCAAAAAATAAAAAACGCAGAGGTGATCAAATACCACCAAAAGAAAGCTCTATTTGTGGGGAAAAAATGATAACAATTTCATTTGGGTACAGTAATGTATGACTATGCATTCAAAGTGCGACAGCGCTGAAAGCTGAAAAATGGCTTGGTCAGGAAGGGGGGGAAAATGCACTGTACTGAGGTGGTTAAACATTACAGATAACATATGTTATAGTTTTCCACCTTATCTTTGTTTATTTATTTATTTTTGTTTAGTGTTTATTGCCCATCCAGCTCTTACATTAACCCTCATCTAGACAGATGTCACATATATTATTCATATATTAAATTAATAATATAGGACATTTTAAAGATCTCTATCGAAACCGGCCAGGGCAAAACCTGGCAAAAAGGGCTTTAAATTAAAAGCTTAATTTAAGCCTGGCGGTTGAGTAGCGTCTAAATTGTATATCCATTTGAGCTCACGTTCTAATAGATATTTGTTGAAATCTCCCCCTCAAGTACTGGGATGCAAACGATCCAATACTATGAACAAGATCTTGGGGAAGATTCCATTATGTGTCTGTGCGACATGTCTACCTAATGGACTAAAAATGAAAAAACAGCTTTGCACGATCTCTCCAATAACCACACTATCACTAGTAAAATCTAGTGATAACATCGTCCTTATGGATAATGAGTATTATAATCAAATGTGTATTAATATCCTTAGTAACGGTGAATGGTAACGCCCTGTTGACTCTGACATTATAGAAGCCTTTAACAAACAATTTTACTCTTTTGTCGACACCGCCTTTGAAAATAAAGTTATCTCTAAACAAACATGGGATTTCGTCCGTGTACCCTATCCGAGGGTTGCTACCTTTTATGCATTGCCAAAAATACACAAAAATTCACAAAAACCCCCAAGCAGGCCAATACTTTCTGACAATGGCTCCATTACCGAAAACCTATCACGATTGATAGACGAACATATCAGAACCTTTGTGCTTATAATACCATCTTACATCCGTGACACCTTTCACCTCCTTCAAATTATAGAAGGAGTATAAGTTCCTGAACATGGTATCTTAGTAAACATTGATGTAAAAGCACTCAATAGCTCAATCCCGCATTCGGGAGGACTATCCTGCATCCGTAAGGTGCTATCTCAAACCAGCCACACTGAAGCCCCATTCAACGACTTCATTTTGATGTCATTGGAGTTTATTTTGACTCATAATATTTTTTCATTTGATGGCCGTTTCTTCCTCCAGGTACAGGGAGTAGCCATGGGCACTTGTTGTGTCCCTGGCTACGCGAACCTGTACCTGGGGGAATGGGAGCGGGCAATCTTTAGCGATGAGGATCTCTCGATGTACCTGTGCCACATCACCATGTGGCACAAGTACATCGATGACGTCTTCATCGTTTGGGACGGATCTTTATCACTGCTGGACGAATGTTTGATGGCATTAAATAGAAATGAGTTCAATCTTAAATTTACGATGTGTCACGACATGTCTAGGATTACTTTCCTGGATGTTGAAATATTTAAAAACAATATGAATATGTTGTCATGCAAACTCTTTAGGAAGGCCACAGCGGGAAACACTATCCTGCATTTGTCCAGCTTCCATCCTAGATCCCTGGTTAACTCCATCCCTTATGGACAATATTTGCGCATTAAGCGCAACTGCTCCAACCCTGAGGACTTCAAATGTGAGGCCAAAAACCTTAAAAAAGGCTGCTAGACCTGGGGTACAGTCATAAATGTCTGAAAAGGGCATTCAATAGAGTAGATGCTAGCAATAGACACACCCTATTGGCCCCCAAGAAAAAACAAGTTACTAATGAAGGTCATAGAACTGTCACTACGTATATTAATGATCATGAGAAGATATTTGCAATATGTAAAAAATACTGGCATCTTGTAACATCTGATCCGGCAATAGGTCCCTTTGTGCCCCCAGTCCCTATGGTCACCTACAGATGAGCCAAATCTGTGGGTGACCTACTGGTTCAAAGCGAGTTCAAGAGTTTGGCCAGAGGAGACCCCTGCCAAACTATGGGGACGTTCCCATGTGGTTCATGTGCAGATATATGTAGATATATGCACTCTAGGAAGACCATCTATTTGCCAAATGGCGCACGCTATGTCCAAAAACAATTATTTAAATTGCCAGACTACTGGGTAGTTTACCTCATTATATGTAGCTGCAAATGCTTCTACGTGGGGAAGACTATCCAAAAATTATGGCAAAGAGTCTACCGGCATGTCAAGGCCCTGAAAACTAGTGAACCTGATGTTCCATTAGGTAGACATGTCGCACAGACACATAATGGAATCTTCCCCAAGATCTCGTTCATAGTATTGGATCGTTTGCATCCCAGTACTCGAGGGGGAGATTTCAACAAATATCTATTACAGCGTAAGCTCAAATGGATATGCAATTTAGACGCTACTCAACCACCAGGCTTAAATGAAGCTTTTAATTTAAAGCCCTTTTTGCCAGGTTTTGCCACGGGCGGTTTCAATAGAGATCTTTAAAATGTCCTATATTATTTATTTAATATATGAATAATATATTATGTGACATCTGTCTAGATGAGGGTTAATGTAAGAGCTGGATGGGCAATAAAACTAAACAAAAATAAATAAATAAACAAAGATAAGGTGGAAAACTATTATATATGTTATCTGTAATGTTTAAATATTTATTTACCGATATACACCGTATATACTTTTTTATTTGCCTTAACCCCTTAGTGCATACTCATTAACTAGACAGTTATTTCCATTCTCGGTTATTGAGGACATATACATGTATGTTTATTTTCATCATCGACTGTAATACATTCATCATTTTTTAAATTCTCTAATGTATATCTTTTAATTAGATGTCTCTATTCAGCTTTTGCAATTATTGCTATATATGCATTTTTTTGTTTCTCGCTCTCATATGTTACTGCAGTATGCATAATACTGTAATGCCCCTACACACGGTCGGACATTCCGACCACAAAACCCGTCGGATATTTTCCAACGTATTTTGTCCGAAACTGGTGTTGCCCACACACGGTCGGACAAAGTTTGGACGGAAAATCCGATCATTCCGAACGATATGACGTACAACACGTACAACGGGACTACGTAGAGGCCAGTAGCCAATAGCTTTTGTTTCCAAATTTCTTCTGAGCATGCGTGGCACTTTGTCTGTTGGACTTGGCTACACACGATCGGAAATTGACGCGATCGGACCATGTTGTCGGAAAATTTGAGATACAGCTCTCAAACTTTGTGCATCGGAAATTCTGATGGAAAAAGTCTGATGGAGCCCACACACGGTCGGATTTTCTGACAACATGATCCGATCGAACATTTTCCGTCGGAAAATCTGACCGTATGTATGGGGCATAAGTCTGTGTGATATTAATGCACTATAAGATGTAAAGATGAACCCTATATCTTCATTCTATTTGCTGATTTGTTTGCTACATTCTATTAGATACAAACTTTGTCATTATTTTTGCCGGCTTCAACTCTACTGTCTATAAGATAATAAAGCGGACATCTCCCTTCTAATTGTTCCATTTTGGTTCATCCCGGCACACAGGGGCCTCCCCTTTTTGGGTTATTCCCAATGTGGTAGGCGTTATCCCCTCTTTAGGATGGCACTACTTAGCGTTGTGATCTGGAAACAGCTTGATTCCAGCTTCTGCGCACTGGCTTCTGCCAGTAGTTGCTGCCCTTAGTGACGTGTCGGCGGCTCTGTTGACGCCTGACGTCACTGGACATGATCTGGCGGCGCCGGGCACCACGTGAGCCGGGGTCTGCCTACTTGTCGGGCTGACATTTGCAGGCCGATTAGACTGCAGGTGTTCGGGCGTACCGTTAAATTTCGGCCTGCCCGGAACACCATTCTCAGCCGCCCAATACAGGTGTTTCAATCAGGTCTGAGTCTGTGACAGGCTCTTTACCTCCACCACTCCCACTTTGTATCACTATATAAATCAGGTGAGTTGCAGGTGTCATTTGCTGCACAGCCAGTATACAGGCTCCATTTTAGAGAGCTAAACAAAGTGTTATTGATCCAAAAGGTAAGATACTCCATGCACCACTAGCTATTTTTACTATGTTAATACATTATTATTTACTCATAATGTTTTAAGTGGTTGACACTCCGACATTGGACGATGCATTTGTTGCCTGTCCATTTGTTTGGTTTGGGCATCCATCTATTTTTAGTGTATTACTCTATTATTAATGGCTATACACAATAACAATAATTTTTATTGGCTGCATAGACTAAATACCTTTTGAGACTTAGTCTTTACTCTATTATTTTTGGCAGGCATTTGTCTCCAGCCCTCTTCTTTTTGGCATTCCTTGTATGACCTGATTTGTTACTTCTCTATTTGGGAGAGTTTTCTGCCTCTCACACTTTCGGCCCAATACGTTAGACAACTTGCTGGACCTGCTGGTTCTGTTGCTGTCTTAGTACCGTTGTTTCTCGCTATACAATTCAGCAACACCTGCAGAGGGATCATCTGTTTCAACTGTGCCATTAAATATTTAAAAGAAACACATGACCTGTAAGTATTTCAATTTGTGAATCCATTTTCTGAATCCATTTTCCGTTTGTAAAATTTACTGCCATAACAATGAAAAATTTTTTGTTGATATACTATTTCTACTTACTCTTGTACTATATATATATATATACTATATATATATATATATATATATATATATATATATATATATATATACACACATTTTTCAATAGAACAATATCAACATGCTACCTTCTAACCCCTGAGGGAGGATATGGATACACCATCAATCTAGCCTTGTGGCTTTATTTTCCGAAACATATTGGGATCTGTTGTAACTATCACCTACATCCGACCTTGCTGTCAGGTATATTTGTGTGTCTCAACAATTTGGTATTTGGCATATCATGTGTTCTATTTTATGTTCTATTTTTGTAGATGTGTATTAGTTTTATGTATCTAGTACTTCAATAAACTTTTTTCATATTTTTATATATATTTTGTAAATATACTATTTTTTTTAAAATCCTGCCATTCTTTCTACCCACAAAATCCCTTGGGGCAACCCATACCAGTTTTCCTAGACATTTCTGGGATGTGGTTGAAGCTGTCAGGATCTCTCAGTGATTGGTATTCTCTGTTCTCTTATAATTTTTTCCTGAGAGGATGTCAGTGACAGCGCCACCAGGCCAGTCTGAGGGGGTCACTGATGTAAGGGGGGAGTGAATACAATAATATTAGGGGGCACTGATATAAAGGTTCCCCCCTATATTAGTAATCCCCCCCCTTACCTTAGTGTATTCACTCTGCGGAAGGTGGCCTCTGGTCACCATCCTGCAGACTCTGATTTAAGAGAGAACTCTGTGTTGGCTGGGTTATAGTATCCTGGCCTTCATGTAAATTAAGAAATATGTTTTTTGACTTTTGCTTTAGTACACGCCCCACCATTTAAAAGACCGCCATACCGGCGGCCCCGGTCACATGTGCTTGATTGCTATTTCTTTGCTAAACCATTGCTACCTGAGTCATTCATCATTACTGAATACTGATCATTCATTGCTGCTGATTGCACAGTGAGTGTGATATTAGCTGCTGCTGGGGATTAGTCTGGTGTGTGCGTGCTGTTAGTACAGCATAGCAGTAGCACCAACCGCAGTGCTGTTAGCACAGCATTGCACCCCAACTTCTGTCCCAACCTTCTGTCCCATCACAGGCAGGGATTTATAGGAGCCATATTGTGTTTGTGGCAGCACACATAGGTCCTATATTTTCTTGTCAGCAGCACACAAATAGTACCTATAGTGTCTTTGTGTCAGCAACACCCATAGGACTTATAGTGTGTTTGTGGCAGCACACATAGCTCCTATATTTTCTTGTCAGCAGCACACATATAGTACCTATAGTGTCTTTGTGTCAGCAGCACCCATAGGACTTATAGTGTGTTTGTGGCAGCACACATAGGTCCTATATTTTTTTTTTGTCAGCAGCACACATATAGTACCTATAGTGTCTTTGTGTCAGCAGCACCCATAGGACTTATAGTGTGTTTGTGGCAGCACACATAGCTCCTATATTTTCTTGTCAGCAGCACACATATAGTACCTATAGTGTCTTTGTGTCAGCAGCACCCATAGGACTTATAGTGTGTTTGTGGCAGCACACATAGCTCCTATATTTTCTTGACAGCAGCACACATATAGTACCTATAGTGTCTTTGTGTCAGCACCCATAGGACCTACAGTGTGTTGTGAGCACACATAGGAGCTCTATTTTTTATACAATATACACAACCGACTACAATGGCTGGAAGACCGCCAAGGAGAGGCAGACCGTGCCGAGGCAAGAACACAGGGCAAGCAGGCTCTGTTTCTGCAGTGCTGGTCGTGGATGTGGTCGTGCATCGTCGTCAGCATGTGGCCATGGGACACGCTTGTCTTTGTTTTCGGCAGCTGGACATGTGGAGCCGCATCATGCCGAAGGCTTGGTAGAATGGATGACCAAGCCCTCCTCATCCTCCTCATCCTCTCTCACCCAGGCTCAGGGTACTGGCAGAGCAGCTGCCAACGCGTACTCAATGGCATCATCAGCCACCCCTTCCCTAGACCCACCATGTCCTCCTGAGGAGTCCCCCGAACTGTTTGAGCACAGTGTTGGGTACATGCTCCAGGAGGATGCCCAACGATTCGAAGGCTCGGATGATGATACCCAGCTTGAGGAAGGCAGTAGTGTGCGCACAGAGAGAGGGGATGCTGAAGGACAGCAATCTGGCAGTACTGTTCCACCAGCTGCAGCTTACTGCCAGGTTTGCTCTAGTGGTGAAGAGGGAGGGATGATGAGGTCACTGACTCCACGTGGGTGCCTGAAGGGAGAGAGGAGGAGGAGGAGGAGGATGCGGCGTCACATGTCCAACGAGGCAGGATGCCCCCTGGAGGCCAGCTACAGGCCAGCACACCAACTGTATTAGACCGCAGAGCTCCGCCTGTGCAGGGCGCTGCCTCTGCACGTTATCACAAAAGTTCTTTGGTGTGGGCCTTTTTTGAGACGAGTGCATCAGATCGCACCACTGCTATTTGCAATATTTGTCTCAAGCGTATCTCGCGTGGCCAAAACATCAGCCGCTTGGGCACCACAAGCATGAGCAGACATATGTCGACCTGCCATGCAGCTTGTTGGCAAGCGCACATTAAAGACCCACATCAAAGAACAAAGCGGACCTCTCCTTGCTCCTCATCAGCTGGGGTCTCCATCCCCACTATATCTTCAGTCCTCTCTGAAAGCTGCTCTGAGAGGACTGAAGGTGTAGAATTAGGTGTGTCACAACCAAGTACTTGCAGTACACCGACGTCCGATTGTAGCAGGCAAATTTCCCTGCCCCAGCTGCTGGACCGTCGAAAGAAGTATACTCCCAGCCATCCACATGCCCAGCGGTTGAATGCTAGCTTGGCTAAATTGCTAGCACTTCAACTGCTGCCTTTTCAGTTGGTAGACTCGGCCCCCTTCCGTGAGTTTGTTCAATGTGCGGTTCCTCAGTGGCAGGTTCCCAAACGCCACTTTTTCTCACGGAAGGCGATTCCGTCTCTCTACTGGCATGTGGAAGGCAATGTCCATGCCTCGCTGGACAGGGCGGTCAGCGGTAAGGTGCATATTACCGCTGACTCATGGTCCAGCAGGCATGGACAGGGACGTTATCTTTCTTTCACAGCCCATTGGGTCACTCTATTGGCAGCTGGGAGGGATGCAGGACAAGGTGCAGTAGTGTTGGAGGTTGTTCCGCCACCACGCCTCCAAAACTGGTTGTGACACACCTCTCTCCTCCACACCCTCCTCTTCTTCTTCCTCCAGTGCTCTGTCCTCGGAACCAGCGGTGCTCCGTAGGCGTACAAGGGGCTACGCGAGTACGCAGGCAAAAAGATGCCATGCCGTGCTTGCGCTGGTGTGTTTGGGGGACAGGAGCCACACTGGGGCAGAGGTTCTGGCAGCTCTGCAGGGGCAGGCCGAGAGGTGGTTGACGCCACGCCAGCTTAAGCCAGGAATGGTGGTTTCTGACAATGGCACCAACCTCCTCTCCGCCCTGCGACAGGGGCAGCTCACCCATGTGCCCTGTATGGCTCACGTCCTCAACCTGGTGGTGCAGCGGTTCTTGGGCAGGTACCCAGGCTTACAGGATGTCCTGAGGCAGGCCAGGAAAGTCTGTGTGCATTTCCGCCGATCTTATAATGCTCGGCTGACTGAGCTGCAAAAGGAGCTGAACCTGCCCAAGAACCGCCTAATATGTGACATGAGGACCACGAGGTGGAACTCAACGTTGGCCATGCTGCAGCGACTTCACACGCAGCAGAGGGCCATCAATGAGTACCTTTGCGACTACGGCACCAGGACAGGGTCAGGGGAGCTTGGCTTTTTTTCCCCACGCCAGTGGAGCATGATCAGGGATGCATGCACTGTCCTCTCACCATTTGAGGAGGCCACGAGGATGGTGAGCAGTGACAGTGCATGCATCAGTGACACTGTACCTCTTGTCCACCTGTTGGAGCATACGCTGCGTGGGATAATGGACAGGGCACTTGAGGCAGAACAGAGGCAGGAAGAGGAGGACTTCCTTGCCTCTCAAGGCCCCCTTTATCCAGACAGTGTTCCTTCTGTCCCACCCATCACACAGGAAGAGGAGGAGGAGGATTGTGTGAGCATGGAGGTGGAGCCTGGCACTCAGCATCAGCAGCAACAGTCTTTTAGGGATGATGTACAGTCCCAACAAACCAGTGGACTTGTACGTGGCTGGGAGGAGGTGGCTGGCGATGATGTCGTCCTCAGTGACCCAGAAGACTCCGGACCGAATGCCTCAGCTAACCTACGTAGCATGGCCTCCCTGATCCTGCAAAGCCTGCGGAAGGATCCTCGTGTTCTTCGGATCAAGGAGAGAGACCATTACTGGCTGGCCACTCTCCTTGATCCACGGTACAAGGGTAAGGTTGCGGACCTTATCTTGCCGTCGCAGAGGGAGCAGAAGATGAGACATCTCAGGGAGGCCTTGCAGAAATGTCTGTGCAACGCGTTCCCAGAAACTGGGAGGTTACAAACTCCTGGTCCTGGACGATGAGTTGCTGAGGCTTCGGTCAGTAGCAGAAGGAGCGGTGGGGAAGGTGGACGTCTGACCGATGCGTTCAGACAATTTTTTAGTCCGCAGCCCCAAGGTATGATCGGTTCCAGCAACCATCGCCAGCGTCTGATATACATGGTGCAGGAATACCTAGGGGCAAGGTCAGACTTGGACACCTTTCCCACCGAAAATCCTCTGGCTTACTGGGTCCTGAGGATGGATCACTGGCCAGAGCTTGCACAGTATGCAATTGAGCTACTGGCCTGTCCTGCATCCAGCGTTCTTTCCGAACGCACATTCAGTGCTGCTGGAGGATTTGTCACCGATCACAGGGTGGGCCTGTCCACCGACTCGGTTGATCGTCTGACCTTCATAAAAATGAATCAGTCTTGGATCACCACCAGCTACCTGGCACCTGAAGCGGATATAACTGAATAATTTATAATGTCACATCCCTTCAAGACTGCCTATGCTGATGCTGAGTGACTGTCCTGTTATGTTCACTGACTATCCTCTTCCTCCTCCTCAATGATCCATGCCACCACACCAGTGCCTAAGGCACAATTTTTCAGCCCCTGTATAACAGGGGCGTGTAATTACAATTTTTAAAAAAAATGCTTCGCAACAGGTGTGACTGCTGTGCTCCAAGTACAGTATCTGTGAGGGGTTGCAGTGTTGTGGCACCAGCACCAGTGCCTAAGGCACAATTTTTCAGCCCCTGTTTAACAGGGGCATGTAATTACAAATCTTGATCTAATAGTTCACAGTAGGGCCCATTCCTGCACCCACCAAGAGTAACTGTGAGGGCTTACAGTCTTGTGGCAACACCGTCCACCACCACCAAAGGCCCAATTTTTCTGCCCTGTTCAACAGGTGCATGCAATTACAAATCTTGATCTAATAACTCACAGCAGGGCCCATTCCTGCACCCACCAAGAGTAACTGTGAGGGCTTACAGTCTTGTGGCAACACCAACATCTAATAGGGCAAATTTCTGCAGAGTATATACGGCAGGCCCCTACTTTCAAACATCCACATTAAAAACGACTCCTACTTGCAAACGGAAAGAGAAAACAGGAAGTGAGAGGAAATCTACCCCTAGGAAGGGAAATTCTATCCTGTTAGATTTAATTTGGGAAAAAGGTATCTCCTCTCTACTGATGCTTTATCACCAATCCTTGTTTCAATTAAAACCCCACTTTTCCAAAAACATTTGTCATTGGGACGGAAAGTGAGGTGAAATGTTCTGAACAGATGTGCAAAGACAGCAAATGTTACAGGGGTGATAACCCCTCCCTATGTTCTCCAAAAAGCTTAAAAATAGATTTTTTGGGGATGGAGCTACACTTCATAATGTACCTGTTCAGATTCTACTTAAGAACAAACCTACAGTCCGTGTCTTGTTTGCACCACCTATATACTGCTGTTCAGAGTATATAGGGTTGTAGGTATAGGGTTTTATTTTGGGTTCAGGGTCCCCCTTAATATCCATACAAGACCCAAAGGGGCTGGGGTGGGGGGGGGGGGGGGGGGTGATGGGGTAGCCATGCCATTTTTCTCAAGGATTTTCAGCCATATGGCGGCCAGGACAAGACATGACATTAACCACTTTACAACCGGCCCATAGCCGAATGACGGCTACAGGCCGGTTGCTTAACTCTGGGAGGGCGTCATATGATGTCCTCCCGGAATTCCCCTCTTGCGCGCCCCCTGGGGCGCGCACTCGAGTACATCCGTGATCGCCGGGTCCAGAGGACCCGGCGGATCACTGATCACGGTAAACGGCCGCTCATCGCGGCCGTTTACCACGTGATCGCTCCGTCAAATGACGGAGCGATCACATGTAAGCAAACCGGCGTCATTTGATGACGCCGGTTCCTATCCCCTCCTCTCTCTGTACCGATCGGTACAGTGTGAGAGGAGAGGGGGAGGGATCGGTGGCAGCAGTGCTGTGGGCGGGATCTGTAGTGCCCACAGCCTGCTCTGCCACCACCGATCCATCCATCCATGCTCAGCCATCCCTCCATACCCTGCAATACCCAGCAATAGCCTGCAGTGTATTGCTGGGTATTGCAGGGTATGGAGGGATGGCTGAGCATGGATGGATGGATACCAAATCTGCCATACCCTCCAATACTGTGCCTTACCCTGCTATATTCTGCCATTCCCTGCGATACTCTGCCATTCCCTGCGATACTCTGCCATTCTCTGCGATACTCTGCCATTCCCTGCGATACTCTGCCATACCCTGCGATACTCTGCCATACCCTGCGATACTCTGCCATACCCTGCGATACTCTGCCATTAGGGATGAGCCGAACACCCCCGGGTTCGGTTCGAACCAGAACCTTCGAACGGACCGAAAGTTCGCGCGAATTTTCGAACCCTATACGTTATAATGGACGCGAACGTTCGAAATCAAAAGTGCTAATTACAACGGCCAATATGCATGTTAATGTCATAAAACAGGTTTGGGGACCCGGGTCCTGCCCCAGGGGACATATATCAATGCAAAAAGAACTTTTAAAAACTAACGTTTTTTCGGGAGCAGTCATTTTAATGATGCATAAAGTGAAAAAAAAAAAGTGACATTTTCCTTTAAATATGGTACCTGGGGGGTGTCCAAAGTATGCCTGTGAAGTGGCATGTGTTTCCCGTGTTTAGAACTGTCCTTGCACAAAATGACATTTGTAAAGGAAAAAAGAAGCCATTTAAAACCACTTGCGGCTTTAGGTTTGATCTTAAGTAGAATCTGAACAGGTACATTATGAAGTGTAGCTCCATCCCAAAAAAATCTATTTTTAAGCTTTTTGGAGAACATAGGGAGGGGTTATCACCCCTGTAACATTTGCTGTCTTTGCACATCTGTTCAGAACATGTCACCTCACTTTCCGTCCCAATGACAAATGTTTTTGGAAAAGTGGGGTTTTAATTGAAACAAGGATTGGTGATAAAGTATCAGTAGAGAGGAGATACCTTTTTCCCAAATTAAATCTAACAGGATAGAATTTCCCTTCCTAGGGGTAGATTTCCTCTCACTTCCTGTTTTCTCTTTCCATTTGCAAGTAGGAGTCGTTTGTAAGTTGGATGTTTGAAAGTAGGGGCCTGGCGTATATACTCTGCAGAAATTTGCCCTATTAGATGTTGGTGTAGCCACAAGACTGGTGGGCACAGGAATGGGCCCTGCTGTGAGTTAATAGATCAAGATTTGTAATTGCATGCACCTGTTGAACAGGGCAGAAAAATTGGGGGTGGTGGTGGTGGTGGTGGTGGTGGACGGTTTTGCCACAAGACTGTAAGCTCTCACAGTTACTCTTGGTGGGCGCAGGAATGGGCCCTGCTGTGAGTTATTAGATCAAGATTTGTAATTGCAAGCACCTGATGAACAGGGCAGAAAAATTGGGCCTTTGGCGGTGGTGGTGGACGGTGTTGCCACAAGACTGTAGGCCCTCATAGTTACTCTTGGTGGGCGCAGGAATGGGCCCTGCTGTGAGTTATTAGATCAAGATTTGTAATTGCAAGCACCTGATGAACAGGGCAGAAAAATTGGGCCTTTGGCGGTGGTGGTGGACGGTGTTGCCACAAGACTGCAGGCCCTCATAGTTACTCTTGGTGGGCGCAGGAATGGGCCCTGCTGTGAACTATTAGATCAAGATTTGTAATTACCCGCCCCTGTTAAACAGGGGCTGAAAAATTGTGCCTTAGGCACTGGTGCTGGTGCCACAACACTGCAACCCCTCACAGAGACTGTACTTGGAGCACAGCAGTCACACGTGTTGCGAAGCATTTTTTTAAAAAATTGTAAGTACACGCCCCTGTTAAACAGGGGCTGAAAAATTGTGCCTTAGGCACTGGTGCTGGTGCCACAACACTGCAACCCGGCCCTCACAGATACTGTACTTGGAGCACAGCAGTCACACGTGTTGCGAAGCATTTTTTTTTAAAAATTGTAAGTACACGCCCCTGTTAAACAGGGGCTGAAAAATTGTGCCTTAGGCACTGGTGCTGGTGCCACAACACTGCAACACGGCCCTCACAGAGACTGTACTTGGAGCACAGCAGTCACACGTGTTGCGAAGCATTTTTTTTAAAAATTGTAAGTACACGCCCCTGTTAAACAGGGGCTGAAAAATTGTGCCTTAGGCACTGGTGCTGGTGCCACAACACTGCAACACGGCCCTCACAGAGACTGTACTTGGAGCACAGCAGTCACACGTGTTGCGAAGCATTTTTTTTAAAAAAATTTTACGTACACGCCCCTGTTAAACAGGGGCTGAAAAATTGTGCCTTAGGCACTGGTGCTGGTGCCACAACACTGCAACACGGCCCTCACAGAGACTGTACTTGGAGCACAGCAGTCACACGTGTTGCGAAGCATTTTTTTAAAAAAATTGTAAGTACACGCCCCTGTTAAACAGGGCTGAAAAATTGTGCCTTAGGCACTGGTGCTGTGGCATGGATCATTGAGGAGGAGGAAGAGGATAGTCAGTGAACATAAGAGGACAGTCACTCAGCATCAGCATAGGCAGTCTTGAAGGGATGTGACATTAAAAATTATTCGGTTATATCCGCCTCAGGTGCCTGGTAGCTGGTGGTGATCCAAGACTGATTCATTTTGATGAATGTCAGTCGATCAACCGAGGCGGTGGACAGGCGCACCCTATGATCAGTCACAAATCCTCCAGCAGCACTGAATGTGCGTTCGGAAAGAACGCTGGAGGCAGGACAGGCCAGTAGCTCAATTGCATACTGTGCAAGCTCTGGCCAGTGATCCATCCTCAGGACCCAGTAAGCCAGAGGATTTTCGGTGGGAAAGGTGTCCAAGTCTGACCTTGCCCCAAGGTATTCCTGCACCATGTATATCAGACGCTGGCGATGGTTGCTGGAACCGATCATACCTTGGGGCTGCGGACTAAAAAATTGTCTGAACGCATCGGTCAGACGTCCACCTTCCCCACCGCTCCTTCTGCCACTGACCGAAGCCTCAGCAACTCGTCGCCCAGGACCAGGAGTTTGTAGCCTCCCAGTTTCTGGGAACGCGTTGCACAGACCTTTCTGCAAGGCCTCCCTGAGATGTCTCATCCTCTGCTCCCTCTGCGACGGCAAGATAAGGTCCGCAACCTTACCCTTGTACCGCGGATCAAGGAGAGTGGCCAGCCAGTAATGGTCCCTCTCCTTGATCCGAAGAACACGAGGATCCTTCCGCAGGCTTTGCAGGATCAGGGAGGCCATGCAGCGTAGGTTAGCTGAGGCATTCGGTCCGGAGTCTTCTGGGTCACTGAGGATGACATGATCGCCAGCCACCTCCTCCCAGCCACGTACAAGTCCACTGGCTTGTTGGGACTGTACATCATCCCTAAAAGACTGCTGCTGCTGATGCTGAGTGCCAGGCTCCACCTCCATGCTCACACAATCCTCCTCCTCCTCCTCCTCCTCCTCCTCCTCATCCTCTTCCTGTGTGATGGGTGGGACAGAAGGAACACTGTCCGGATAAAGGGGGCCTTGAGAGGCAAGGAAGTCCTCCTCTTCCTGCCTCTGTTCTGCCTCAAGTGCCCTGTCCATTATCCCACGCAGCGTATGCTCCAACAGGTGGACAAGAGGGACAGTGTCACTGATGCATGCACTGTCACTGCTCACCATCCTCGTGGCCTCCTCAAATGGTGAGAGGACAGTGCATGCATCCCTGATCATGCTCCACTGACGTGGGGAAAAAAAACCAAGCTCCCCTGACCCTGTCCTGGTGCCGTAGTCGCAAAGGTACTCATTGATGGCCCTCTGCTGCGTGTGCAGTCGCTGCAGCATGGCCAACGTTGAGTTCCACCTGGTGGGCATGTCAGATATTAGGCGGTTCTTGGGCAGGTTCAGCTCCTTTTGCAGCTCAGTCAGCCGAGCACTGGCATTATAAGATCGGCGGAAATGCACACAGACTTTCCTGGCCTGCCTCAGGACATCCTTTAAGCCTGGGAACCGCCCCAAGAACCGCTGCACCACCAGGTTGAGGACGTGAGCCATGCAGGGCACATGGGTGAGCTGCCCCTGTCGCAGGGCGGAGAGGAGGTTGGTGCCATTGTCAGAAACGACCATTCCTGGCTTAAGCTGACGTGGCGTCAACCACCTCTCGGCCTGCCCCTGCAGAGCTGCCAGAACCTCTGGCCCAGTGTGGCTCCTGTCCCCCAAACACACCAGCGCAAGCACGGCATGGCATCTTTTTGCCTGCGTACTTGCGTAGCCCCTTGTACGCCTACGGAGCACCGCTGGTTTCCAAGGACAGAGCACTGGAGGAAGAAGAAGAGGAGGGGGTGGAGGAGAGAGGTGTGTCACAACCAGTAGCAGTAGTCGCGTTTTGGAGGCGTGGTGGCGGAACAACCTCCAACACTACTGCACCTTGTCCTGCATCCCTCCCAGCTGCCAATAGAGTGACCCAATGGGCCGTGAAAGAAAGTACCGTCCCTGTCCATGCCTGCTGGACCATGAGTCAGCGGTAATATGCACCTTACCGCTGACCGCCCTGTCCAGCGAGGCATGGACATTGCCCTCCACATGCCGGTAGAGAGACGGAATCGCCTTCCGCGAGAAAAAGTGGCGTTTGGGAACCTGCCACTGAGGAACCGCACATTGAACAAACTCACGGAAGGGGCCGAGTCTACCAACTGAAAAGGCAGCAGTTGAAGTGCTAGCAATTTAGCAAGGCTAGCATTCAACCGCTGGGCATGTGGATGGCTGGGAGTGTACTTCTTTCTACGGTCCAGCAGCTGGGGCAGGGAAATTTGCCTGCTGCATTCGGACGTCGGTGTACTGCAAGTACTTGGTTGTGACACACCGAATTCTACACCTTCAGTCCTCTCAGAGCAGCTTTCAGAGAGGACTGAAGGTGTAGTGGGGATGGAGATCCCAGCTGAGGAGGAGCAAGTAGAGGTCCGCTTAGTTCTTTGGTGTGGGTCTTTTATGTGTGCCTGCCAACGAGCTGCATGGCAGGTCGCCATATGTCTGGTCATGCTTGTCGTGCCCAAGCGGCTGATGTTTTGGCCACGCGAGATACGCTTGAGACAAATATTGCAAATAGCAGTGGTGCGATCTGCTGCACTCGTCTCAAAAAAGGCCCACACCAAAGAACTTTTCTGATAACGTGCAGAGGCAGCGCCCTGCACAGGCGGAGCTCTGCGGTGTTGTACAGTTGCTGTGCTGGCCTCTACCTGGCCTCCAGGGGGCATCCTGCCTCGTTGGACATGTGACGCCGCATCCTCCTCCTCCTCGTCCTCCTCCTCATCCTCTCTCCCTTGAGGCACCCACGTGGAGTCAGTGACCTCATCATCCCCTCCCTCTTCACCACTAGAGCAAACCTGGCAGTAAGCTGCAGCTGGTGGAACTGTACTGCCAGATTCCTCAAGCTGGGTATCGTCATCCGAGCCTTCGAATCGTTGGGCATCCTCCTGGAGCATGTACCCAACACTGTGCTCAAAGAGTTCGGGGGACTCCTCAGGAGGACATGGTGGGTCTAGGGAAGGGTGGCTGATGATGCTCTGTCAGTACCCTGAGCCTGGGTGAGAGAGGATGAGAGGATGAGGAGGGCTTGGTCATCCATTCTACCAAGCCTTCAGCATGATGCGGCTCCACATGTCCAGCTGCCGAAAACAAAGACGCGCGTGTCCCATGGCCACGTGCTGATGACGATGCACGACCACGTCCACGTCCACGGCCACGTCCACTAGAAACAGAGCCTGCCTGCCCTGTGTTCTTGGCTCTGCACGCTCTGCCTCCCCTTGGCGGTCTTCCAGCCATTGTAGTCGGTAGTCCTGTGGGTGCTGCTGAGAAGAAAAATATAGGAGCTCTGTGTGATGCCACTAACACACTAGAAGTCCTATAGGTGCTTCTGCAAAGAAAATATAGGAGCTCTGTGTGATGCCACTAACACACTAGAAGTCCTGTGGTGCTGCTGAGAAGAAAATATAGGAGCTCTGTGTGATGCCACTAACACACTAGAAGTCCCTATGGGTGCTTCTGCAAAGAAAAAATAGGAGCTCTGTGTGATGCCACTAACACACTAGAAGTCCTATGGGTGCTTCTGCAAAGAAAATAGAGGAGCTCTGTGTGATGCCACTAACACACTAGAAGTCCTGTGGGTGCTTCTGCAAAGAAAATAGAGAGCTCTGTGTGATGCCACTAACACACTAGAAGTCCTGTGGGTGCTGCTGAGAAGAAAATATAGGAGCTCTGTGTGATGCCACTAACACACTAGAAGTCCTATGGGTGCTTCTGCAAAGAAAAAATAGGAGCTCTGTGTGATGCCACTAACACACTAGAAGTCCTGTGGGTGCTGCTGAGAAGAAAATATAGAGCTCTGTGTGATGCCACTAACACACTAGAAGTCCTATGGGTGCTTCTGCAAAGAAAAAATAGGAGCTCTGTGTGATGCCACTAACACACTAGAAGTCCTGTGGGTGCTGCTGAGAAGAAAATATAGGAGCTCTGTGTGATGCCACTAACACACTAGAAGTCCTATGGGTGCTTCTGCAAAGAAAAAATAGGAGCTCTGTGTGATGCCACTAACACACTAGAAGTCCTGTGGGTGCTGCTGAGAAGAAAAATATAGGAGCTCTGTGTGATGCCACTAACACACTAGAAGTCCTATGGGTGCTTCTGCAAAGAAAAAATAGGAGCTCTGTGTGATGCCACTAACACACTAGAAGTCCTGTGGGTGCTGCTGAGAAGAAAATATAGGAGCTCTGTGTGATGCCACTAACACACTAGAAGTCCTATGGGTGCTTCTGCAAAGAAAAAATAGGAGCTCTGTGTGATGCCACTAACACACTAGAAGTCCTGTGGGTGCTGCTGAGAAGAAAATATAGGAGCTCTGTGTGATGCCACTAACACACTAGAAGTCCTATGGGTGCTTCTGCAAAGAAAAAATAGGAGCTCTGTGTGATGCCACTAACACACTAGAAGTCCTGTGGGTGCTGCTGAGAAGAAAATATAGGAGCTCTGTGTGATGCCACTAACACACTTGAAGTCCTATGGGTGCTTCTGCAAAGAAAATAGAGGAGCTCTGTGTGATGCCACTAACACACTAGAAGTCCTGTGGGTGCTTCTGCAAAGAAAAAGGAGGAGCTCTGTGTGATGCCACTAACACACTAGAAGTCCTGTGGGTGCTGCTGAGAAGAATATATAGGAGCTCTGTGTGATGCCACTAACACACTAGAAGTCCTATGGTGCTTCTGCAAAGAAAATAGAGGAGCTCTGTGTGATGCCACTAACACACTAGAAGTCCTGTGGGTGCTTCTGCAAAGAAAATAGAGGAGCTCTGTGTGATGCCACTAACACACTAGAAGTCCTGTGGGTGCTTCTGCAAAGAAAATAGAGGAGCTCTGTGTGATGCCACTAACACACTAGAAGTCCTGTGGGTGCTGCTGAGAAGAATATATAGGAGCTCTGTGTGATGCCACTAACACACTAGAAGTCCTGTGGGTGCTTATGCAAAAAAAATAGAGGAGCTCTGTGTGATGGGACTAACACACTTCAAGTCCTATAGGTGCTTCTGGGAAGAAAATATAGCTCTGTGTGTGTGATGGGACTAACACACTTCAAGTCCTATAGGTGCTTCTGGGAAGAAAATATTGCTCTGTGTGTGTGATGGGACTAACACACTTCAAGTCCTATAGGTGCTTCTGGGAAGAAAAATATAGCTCTGTGTGTGTGATGGGACTAACACACTTCAAGTCCTATAGGTGCTTCTGGGAAGAAAATATAGCTCTGTGTGTGTAATGGGACTAACACACTTCAAGTCCTATAGGTGCTTCTGGGAAGAAAATATAGCTCTGTGTGTGTAATGGGACTAACACACTTCAAGTCCTATAGGTGGCTTCTGGGAAGAAAATATAGCTCTGTGTGTGTAATGGGACTAACACACTTCAAGTCCTATAGGTGCTTCTGGGAAGAAAATATAGCTCTGTGTGTGTAATGGGACTAACACACTTCAAGTCCTATAGGTGCTTCTGGAAGAAAATATAGCTCTGTGTGTGTAATGGGACTAACACACTTCAAGTCCTATAGGTGCTTCTGGGAAGAAAATATAGCTGTGTGTGTAATGGGACTAACACACTTCAAGTCCTATAGGTGCTTCTGGGAACAAAATATAGCTCTGTGTGTGTAAATGGGACTAACACACTTCAAGTCCTATAGGTGCCTCTGGGAACAAAATATAGGAGCTCTGCTGCCTGCCACGAACACACTACAAGTCCTATAGGTGCTCTGGTAACAAAATATAGGAGCTCTGCCTCCCTGCCACTAACACACTACAAGTCCTATAGGTGCTTCTGGAAGAAAATATAGCTCTGTGTGTGTAATGGGACTAACACACTTCAAGTCCTATAGGTGCTTCTGGAACAAAATATAGGAGCTCTGCCTGCCTGCCACGAACACACAAGTCCTATAGGTGCTTCTGGTAACAAAATATAGCTCTGCCTGCCTGCCACTAACACACTTCAAGTCCTATAGGTGCTCTGGGAACAAAATATAGGAGCTCTTCCTGCCTGCCACTAACACACTTCAAGTCCTATAGGTGCTTCTGGTAACAAAATATAGAGCTCTGCCTGCCTGCCACTAACACACTACAAGTCCTATAGGTGCTTCTGGGAAGAAAGTATAGCTCTGTGTGTGTAATGGACTAACACACTTCAAGTCCTATAGGTGCTTCTGGGAACAAAGTATAGCTCTTTGTGTGTAATGGGACTAACACACTTCAAGTCCTATAGGTGCTTCTGGGAAGAAAATATAGCTCTGTGTGTGTGATGGGACTAACACACTTCAAGTCCTATAGGTGCTTCTGGGAAGAAAATATTGCTCTGTGTGTGTGATGGGACTAACACACTTCAAGTCCTATAGGTGCTTCTGGGAAGAAAGTATAGCTCTTTGTGTGTAATGGGACTAACACACTTCAAGTCCTATAGGTGCTTCTGGGAAGAAAATAAGCTCTGTGTGTGTGATGGGACTAACACACTTCAAGTCCTATAGGTGCTTCTGGGAAGAAAATATAGCTCTGTGTGTGTGATGGGACTAACACACTTCAAGTCCTATAGGTGCTTCTGGAAGAAAATATTGCTCTGTGTGTGTGATGGGACTAACACACAAGTCCTATAGGTGCTTCTGGAAGAAAATATAGCTCTGTGTGTGTAATGGGACTAACACACTTCAAGTCCTATAGGTGCTTCTGGAAGAAAATATAGCTATGTGTGTATAATGGGACTAACACACTACAAGTCCTATAGGTGCTTCTGGTAAGAAAATATAGCTCTGCCTGCCTGTCACTAACACACTTCAAGTCCTATAGGTGCTTCTGGTAACAAAATATAGGAGCTCTGCCTGCCTATAACACACTACAAGTCCTATAGGTGCTTCTGATAACAAAATATAGGAGCTCTGCCTGCCTGTCACTAACACACTGCCACTAACACACTACAAGTCCTATAGGTGCTTCTGGTAACAAAATATAGGAGCTCTGCCTGCCTGTCACTAACACACTACAAGTCCTATAGGTGCTTCTGGTAACAAAATATAGGAGCTCTGCCTGCCTGTCACTAACACACTACAAGTCCTATAGGTGCTTCTGGTAACAAAATATAGCTCTGCCTGCCTGCCACGAACACACTACAAGTCCTATAGGTGCTTCTGGTAACAAAATATAGGAGCTCTGCCTGCCTGCCACGAGCACACTACAAGCCCCTCTTTGTCAATCAATCTTTGGTACAGGCGTCCTGCCTGTAGCCAATTATGGCTCTTCGAGTTTCCGGGGCTGTGATTGGCCAAGCATGCGGGGTCACAGTGCATGCTTGGCCAATCATCAGCCAGCAATGCACTGCGTCGGCCGCGCCGGCCGCAATGCATTGCGGGGCCGCTCGCATCACACGAACGTGATGCGAGCGGCCAAAATAGTTCTGGGCTCGCCGAACGCCCGGTGCTCGATGCGAACGTGGGTTCGCATCGAGCACCGGGCCCATCCTTATCTGCCATACCCTGCGATACTCTGCCATTACTCTGCCATTACCTGCGATACTCTGCCATACCCTGCGATACTCTGCCATACCCTGCGATACTCTGCCATTACCTGCGATACTCTGCCATTACCTGCGATACTCTGCCATACCTGCGATACACTGCCATACCCTGCGATACTCTGCCATGCCATACCCTGCGATACTCTGCCATTACCCTGCGATACTCTGCCATTCCATGCGATACCCTGCCATTACTCTGCGATACTCTGCGATATCCTGCGATACTCTGCGATACCCTGCCATACCCTGCCATACCCTGCCATACGATGCCATACCCAGCCATATCCTGCGATATTCTGCGATACCCTGCGATACCCTGCAATGCTCGCTACGATCAAAGCCAGGATCGTTTTTTATTTTATTTCAGGCTTTCCAGCCTAGAGGTGAGATGTAGGGTCTTATTGACCCCATATCTCACTGTAAAGAGGACCTGTAATGCCATATTCCTATTATAAGGGATGTTTACATTCCTTGTAATAGGAATAAAAGTGATCAAAAAAAATTTTTGGGGGAAAAAAGTGTCAAACTAAAATAAATAAAGTAAAATGAACAATAAAAAAAAATGTAAAGCGCCCCTGTCCCCGTGCGCTCGCATGCAGAAGCGAACGCATACGTAAGTCCCGCCCACATATGAAAACGGTGTTCAAACCACACACGTGAGGTATCGCTGCGAACGTTGGAGCGAGAACAATAATTTTGACCCTAGACCTCCTCTGTAACTCAAAACATGTAACCAGTAAAAAGTTTTAAAGCGCCGCCTATGGGGATTTTTAAGTAGCGAAGTTTGGCGCCATTCCACGAGCACGTGCAATTTTGAAGGGTGACATGTTAGGTATCTATTTACTCGGCGTAACTTCATCTTTCACATTATGCAAAAACATTGGGCTAAATTTACAGTTTTGTTTTTTGTAAAGCACAAAACTTTTTTCTCCCAAAAAAAACGCGTTCGAAAAATTGCTGCGCAAGTACTGTGCTAGATAAAAAGTTGCAACGACCGCCATTGTATTCTCTAGGGTCTTTTCTAAAAAAACATATATAATGTTTTGGGGTTCTATGTAATTTTCTAGCAAATAAATTATGATTTTTACATGTAGGAGAGAAATGTCAGAATTGTCCTGGGTGCTCCAGAACACCTGATGGTGCTCCCTGCATGTTGGGCCTCTGTATGTGGCCACGCTGTGTAAAAGTCTCCCACATGTGGTATCGCCATACTCAGGAGTAATAGCAGAATGTGTTTTGGGGTGTAATTTGTGGTATGCATATGCTGTGTGTGAGAAATAACCTGCTAATATGACAATTTTGTGAAAAAAATAAAAATAAGAAAAAAAATCTTGATTTTGCAAAGAATTGTGGGAAAAAATTACAACTTCAAAAAACTCACCATGCCGCTTTCCAAATACCTTGGAATGTCTTCTTTCCAAAAAGGGGTCATTTGGGGGGTATTTGTGCTTTTATGGCATGTTATGGACTCAAGAAATGAGATCGGCCGTCAGTACTTCAGGTGTGATCAATTTTCAGATATTGGCACCATAGCTTGTGGACTCTAAGTGCTGGTTCACACTGGGGCAACACGACTTACAGGCGACTTAGCAAGGCAACTTGGAAGCAACTTGGACGTGACTTGGACGTGACTTGGAAGTGACTTGGAGTTATTTACAACACAACTTCAAGTCGTCCCCAGGCCAGGCGACTTTGGCAGTGGCCAATCACATAATAATCAGCTCTGTGGGAGGGAGGGGTTTGCCTAGAAAACTATTTATACTTCCTGGAAAGTTGCTTCAGTTAAGACAGGGCATCCGACTTGGAGGCAACTTCCATTGAAATCAATGGGTACAAGTCGCCTAGAAGTCGGATTGAAGTAGTACAGGAACCTTTTCTGAAGTCGGAGCGATTTCAGTAGTGTTCATTAAGACGGCTCTCATTCACTTGCATGTAATTTCTGATGTCAAGTGACTTGGGGCGACTTGCAGTCTGACAAGTCGCCCCCCAAGTCACGGTAGTGTGAACGGGCTCTAAAACTTTCACAACGACCAAATAATATACCCCAATTTGTACTTATTTTTACCAAGGATATGTAGGAGTATAAATTTTGGCCAAAATTTATCAAGAAAAATGACAAAATTTTATAACAAACGAAGAAAAATTCATTTTTTTACCGAATTTTCAGTCTTTTTTCTTTTATAGCGCAAAAAATAAAAAACTCAATGGTGATTAAATACCACCAAAAGAAAGCTCTATTTGTGTGAAAAAAAGGACAAAAATTTCATTTGGGTACAGTGTTGTATGATTGAGTAATTGTCATTCAAAATGTGAGAGCACCGAAAGCTGAAAATTGGTCTGGTTATTAAGGGTGTTTAAGTGCCCAGTGGTCAAGTGGTTAAAGCCGCAAGTGGTTTTAAATGGCTTCTTTTTTTCCTTTACAAATGTCATTTTGTGCAGGGACAGTTCTAAACACGGGAAACACATGCCACTTCACAGGCATACTTTAGACACCCCCCAGGTACCATATTTAAAGGAATATTTCACATTTTTTTTTCACTTTATGCATCATTAAAATGACTGCTCCCGAAAAAACGTTAGTTTTTAAAAGTTCTTTTTGCATTGATATATGTCCCCTGGGGCAGGACCCGGGGTCCCCAAACCTGTTTTATGACATTAACATGCATATTGGCCGTTGTAATTAGCAATTTTGATTTTGAACGTTCGCGTCCATTATAACGAATAGGGTTCGAAAATTTGCGAACTTTCGGTCCGTTCGAAGGTTCTGGTGCGAACCGAACCCGGGGGTGTTCGGCTCATCCCTACTAGCTACATGTTTATAGTTTACATATTGATATTTGCACTGTTTAGCACTGAAAACAGGCACTGTAGGTACTTGTTTTGCAGTGTCAGTAAAAAATTGGTGGCGTTTGTAAATTTCAGGGGTCCTGCCAGTAAATTTTACTTTGGAGGGTTGGCAACACTGGTGGGTGTCCTGGCATGGATTTGGGGGGGGGGGGGGGGGCACACATTATTTTTTTAATGGCAGCATTCTTTTGTTAACATTCAGCTGTCAGCAGGGAAGTTGTTAAGGACACTACGGCCGCCCGCTCCTTAACAACCCGCTATTCACTACTAAACGTCCCCACAAAAACTTTCAATATGACACTAGGGTCTTAGTGTGTATTTAGCCTTAATATTTTCAGCAATTTGAGCTACAGCCTTCGCTCCCCACGTGCATGGCCTTGGCCTATGACCCTGTCACTTGGTTCACCAGTTTTCCTTCCCTCCATAGCTTTAGTTTGGTCCTGACCATTGCAGACTGGGGACATCCCACAAGAGCTGCAGTGTTGGAGTTGCATTAAGTCTTGGTATGATTTGGCATGCGATTTGACTTGTCTTTTCGACCGATAGCAGGGCGCTTTTAACCCCCGCTAGCGGCCGAAGAAGCGGTTAAAAGCGCCCGTGTTGCGGCGCTTCCAAAACGCTTTTCAGGCGCTTTGGAAGCGATGCCCACTAATTTGGACAGGGCGTTTTCCTAAACCGCCCAAAGATGCTGCTTGCAGGACTTTTCCTAAAGTCCCGCAAGTGCACCGCCCCAGTGTGAAAAGTCACACTGAAACGAATGGGAGGCGGATTTTAGGCACTTTACAGGTGCTATTTCTAGCGCTAAAGAGCCTGAAAACGGCCTCAGTGTGAAAGTGGTCTTACACGTGCCCATTTTTTTCTGCTTTCAACACATCAGCTTCAGGGACAACATGTTTACTTGCTGCCTAATATACCCATGCACTTTCAGATGCCATTGTCACTAGATAATCAATTTTACGCTTTTTACCTGTGAATGGTCATAATGTTATGAATGAATGGTGTATATTTTTAATAGGAAAACAAATTTAAAAGGTCCTTTACTCCTGTACTACATTTTAATTGCATTGTATCAGGAAGACATGTAAGCAAGAAAAAAAATAGCAATGGTTTTACGCTTACATTTCTGCTCATTGTAGTATAAGCCTACGCTCTAGTAGGATACTGACATATGGCACAATGCTCAGTAAACTTCACAGCCGCAGTAGCATTGGGCGGGACAGGATAGGATGAATCTTCATTCAGGCAGTAGAAGTAGATCGCCGAATGAAGCAGGAAGTACGGAATTAGCAGCGTCTGGATAGACTGTGTTTTGGTTTGCTGCGTGTTCTCTCCTCTGTTCTTCTAAGGCGATGTCCGAAGATCGAGAAGTGTTCCTCAGAGCCCGGGGCAGGACTTTCACTTTTTTCAATGCAGGTAGTGACAGTGACACTGACGTGATTTCGGTTGTTAATTAAAAAAAAAGAAAAAAGTAACATGTCTCTTTTTATACTGCAAAACTGCAGCCTTGTCAGCAGTTACAAATGTTGTTGCGTTAGTAACTGAGGATTAATTACTGTGGAGAGGATCCCTCTTCATATATAGGCTCGTGCACATGGGCACTTTTCACATCCACAGTGTAAACAAACTGGTGTGTGGAGTACAGCTGCATACCCATACCTCACAACTTTTTGAGATGGGAATGAGGGACACCTATCAGCAAAAGTATGCAGGCATAGGATACAACCCTTGCCACGCTCCCTTAAAGGAGAATTGTACAAAAAAACAAGATTGGTTAAACCCACAAGTGCTTTTTTTTTTTTTTTTTTTTTTTTTTTTACTACTAATATTCCTTTATATTGGCTTTTGAAATTTTCAAATGCAGCAATTTAGGAAACAGATGAAAGGTTTAGCGCTGGAAAACACTTTTTGATAGCTAAAAAGTGAATTTTATATACATCTATATTGATCGGAGGAAAAAGGGACAGAGGGACATTGCTCCAAATCAGGGACAGTCCCTCAAAATCAGGGACAGTTGGGAGCTATGCAAACCTCCCAACTTTGGAACTTGAGAATGAGGGACACCTAGGGATGGAAAAGACATGCGGAGCGTAATAGACATAGAAAAGACATAATGGGTGAGGCTTAAATGTGTTGAATAATGAGGTGGCTTAAAGGAACATGGTTAAATAGAGTCTAAAGCGGAGTTCCACCCAAAAGTGGAACTTCCGCTCGTTTGTCTCCTCTCCCCCTCTAGTGCCACAATTGGAACCTTTCGGGTGGAGGGGGGGACAGGATGCCTGGGAGTCTGGGCCACGGCACGTAACATCACTGTGTGCCTCCCTCCTCCTCTCCCTGTCGCCGGTCTAGTAGGACAGAGAAGCGTGGCCTCGCGCATGCGCAGTAGGGTTGCCGGGCTGAAGCTGTAAGGCTACACTGGCGACTACCCTTACCCGCAATTGTGGCGGCAGCAGATGGAAACATCAGCTGCGGTGCCGACATCGCTGGACTCCAGGACATGTAAGTGTCCTATTGTTAAAAAGCCAGCAGCTGCAGTATTTGTAGCTGCTGGCTTCTAAATCCCCCCTTTTTTTTTTTTTTTATAAAGAAAAAAAACGGTTGGCTGCAACTGCTTATAAAGTGTTAGTGTATTTAAATCTGCTAGTCCTTCTAACACTCCCTCCAGATTGACAATGCTTCTGTTCAAAGGTGCCCCCATTTCTTTGTAATCCAGAGTTGTGTCTCACTAATACAGGAGTTACTGACCAGATCACCAGATGACAAAGCCTAAAAAAAACCCAAAACAACTAAGGGTTGTTATGATTGTGGTATGGGATCTTAATGAAGATCTCAGCTTTTTATTTTCAGTGCCTCCAACCTTACGGTAATTTTATAAATTTTTCTCTAACTGTCAGTGCATACCACAATCCTTTCCTGAGTTAGTTAATTTATATGGGGTTTTCTTACCAAAGTATATAATATCTCCTCACACAATCAATAAATAAAGTAAATTTGATTTTATTAATTAGCGAGTATATTCATACAATTTGATACAGAACTAAATTTTCTGGTGATTGAGATTCCATACATACATTATAAAAACATCTTCAACATTTTATTTGTTTTTACCCAGGAAAACTGATATAATTACTCATGGGGTCAAGATTGGTCTGTGGGAAAAATAATATGTGGTAATTTACCCTTTATATTCAAGAACGCAATATCCCTTGTCGCTCAGGGGAGTAACCCTCCAAACTTCTCCGGCCGGAAGAAATTCAAAGTATATCTCCCAGAGTCAGCAGAACGATATTGCCAATTTGAATTAATTATTAAACCAACAGAGTTACACCAATTGCATGGAGCAATGAAACTTTCCCTGGGGACACAGAAATCTAAATTGACTTAAACATTTGATAGAATTCCCTACAACCTGGTTATAATAATACACCCCCGACAGTCAATAAACATCAATACCTAACCTCTAAAATATGATTCCTATGATTTCAATAGTGGAAAAAAAAATAGCATTTGTGTGGTCTGGATCTTACCGATCAGCTTTAAAGGGAAGATGTCCACCAAGATCTATGCACCTCGAATGATTTCAGTCATAAAGCCCAACAAGATGGAGAATGGTCAAATATCAGCAGACTTCTTGATGTCGGGGTGTGTCTGGTGTGGGGTCTGTGATCCTCTCCTTAGGGCTTTCCCAACCTTTATATCATTCTTGGACAATAGATCTATAAATTTATCATGAGCTCAGCCCAGAAGGTTCGGCTTACTCTCCATTGGTTGGGGACCTGTTTACGATCGCCAAGCACCAAAGGTAATATTACCTTCAGCCACTGGTGGGGCGTCTGAGGATAACAATTGTATATTTAACTTACTTTGTAAAAAAAAAAAAAAAAAGGATATATTTTTATTTAATGAGTGTTTATATTTTGGGGATGTGAATATGGGTCTATATGGCTCATGGATTTCTAGTAATTGGTGCGTAATATAATCAATGATTTTATATGTGATCACTTAGAATCACACAAGAAAATTGATGTTTATATGAACAATGACGTGTTTCCGATTTCAACCTAATTGTCTTGTCATATGTATGTTTTCATATATATGCGGTCCCAGCTTGTCTTTATATTTACAATGGTTACTTAAACACAATTTTCCATTTGTACTATAGTAAAAATACCATAACCCTACTTCTAATATATGGGTATTCATGATCATATATCTTAAAAAAAAAACATTGTACAGAGGGTCCTTTTTTCCTTTCCAATGCTTTCTCATAGTGTCTCAAATGAACTTTGACTTTCGGGGAAAACAATTCCATGTTTACTTGCATTGTTTGTCCAGTCGGAAGACTTTTCCCTTTCGTTTCCCAGCCATTGTTCTATAGGCATCTGAGTCCATATTGAAGTTGACTTTTGGGATATCTGGTCTTTCTGATACAATGGGTTTATTTACTCAGATTTCCCTTGAATTAAAAGTTTTTGTGGCTTCACTCTGAGACATTGTTTGCGGCAGCCCAGCTTTTCAAGGGGTTATATAGATTAGTCACTCAATTCTAAAGGGAGGGGGAAGTATTCTCTTTTAGTATTGCTGACTTCACCAAACTTTAAAACCAGAATAGCAAAATATGATATTTCGAGGTATCTCTGTTATGACAGGGTCCTTTCACACGGGGCGGATCCGCAATGATCTGCCCCGTGAACATCCGCTGCTCAGCAGGGATCGATCCGCTGAGCCGGCAGATGACAGGCGTGCAGGGACCGCCCTGTCAGATCTCCGCTCTTCCCTATGGGGGATCGGATGAACACGGACCGTCTGTCCGTGTTCATCAGATCCGCTCTGCAGACGGATAGAAAAATAGGGTTTTCCTCCGTCTGCAGAATCGGACCATAGCGGAGGAGGACGATATCGGGTATCAGTGGATGCTCATCCGCTGACACCCGCTATCCCATAGGGGTACATGTATCTCAGTTTTTCATCCGAAAACTGATGGATGAAAAACGGACATACGGTCCGCACATGTGAAAGGGGCCTAATGCAGCCACCACATCTAATGATTACTAATGCAATAGAATACATTTTTGATTTTGTGTTTAATACGGCTTTACAGTGGTATATACTGTACACAGTCCGCAGTCATTGTACCCACAAAATACTCCCTAATTTCTCTGCTATGAATGAGAGGCTCACTGACATAAACCTGCCATGTATACAGAGATACATATAAAGGGTGACTAAGTATACCTCAGCCCTTATATCAGAATCTCCCCTTCACATTAAAGTCCCCTCCTTCACATGAGTAGTTCCCCCTTTACATCAGAAGACCCCTTACATTAAGAGCCACCCTTTCACATCAGAGTCCCCTTTTACGACAGGAGTTCTCTCTTCACATCAGCAGTGGACCTTTTAAATCAGGAGCCCTCTATACTTAACTTCAGGAGCACGGATGAGCTCAGGCGTGGTCCACGTGCAGAGCCCGCCAGGAAGTCGGCGCAGTGCTGCGCTAATCACAGGCAGTGAGACATCGCACATCGGTACAATGTCTCACTGCCTGTGATTAGCGCAGTGCTGCGCCGACTTCCTGGCGGGCTCTGCACATGGACCATGTGAACGCGCTGGAGCTCATCCTTATTCAGGAGTCCTCCTTTACATCTGTAAATGCCCTTAAATTTGGGGCCCCTTTAACATTGGTAGCCCCCCTTTTAACATTAGTATTCCCCCTTTACATCTGGAGCCCCCGTTACATCAGCAATCTTCCATTCACATCAAGTGTCCCCCCTTTACTTTACATCAGGCACTAGGGGGGCGAGTGTTAGGAGGGGTGATCCAGGGATATAAATTAAATAGACAGGGATCCTAAGCCTAGGATGCAGACAGCTAAGAGGGAGTGCAGGCTGGATTACAGTGTGAAGTGGAGGGGGTTGGGCTGGGGAATGGAGGAGCCCAGGAGTCTATCAGGAACTTCTGTAAGTGAAAGGGTGCAGGCAGTTAGTGAAGAGAGAATGGAGTTCTGCTGTGTCAGGACAGAAGTGACTGATGCTGGGGAAGAGGAGATGTGTATTAGGATGAGAGATGCCTTCCTGGGAGGAGAGCTGGAATCATAGCTGAGAGACTTAAATCCCTGATTGCAGGGAGAGGAGTTTAGCGAGCTAGAGCTGTCAATAGTGGGGAAGGAGAGGAGAAAAGCAGATGAGCTGGACTGAGAGGAGAGCTTACAGGGAGGAGAAAGTGTGTAGGTGCAGTGGGAGCAGAGAGATCACCTACCTACCATATGTCAGAGACCCTGCATGTCGGATGTTGGTGCCCAGAATTGATAATGACTGGGTGTGACATACTGATGGACAAATGTGGAGGCGGTTATATTGTATGGCTGGATCAGGGTGTTCTGATTGACAAGAGTTTGGCTGCAGGGATCAAGAATGGGGGCACTGTTTGCTTACCTTTCCATTGCTGGGAGGAGATGGGGGTAGGTAAGCAAACTGTAAAGTTCCGATGTGACAGACAGTGCCAATGCAGGACTGCTACAGTGACAGTGTGAAACTGAAAAGGAATGAGAGCACATATTGCTCCTCCTCCGTGTTGTCTCCGGCTCTCTTAATTTGACTTCTCATCCAGCGCTAAGTTGACAGGAGTATTGAGGCCGCTGTCACTACTCCTGTCAGTCTTGTAGCAGCAGAAACGCTCCTCCGGGCGCTCCTAGCTCACGTTACTGTCACTCTTCTGCTTCCCCCTTGGCCCTGCTGCCACCACTGCTGCCTAGATGATGGTCCCTGAACAGTCTATACGCCCTCTATGTACCTTTCTGATAGACGGCTACAGTCCCTCACAGTCACCGCCGGCTGCAGCCCTGCTTTCTGCCCTCAACACTTCCTGCTACTACCTCCTGGGGCCAAACTGATGGAAGGATGGGGCCCCAGCAAATGTTATTTAATGATTGGTCAATCTAATGCCGCGTACACACGAAGGGACTATCCCGCGGGATTATCCTCTGGACTGAAGTCCAGCTGATAATCCCCTCGTGTGTGGGCGCCGGCGGACTTTTTGGCGCCAAAGTCCGGCGGACCAAAGTTTTAAGTTTGGTTTTAAAATTATCCGCTGGACTTGGCAGTCCGGCGGACAATCCCGCCGTAATCCCTTCAGGTTACGTAGCTAGCGTAGGCAGTAAATGCCGCCGCGCTAGCTCCGTGACCTGGCATGGATTTAAAGGGACTCCCTACGCCGAAAAACGGCGTGGGGGTTCCCCCCAAATCCATGTCAGACCCTTATCCGAGCACGCAGCCTGAGCCGTACCAGGCCGCGTGCCCTCAACATGGGGGGTGCCCTGGGGAAAGGGGGGCCGTTCGCCCCCCCCCACCCCAAAGCACCTTGTCCCCATGTTGATGAGGACAAGGGCCTCTTCCCGACAACCCTGGCCGTTGGTTGTTGGGTCTGCGGGCGGGGGCTTATCGGAATCTGGGAGCCCCCTTTTATAAGGGGGCCCTCAGATTCCGGCCCCCCACCCTATGTGAATGAGTATGGGGTACGATGTACCCCTACCCATTCACCTAAGGTGTAAAATGTAAAGTACAAAAACACCCACACTTTTGAAAAAATATTTTATTGCACTGCTCCGGGGGTCTTCTTCCGTCTTTTGGGTCTTCTCGCCGGACTCCTCCGCCATTTACCAAGCTCTTTTACCGAGCGGAGAAGTCCGGCTACCTTCTTCGTCGTCGCCGCCGTCGTCTGGGGGTCTCGATCCGCCTTCGGGGGTCTTCCGGGTCTCTTCTGTTCTTGCGGTCGTCGTCTTCCGTGCCGCCGCCTTCTTCTTCTTGTTCTTCTTCCGATGTTGACCCGTCGCTGTCTCTGCCCGGAATGCCAGAGCCACGCTGCGCTGGGACTTATATAGGGACATGGGGACAGGGTCACATGCTCATGTCACATGGTGACCCCGCCCCCTTGTGATACCACAGTCCCGGAGGATGCTGGGACTGTGACATCGCAAGGGGGCGGGGTCACCATGTGACATGAGCATGTGACCCTGTCCCCATGTCCCTATATAAGTCCCCAGCGCAGCGTGGCTCTGGCATTCCGGGCAGAGACAGCGACGGTTCAACATTGGAAGAACAAGAACAAGAAGGCGGCGCCGGCGGCACGGAAGACGACGACCGCCGCAAGAACAGAAGAGACCCCGGAAGACCCCCGAAGGCGGATCGAGACCCCCAGACGACGGCGGCGACGACGAAGAAGGTAGCCGGACTTCTCCGCTCGGTAAAAGAGCTTGGTAAATGGCGGAGGAGTCCGGCGAGAAGACCCCAAAGACGGAAGAAGACCCCCGGAGCAGTGCAATAAAATATTTTTTCAAAAGTGTGGGTGTTTTTGTACTTTTACATTTTACACCTTAGGTGAATGGGTAGGGGTACATCGTACCCCATACTCATTCACATAGGGTGGGGGGCCGGAATCTGAGGGCCCCCTTATAAAAGGGGGCTCCCAGATTCCGATAAGCCCCCGCCTGCAGACCCCGACAACCAATGGCCAGGGTTGTCGGGAAGAGGCCCTTGTCCTCATCAACATGGGGACAAGGTGCTTTGGGGTGGGGGGGGGCGCACGGCCCCCCTTTCCCCAGGGCACCCCCCATGTTGAGGGCACGCGGCCTGGTACGGCTCAGGAGGGGGGGGGGCGCTCGTTCGTCCCCACCCCTTTCCTGGCCGGCCAGGCTGCGTGCTCGGATAAGGGTCTGACATGGATTTGGGGGGAACCCCCACGCCATTTTTCGGCGTAGGGAGTCCCTTTAAATCCATGCCAGGTTACGGAGCTAGCGCGGCGGCATTTACTGCCTACGCTAGCTACGTAACCTGAAGTTACGTTCTAAATGAACGGACTGCTCCGTGTGTGGGCAAGTCCGTTCATTTTCAAAAGTCCCGCGGACTTTGGCCGGCGGATTATCCGCCGGAGAAGTCCGCGCGTGTGGGCAAGTCCACACGCTTGGAAAGTCCGGCGGATTGTCCGCTGGACTAGGTCCGCCGGCAAAAGTCTGCACGTGTGTACGCGGCATAAGAGATGCTCACAAGCTTTGAAAACTGCCTGCACTCTACAAGAGTGAGTGGCAGTGGAGGCAATGCGGGAAACGGCTCAGCTGAGCGGGACTGTGGGACATAAGTCTGAATCCAGGGCTGTCCCACAGAATTCGGGACTGTTGGGAGGTATGCAGCTGCCCCATGGAGATTATTGGATAAGGGTGGTTGGGTTGTATGAAGCCACCTGCTGCTAATTGTGTAAAGTGCTGCACTCACAAGCCACGTTAATGGAGAATTTGTGATATTGTTGTTGCATGCCCACAATGACCACTCTGTCATAAATTCCTGCATTTGCTTCAGAGTTGCTGTAGGTCTCTTCGTAGCCTCTCTGAACAGTTTGCTTCTGGCTCTTTTTATCCAGTTTGGAGCAATGTCCTGATCCAGGGAGGGTCTGCGTTGTGCCAAATGCTTTCCCCTCCTTTTTTTTCCCCTTCAAATAGTTTTTATTGAAAATTTTCACACATACATAAGGGGACATTCAACATAGTCCAAGGTGTGGTAGAACATACGAGAAAAATATCGGGTGTAAAATAGCAATGAATACCACACTGATATCTATAAACTGGTTATCCGTGCACTGTCCAGCCACCCTTCGCACCCCCACATGGGATCAGACTGTGCTAGGGGTAGCTGGGCAGTTTGCCCGTTACTTCCGTTTTTATTTCAGAGTATTACTATAAAAATTATCAACCATTATAACGAAGAACTGTTAGGGCCCTTTCACACGGACGGGCCGTATGTCCGTTTTTTCATCCTTCCGTTTTCGGATGAAAAACGGACATACATGTATCCCTATGGGATAGCGGGTGTCAGCGGATGAGCATCCGCTGACACCCGCTCTCGTCCGTGTCCGCTATGCTCCGTTTCTGCAGACGGAGGAAAACCCTATTTTTTCATCCGTCTGCAGAGTGGATCGGATGACGAAGGACTCTACGGTCCGTCGTCACCCGATCTCCCATAGGGGAGAGCGGCGCTCTGACAGGTCTGTCCCTGCGCTGTGTGCAGAGACGGACCTGTCATCTTCCTGCTCAGCGGAGATCGCTCCGGCGATCCCCGCTGAGCAAGCGGATATCCACGGAGCAGATCAGCACTGATCCGCCTCATGTGAAAGGACCCTTAAGTCTATGACCCTGGGCTATGGTTGACTAACGTTGTTTAAACAATAGAAACCTGTAGAGTAAGGGAAGAACGAACCATTCATTCCACACCACATAAAAGTTATTTTTTAGAAAGAAAGACCAATAGCCAATAATATGAATCTTTTTGCCTGAAGAGGCTGATGGGTGTACTGAGTACAAGAAGAGACAGGAGATGTTAAGAGGAAAGAGAAGCTGGAAATTAGGAAAGGGTGATGACATACAGAAGAGATATATGGGGGAAGGATGCAAGCTACACAGAGAGCTAGATGTGGTATAGAGGCGTGGCGCAGGATGGACCTATGATGGAAAGGTATTACCAAAGAACTATAAGGATACTCTGATGTGTCGGGCCCAGAGCTCCCAGATATGTTTTGAGTTTTTTCAGTGTCTAGGATAGAATTGGAGACCTTTTTTCTTGGGACATAATCCAGTAGATTTTTTGTTTTGGTTAGACGGTATGAAACTGAGGGGGATTTCCAAGCATGTGCAATTGTCAGTTTGGCCCCTAGAAGTATGAAGTGAATTAGAGTCTGGGCAAGTTTTGAAATCCTTGGGAATCCGTTGGTTGAGAAGGGCAATAGAAGGGTCTTGGTTAACCGCAATCCCAGTGGTCTTGCAGATTAAATTAAATATTTTATTCCAGTAGCCCCTAATTCTAGGACATTCCCACAAAGTGTGGAGAAGTGTGCCCAAGTGACCACAACCTCTGAAGCGGGGGGGGGGGGGGGGGGGGGCTGCGGATAATATTTAGAGAGGCGGGTAGGAACCAGGTACCAGTGGGACATGACCTTGAGGTTGGCTTTTATCAATGAGGTGTTAAGAATCCCTTTAAAAGATTGGCATTCTTACTTTGCCTGATCAATCTCAAGGTCGACGTTCCCAGCTCAGCATGTAGGATGCTTTCTCTGATGGCTCAGCCAGGGGTATAGGGGAGTATATCAGGGAGATTCCCCCTCTTATATCCATGGCTGTGGAACACCATTGCTCATATGAGGTGACTGTTGGAGGGTTCGTACTTCGGGTCCATATCGAGTTTAGCAAATGAGATATTTGGTATTAGCAAAATTTTCTAGTTTGGAAACGCAATGGCTTAATTTGAGGGGGTCCATTCAAGTTGAAGCTTTGTCTAGCCACCACTGAAAGGCCTTGATATCCATATTTTTTGGGGGGTTGTGAAAGATGTGAGCCAATGGTTGCCAAGCAGATGTTATGGAGTTCAATTTGTAAAGTGAGTCGCATAAAGCTACAGAGTGGGACAATGTTGGGGATAGAATAGGGGGGTGACTCCAGAGCAAATAGTCTATTGTGTAATTCAGAATCGCCTGTCGTTCCATCCCTATCCTGTCAGGTTTTGGCCCCTGGAGTATATGTAAAGCCTCATACACACGATCGGACCGTGGACCAACTTTCCTGTGGATTTTTGTCCAAAGGGCGTTGGCCCCAAGTTGGTATTGCATACACACGGCAGGACTTTTTCAGCCAACTTTCACCAAATCACTTGGTTTTTCTGCTCTTTACCGCCACCTTTGGTCAACTTCTGTATTGTTGTCTGATCTTTTGCATTGGTTCTGCATTGGTTTGTACAAAAGTCCATTGGTTTTGTGTACACACGGTCGGACTTCGGTCCGTTCGCACAGCCAACAAAAGTCCAATGAAACCTGGAAAAAGTTGGTCCGATGGAGCATACACACGGTTGGATGTTGGTCCAAAACAGTTAATTTGCATGTTGGTTGTCAAAAAGTCAGATCGTGTGTACGGGCCTTTAGATATATGGCTTAGTTGTGCAGCCTGCTAATACCACCAGAGGTTATGTAGTTCTAATCCCCCTTTCAGACTAGGTCTAAAAAGGACTTTTTTAGAGAGGTGGCTATGGGTGCAACGGATAAAAAACTCACGGTTCGGATCGTTCCTCGGATCAGAGTCACGGATCGGATCATTTTTTGGATCAGCAAATAAAAAATAAAAAAAGAGACTCTCCACTGTAATATCCACAATCTCCCCCACTGTTGCAATATCCACAATCTCCCCCACTGTTGCAATATCCATGTCATCTCGCCCCACTGTTGCAATATTCACATCATCTCGCCCCACTGTTGCAATATTCACATCATCTCCCCCCCCCCCCCCCACTGCTGTTAAAATCCACGTCACCCCCCCCACTGCTGTTAATATCCACGTCATCCCCCCCCCCCACTGCTGTTAATATCCACGTCATCTCCCCCCCCCCCCCCACTGCTGTTAATATCCACGTCCACTCCCCCCCCCACTGCTGTTAATATCCACGTCCACTCCCCCCCCACTGCTGTTAATATCCACGTCCACTCCCCCCCCACTGCTGTTAATATCCACGTCATCTCCCCCCCCCCCCCACTGCTGTTAATATCCACGTCATCCCCCCCCCCCACTGCTGTTAATATCCACGTCATCTCCCCCCCCCCCACTGCTGTTAATATCCACGTCATCTCCCCCCCCCCCCCCCCCCACTGCTGTTAATATCCACGCCATCTCTTCCCCCCCCCCCCACTGCTGTTAATATCCACACAGACATCTCCCGCACTGTATATCCACAGCCAGCCGCTGGGTGTACCAAGATCGCCGCCGATCCGGAGTTAGGCCCATCCGAACAGTTCGACCTGTTCAGATCACGGATCGGTGACGATCCGTTGCACCACTAGAAGCGGTACCCTATTTTGCCCCAGATAAAGCAAATTATTGCTGACTGCAGATTGTTTGTTTGTTTGTTTGTTTGTTTATATATAGTTTGGTGACTGGGATAGGAAGGGAGCGGAATAGCTAAAGAATTCTTGGTAAAAGGGTCATCTTGGTACAGTGACCATTGAGAAGCTCTGCCGCTAGTTTTTGAACATGGGCAGGTAATTATGCTTGTACAGAAGATTTATAGCGGCCCATAAGGTGAATACCCAGGTACAGAATGGAGGCATTGCTCCAAGAGAAGGGAAAGTGACTTTTTAATCTGTATACCGGGGTCGAGGGGGTCGATACATTGAGGGCTATAAATTGACATATTGACTTGCATGCCCAAGAGTGATTTATTTTAAGGCTACTCTCACACTGGGGTGGCGCTATTTTTAGCGCCGCTTTACCGTCGTTTTAACGGTGCTATTCCGCTGCTAGTGGGGCGGTTTTTAACGCTAGCGTCCGGAAAAGGGTTAAAACCACCCGGAAAGCGGCGCTGCCCCGTGGTTTTCAATGGGAAGGGGCGCTTTAGGAGCAGTGAATACACTGCTACTATAGCGCTGCAAAGATGTGGCTTGCAGGACTTTTTGACCATACTGCAAGCGCATCGCTCCAGTGTGAAAGCCCTCGGGGCTTTCACATTTGAGTGAATTGAGCGGCTCTTTCAGGGCGCTATTTTTAGCACTATAGCGCCTCAGTGTAAAAGTAGCCTAAAGGGGATGATTCTTTTCTATACTCACTGCACGTGCCTGCTCTGTGCAGTGGTTTTGCATGAAACAGCCATGACCCTCTTCTTCTGAGGCCCCCCTCCAATGCTTCTGGCCCCCATCCCCCGCTACTTGCATTGGGGGTAGTCCATGCATGCTCGCTCCCGAACCCTGCTTTGTATGCCAATAATGGATTTATCTATTAGATTATTACTCCAAAGCTTTTTATTAAAATACATTTTGATAAAAATCAAAATAAGTCCATCCAGTTCGACCAAAAAAAAATAAAAGAAAAAAATCGTACAATCCCTTATTCACAATCTTTCACCCACAGTTGATCCAGAGGAAGGCAAAAATCCCCAGCAAAGCATGATCCAGTTTGCTACAGCAGGGGAAAAAATAATTTCCTGATGCCCCCTGAGAGGCAATCAGATTTTTCCTGATTTATAGGATTTACCTATAAATGTTCGTACCCAGTTATAATATGTACGTTTAGGAAAGAATCCAGGCCTTTTTTAAACCACTTCAGCCCGGAAGAATTTGCCTCCTTGACCAGGCCATTTTCATGCGGTACGGCACTGCTTCGATTTAACTGACAATTGCGTGATTGTGCAACATTGTACCCAAACAAAATTTGAGCATTCTTTTGGTGGTATTTGATCACCTCTGCGGTTTTAATTTTTTGCGCTGTAAACAAAAAAAGTAACAATTTTACAAAAAATATATATTTTGTAGTTTTTGCTATAATAAATATCCCCAATTTTTTTTGTTGTAAAAAAAAAAAAAAAATTTTTTCCTCAGTTTAGGCTGATATGTATTCTTCTACATATTTTTGGTAAAAAAAATCGCAATAAGCGTATATTGATTGATTGGTTTGCGCAAAAGTTATAGCCTCTACAATATAGGGGATAAGATTTATATTATTATTATTATTATTATTATTGCGATTTTTATCAGGACTGCGACAGATAGATCGGACACTTGACACTATTTTGGGACCATTGATATTTATACAGCGATCAGAGCTAAAAATAGCCATTTATCATGATATAAATGACACTGGCAGGGAAGGGGTTAACACTAGGGGGCGATCAAGTGGTTAACTGTTCCCTGGGTGTGTTCTAACTGTAGGGGGGTTGGGACTGACTAGGGGAGGAGAGAGATCGGTGTTCATACTTAGTATGAACACACGAGCTGTCTCTTCTCCCTTGAGAGAACCCGGAATTTATGTGTTTACACACACAGATCCTGGTTCTTGCTCTGTCGCAGGCGATCGTGGGTGCCCGGTGGTCATTGCTTTCCGGGGACACGCGTCTGGCTGAGACGTACAGCTACGGTGATTTACCAAACCAACCTGCCGCAGTATAACTATGGCGGCTGGTCGGCTAGTGGTTAAAGCAATCTCTTGAGCTTGCCAGTACCACCTCTAGAGGGAGTCTATTCCACATTTTCACAGCTCTTAGACCCCATTCACACCTGAGCTACAAAATGCTGGAGGTGAAAAAAAAATCAATTATTCTCTATGGAGATGGTTCACAAACGCCTGAAGCTCCAACAAGTTCTGGAACTTTTTTTTTTTTTTTTTTTTTTTTTTTTTTTAGGCAGATTACAGGCGGTTTTCTGCTTTTTACATTTGTGTCCTTTTTGACCTGTACAAAATTTTTTTTTTTTTTCAAAGAAGGTTTTATTAAAGGTTTACAGGTGTACAGTAAATGCATAACGTGTAACATGTACAATTTAAAGTAGTAACATATAAGTAATGAAAAACAGTGGTGTACATAGCAGTGTCAAAACATTGCAAGCATTGTCAGAAACAAACTTGAGATCCATAAGAAAAATAACCTAGACAGTTAGTCTCGTAGATTCCTGTGATGACCCAAATCAGGACGGTAGGTCCAGCATCGGGTCAATTAAAGGTGAACGATAGGTGTTCAATGCAAGGCAATTGTGTGGGGCAAACTTTGCGTGTACATGGGAGGAATAGTATCAAGCCGGCAGTGCATATCCCGCCCCCACTCACCCCCGAGGGGATATTGCTGTGAGTGGGGGCGAGATAACAAGAGCTTCTGAGGAGTAAGCGAGAAGCGGCTTTCCATTGGGTGTTGGTGAGCCATTTTCCAAACTGGTGTCACGGCCCGTTGTATGCGAAAAATAAGTAAATGGGCTCGGAAGGGGGTGGCAAGATAAGCACAAGGTAAGTCTTCAACACTCCATAGGTAAATAGATGAGGGTAGGAGGGGAGACTTGGGGGCGAGATTGGAGATACTGAGGAGAAACACATATCCAGAAATTATCTTGTCAGAATGATTATGATATATCAGGCGGAGTGTGTATAGGGTCAGCATCGGTTGATGAGTCCCTGAAATGTGTCCAGCATGCCCAGGTGGTACTGTATTTAGTGGGGTTGTCTGTGGCTTGATGTATGAGGCATTCCATGTTAGCTATATTTACCCGTCGCATCCATTCTGTTATTGTTTGGGGTGACGTGGTCCTCCAATGGACTGGAAGACATTGAACTTCTGCATTAATGAGGTGCATGGTCAGAGATTTCGAATAAGAGCGTTAAGGGATGGAGGTGTGGTGCAGGAGGAATTGGGCTGGCGTAAAATCAGGAGTGTATGTTGTGATGTGAGAGATCAGGCGATGGATTTCTTTCCAATAAGCATGAAGGACCGGACAGTCCCACCATATGTGTAGTAGGGCAGGGCTCGACAAATACCAGGCGCCAGGTCGCCATTGCGACTAGAAATTGTGCCCTGGCGCCTGGGTTTGTGTCACTGACAGGTGCCTCTGCTACAGGGCGGGCTGTGGGGTCTGTCTGGTAGTGGGGATGGAGCAGGAAGAGAGCGCTCAGCAGCCGCTGACATCCTCCTCTCTTCTCCACACACTGTTGGCAGAACAGCGCAGCGTGTGTGAAACTGTATGTAGAGAGGAGCTGTCACAATTGAGGTTGGATGTCGGAGGTGGGCGGGACTAGGGGTGGGCAGGACCCAGCTATCCAAAACTAGCCAATGGGATGAAATCTGGGCGGGCCGCTATGTGTATTTGGCTGCTGGGTCCCACCCACCTCTGACATTATGCTGAGTTTGTCAGCTGCTCTCTCCATACAGTTTCACAGCAGAGCAGGCCTGGTAATATGATCCTAGAGTGAGAGCTCAGCTCCTCCCTGCAACCAATCAGCCAGCTCACAGCACACTGACACTCGGAACATGTATCTAGTTCTTGAGTCAGAAGTACCCAGTACATTCTCACACCGCAGAGCTGCAGAGAGCATTCAGTTTCACATTTACACTATCGGCTGTGAAATCTGCCAATGCCAGTTAGTGCCATCTGCCAGTGCCAACCATTGCCACCTGCCAGTGCCAGTTAGTGCCATCTGCCAGTGCCATCCAGTGCCACCTGCCAGTACAATCCAGTGCCACCTGCCAATGCCAGTTAGTGCCATGTGCCACCTGCCAATGCCAGTTAGTGCCATGTGCCACCTGCCAATGCCAGTTAGTGCCATGTGCCACCTGCCAATGCCAGTTAGTGCCATGTGCCACCTGCCAATGCCAGTTAGTGCCATGTGCCACCTGCCAATGCCAGTTAGTGCCACCTGCCAATGCCAGTTAGTGCCAAGTGCCACCTGCCAATGCCAGTTAGTGCCATGTGCCACCTGCCAATGCCAGTTAGTGCCATGTGCCACCTGCCAATGCCAGTTAGTGCCACCTGCAAATGCCAGTTAGTGCCATCCATTGTAACCTGCCAGTGCCAATTAGTGCCATCTGCCAGTGTCACCAGTTAGTGCCACCTGCCAATGCCAGTTAGTGCCATCTTCCAGTGCCATCTGCCAGTGCCAATTAGTGCCGCCCGTCAGTGCCAGTTCTGGGCGCTGGGCAGAGGATGTAAATAACTGGCTCCTAACTTTTTCAGCTGGCTCCTAGATTCTAAGCAAATTTGTCAAGCCCTGTAGTAGGGTACCTAGTGCAGAATTGCAGCGCCAGCACGATGAGGAAGTGGTAGGATGAAATTTGTGTAGTTTGTCAGGGGTCCTATACCATCTGGATAGTAGTTTGTATCTACTTTCCTGGGCAGAGACATTTATGGAGCCCTTGTGTTCCCAGTCTTCAGTGGATAGATCTAAAGCAAGGTCTGATTCCCATTTCCGGACTACGTTGTCATTTTTGATAACATGGGTGTTGAAAAGGAGGGCGTATGTTTTGGAAAATGTCTTTGTGGTTCAGTTTGAGCACAGAGTGACTCAAAAGGAGCGTAGTCCCTGCACCATTGTTGAGTCCGTGTGGAGTTATGAAAAAAGTGCCTAAGTTGGAGAAACTTAAAGAATGGCATGTGGTGGTCTGGTAGAGCGGAAGACATTGCTTGGTGAGATAAGAGTTCATTGTTCTGAAAGAAGTCAAGGGCCCTTGGACAAGGATTACGTCGAGCCACCTGTGTAGTACATAATGCTAGGCCCGGAGGGAATTCAGGGTTATCAGTCAGAGGGGTCATAGGGCCATTGGTTGGGTTTAGATTCATGTGTTGGCAAGAGGCACGGAAGCACAGTAGTGTGGTATTTATCAGTGGGTGGGAAGACAGGGTTATAGGGATGTGGGAGTGATGTATCCATGGTAAATGTGCCAGAGGGATCTGGGAGAATACTTGTTCTAACTGGATCCAATCCTTATGTGATTTGTGAGTGTGCCAATCAATCATTCTAGTCAAGTGGCAGGATAAGTAGTATTTACGAATATCAGGTAGGCTCAGACCCCCTAAAAGTTTAGGTAATGTCATGTGCGACCAACTGATCCTGGGTGGTTTGGAAGACCAAATGAAAGTTCTGCACGTTCGATTGTAAGCGGAAAAGGATGGGGGCAATTTGATGGGTGCAGCTTGTAACATGTAGAGGATCCTAGGTAAGGCATTCATTTTTAAGATTGCCGTTCACCCGAACCAAGAAAAGGACCCCGAATGCCATTTCTGTAGATCGCCTTGGATGGATTGAAGAAAAGTTTGAAAGTTTAGGGTATACAAATCTGCCAGTCTAGTTGGAAGTTTAATGCCAAGGTAAGATATGGCGTTGGATTCCCAGCCAAAGGGAAAATTGAGTCTTGAGTCTACATTGTGACACTAATTTGACGGGAAGGGAAACATTTAAGGCTTTAGATTTAGAAAAATTGATTTGTAAGTTGGAGAGGGTTTTAAAGAAAGCGAAGTCTTTGAGGAGGTTGGGAATAGTGGTGATGGGATCAGTTAGAAAGAGCAAAATGTCGTCCGCATACGCGGCTATTTTATATGTTTTATGTTTGATAGTAAGGCCCTTGATGGAAGGTGGAGTTGGAGCAGTGGCTGCTAATATCACACAAGGGATCTTCCTCTCTCTCCTTTTTTCCGGGATTCTTACCCCCCACGTCAATTGGGGTTTGCTGGATGCTATCCCCCTTCATCTGCTGAGGCTCTTTAACATCTCCCAAAGGGACCCTGAGTGAACCTATCAGAGGGAGCAACCGGCCAGGATACCTTCCAGAGCGGGATGAGCCAATGATGCCTGTAAACGCTGTTCACCCCTGCAGGGGTTCATCAATCTGGTGAGTGAGGGGGCAACACCAAAGTCACCATCACTGCTGGAGCACAAAAGTCACCTTTGAATCACTACTGCAAGCAAATACTTTTTGACACAGTGCTTTTTCTTTTATAATTATTTTTTATTTTTTCAATTGAAATTTGACTTTTTTGGGTCTTATCTAGGATCTTCACATGATTTAACAAATAACCACTTTTGATTTATTATATGTTTTTCACTGGGACTGGTATATTCAATGAATCTTTATTGATTTGTCACATTTTCTGTGTATTTTTACCATATGTGTCACTTTTTACCAGGATTTCCAATGTACATTTGATTTCATATTCTGATTCCTTTTTCACTTATATATTCTATTTATCACTCACTGGTATTGGGGATTGGGAAGCTAGGGGTGGCTACCTCACCTCCCTAGGGTGCGCCCCCCCCGTGTTTTCCCTTAAACCCCCCCCCCCCGTTTTCTCACAGGCTCTTACACCGTCAGGTGGGGAGGCAATTAGGCGGTGGCGCTAGGCTTACAATCGCACATTCTCCACCACCCCCTACTCATTAACCCTTGTTTACCCTGCTATTTTTATCAAAGGTAGTGCCAAATTTTCCTTTATCCTACATCTATTATTCAAATTGCCCTCTAGGGGGCCATTTTTTGGAAAGGCTGCACACCTATACTACTTGCCCCTAAGCGCGGAGTTGTTTGTTGTATTATTTAGTAAGGCCCTTGATGTCCTGGGTTCTCCCTGAGCCGTTGGAGAAGAGGTTCCATGGTAAGTAAGAAGATAATGGGGGATAGAGGACAACCTTGGCGTGTGCCATTGGAGATGGAGAAGGCGTTCGACAGGCGGCCATTGATTCTAAGTTTAGCTGATGGGGACGAATACAGCACTGTGATCATCTGCAGCAAGAGCGGGGGTATGCCCACCGCTCGGAGCACATCTTCCATATAGTCCCAGGCCACCCTGTTGAACGCCTTCTCCGCATCCAGGGATAAAAAGAAACCTTGGGTGGATGTCGTGGTAAGCCAATGGTGTATGTTCAGTGCCTTAATGGTGTTGTCCCTGGCTTCCCTGCCAGGGACAAAACCAACCTGGTCTAGATCAATTAAATCCGGGAGAAGGGGCAGGATGCGATTGGCCAGTACCTTGGCGTAAAGTTTTAAATCGACGTTGAGGAGTGAGATGGGGCGATAATTAGTGACCAACATGGTGTCCTTGTCTGGTTTCGGAATAAGTGTGATGTGGGCTTCCAAAAGATCTCTACGGGCTAAATCGGAGGTGGAGAGGTTGTTAAAAGCTTTAACTAGATGGGGTAACAGGGTGTCAGGGAAAGACTTGTAATAGCTGGCCGTTAGACCATCTGGGCCTGGGCTCTTCCCCGGTTTCAATTGTTTCAGGGCGCGGAGGGATTCCTCTAGTTTGAGAGGGGAATTTAGACTATCAGAGTCCGTAGCAGTGAGGGGTTTAGGGGAGTATTTGTGTAGGAATTCTTGTATGGCAGCAGCGCGGTCGGGATGGGCGAGTTGTGTGCGCGGAGCAGAAAGGTTATACAGTTGGGAGAAATATCGAACAAATTGGTCCGTGATGACCTCCGTTTTAGAGGGGGATGTACCCGTCGCATCTTTGATCACATGAATAGTATGAGCTGCTTTCTTGTTTTGAAGAGCTTTAGCTAGTAATTTACTAGATTTGTGGCCAAATTCGTAAAATACCTTCTGGGACATGGCGTAGTTGCGTTTTAGTTTAATATGTAATTCCCCTAGGAGTTCCTCTCTGGTTTGTGACAGTTCTGTTAGAACTGCGGTAGCAAGGGAAGCTTTATGTTTTCTTTAAAGGTCACAAATCCTATTGGTTAAGAGATCAATGCGTTCTCTCCTCAGTTTGTTACGCTTTGCAGCCAATGAAATGAAGGTTCCTCTGATGACGCATTTGTGGGCGGCCCATATCGAAGCTGGGGAGGAATCATCAGTATTATTATCCCTAAAGTATTGTGAAAGGCGTTCGGATACAGTGCGCACATTCTCTGGGTCTGTTAGAAGGGAGTTATCTAACCTCCAGTTAGGAGATTTGGGTTGTCTGGCGGGTAGGGACAATGTCAGGGAAATTGGGTTGTGAACCGACAGAACCATCGGGTCAATAGTAGCCTTGGATAGAAAGGAAAGGTAATTTTGAGAGATGAAGAGGTAATCCAGTCTCGAGTACCTATTGTGAGGTACAGAAAAAAAAAGTAAAGTCTTTTTCAGCGGGATGCAATGTGCGCCAGGAATCATGTAATAACAAATCATGGAATTGTGATTTTTTTTTTTTTTTTTTTTATCGCCTTCAGGGCTTTATAGGGTAGCGTGGAGTGACCGTTAGACGTATCTAATGATGAGTTCAGAGCAACGTTAAAATCCCCACCAACTATAAGGGTGCCTGAATAAAAGTTGTTGTTGAAGGGAGGTGCGGAAGAAGTTAACCTGATGCGTGTTAAGAGCATAAATGTTCACAATGGTTATGGGTCTATCTTGGAGCTTTCCTTTCAGAAAAATGAATCGTCCACTCGTGTCTTTTTGGATATCAGTGATGTGAAGTGGGCAATGTCGGGAGACAAGGATAGAGACTCCTTTGGATTTGGCAGTAATATTAGGAGCATGGTGGGCCGTGGGGAAGTGTTTGTTATGAAGTTTTGGGACGTTGTCAGTCCTAAAATGGGTTTCTTGAAGTAGGGCAAAGTGGATGTTAGCTTTTAGTAAAGAGGAAAGTAACAATGATCGTTTTTCGGGTGTATTTAGGCCCTGAACATTGAGAGAACATATATATTTTGATGTGGGGGAAAGGAGGTGCTCCAGTTTGTGGTGCAGGGAGGCCGTCCATTTGTGTCACACAAAAAAGGACTCTACTTGCCCCCCCCAAAAAAAAAAGGGTCTATACGGGCAGGAGTGAACGTGAGACAGAAACTATAGGATCCGTCAAAGGTGAGTGGGGTGGTTACCCCTAATTAACCGAAGAGGCAGCGGGAGAATATCCCTATCTGTCTCTAGAATAGGGGATTCGGTATAGGTACAGAGCGGGAACAACGCCTACACTCCAAAAGGAGTAGTAGCACGTGCGACCACTACTGCGTGGGGGTTGGTGATAGCTCTGCAAAGAGGAGATGGAAGGAAATGTATATCAGAACAATATACTGCCATGTCATGACTATGATAGAACTATAAATGAAGGAGGTGGAAAATAAGGAGGACTGATGGATGCACTAGACATGAGGACAGGCGAGACTGGGTAGTTAGTGAGGGGGAGGCGGAGGTAGATATGTGTCCACCAACAATAGTGGCACGAAGTGTATGTAAAGCGTGTGTGGGAAGAATTGTCACTGGTAGTCAAGGCGTTCAGTATTAAGCAGAAGCTCCCATAGTGGGACTGTAAATAGGCAGTGCAACCTAAGGCCTAGCATAGAAAACACAGGAAGGGTACAATTTACCAAACCATAATGTAGCAATGTAATTGTAAATGACCGAAGTCGAACAATACAGGACCATAGGGAATCCTATTAATATAACTATGCCTGTAAAAAAAAAAAAAAAAAAAAAGTATGTTATAAACTCAGGGTAACATGTGAGGCATCATACAGGTGCCAACTAAACGACATCTGCTAACCGCGAGGAAGACAGTTCAATCCCTGTGGGTAGACGTAGATGATATTCAGTGCCGGCAGATTGTGAGGAAACAGGTGCTGTAGAGGTCCCGGTATGTTGTCCGATTGCGATTAGGTGTTACAGCCGTGGAGGATAATGAACCCAGTTCACCTAGAGGAGATAGCAGAGAGATGGAACAGGTAGCATGGGGACATGAGTGGAGAGTGTATCGTTACCGGTACAGGCGGCACAAGACCCTCCGGAGCCAGAGTCCGAGCAGGAGCCCCTGCGTCGGAGGGTAAGAGGCGGTGCGAGTTGCGAATTGTAGACATCGGCCGGGGTGATGACGAGTGCCGTTCAGGTGTTACGTAAGCCTACAGTGTATGGCGGGAAGCCCACCGCTAGGTATTGTGGGGCTTGTAGTTTACAGCGGAAGAAGAGCACTCAGGATAAAAACATATATAGCCTACCGTAAAAAACATGAAGAATATTCACATTAAGGCCATATTGGGAATCAAATGCACAATAGAGGGGTCAAGTAATCAGCTGTATTACCAGTTAAGCATGTATACAGGGTAGCAGAGCGGACCCTCAGTATAAAGTCAAAATATTCTGCGGTTGGAAGGGTCAGAAATGATAACGCTCGGACTCCGGGTAGAGGTTTTAGCGGTGGCAGTAGGTATATCCCCAAGCAGCAAGTTTATGAAAATAAAAATAAAAAATAAAAATACAAAAATCAAAGAATCTATATATAAACAAACACCACTACGTGCTCAGTGATAATATAAACCATAAAATAAAGTGAATCATATACACAAAAATAGATTAAATGAATGTGATCAATTCCAGTGATGGCGGCTTTTCTAATTGCCGCAAACTAAATAATATGGAACCACACCGCTGTGATATGTGTCTCCTCAGTTTTGAGACTCAGGGAGGAACCTGAGTGAGAGGAGCGCTGGCTTTTGGACTGAGAAAAAAAGGAGTCATCCTGCTGCACGTTTGATGTTGGGAAAATTCAACTAAACCCCTCCCTTGGTGGGATCTTTATGCGCAGCAGCCTATCACGAGAGTGTGGCCATATACTTGTGGTGAGTGCGTTTCTTTTGGGGAGAGGAGACACGTATCACAGCGGTGTGGTGGAAGGACTAAGAAGATTGGAATTAATTGAAGCACGTTAATAATTATTTGTGGACTTTACAATATTTTTATTAGTCACTTTTTTTCCATATTATTTAGTTTGCGGCAATTATAAAAGCCGCCATCACTGGAATTGATCCCATTAATTTAATCTATTTTTGTGTATATGATTCACTTTATTTTATGGTTTATATTATCACTAGCACGTAGTGGTGTTTGTTTATATATAGATTCTTTGATTTTTGTATTTTTATTTTTTATTTTCATAAACTTGTTGCACGTCATTGTTTGCAGGGATATTATGACACAATTTTAGCGCCACTATTTACTTTAAGTTTTTCTCTTGAAAGATTTGAACGTAAATTCACCCAACGATTCTCCTTTTCAAAGTGGCAGCTGTAGATAATTTAGATAATTGTAGCTGAGCGCAGTGGAAGGCATCTGGATAGTGGCGGTTTATTTGGATTCCTACGATACTTGGTATATCCCCAAGCAGACCATTATAGTCAGTCGGATGTGGCAACTATGAAAGTCAGTAGCGGTGAGTGATACAGGGTGGAGGCACATACACCGGTACGATGTCGGGTCACACTCAATCCAAAACGGAGCACTGTCTGGCCAATTATCCAAGAGGATGGATGGTTGTAGGTCAGGATGGAAGGCACACAGCGGATCTAAACAGGGGAGTAGCGCATATGGAGAACGACCTCAATGGTCTCTCCTTGCCCGCTGTGGGGCGGGAGAGCGGAGTGGACTGCGGTTTCGGTGGGGTCCCCTGCGGGAAGTGCCACCATCTGTAGTGGAAGGAGATCCATTTCAATGCAGATCAGGGGTTTGGGCATCCATCGGTTCAGCAGGAGGTGGGTCTCGATGCACAGCTGAGCAGCGGAATTCAGCGAACCAGTCTGGCACCTCGGTTACCGGGATATTCAGCGTGCGGCAGAAACGAGGCAAATCTTCCGGTACTTTTAGGAGTGCAGTGTGACCCTGGAAGGAAGCCGAAAGGCAAAAAGGAAATTTCCATTTGTAGATGATACCATGGGATCGAAGGGTATCTAGCAGTGGTCTCAGATTCCTTCGGTGCTGTAGGGTGATGCTAGATAGGTCCTGGTATATTTGAACCGGGTTATCATCAAATTGGATCGGAGGTTGTCCCCTGGCTTGCTTGAGGATTTCTTCCTTCAGTTTAAAATCCGAGATGCAGCAAATATCCCGGGGGGGATCAGCATCCCTGCCTTTGGGTCGCAGGGCCCTGTGGATTCTTTCCATGTCAATAGGGGTTTGGAGAGGTCTGCGTAGTAGATCATTAAAGAGGCTAGTGACCGCGGGCACTAATCGGTCTCCTTCAATGGATTCTGGAAGACCTCTGACCCTCAAATTATGGCGTCTTCCTCTGTTGTCGAGGTCTTCCAGATGTCGTGCCATGTCACAAAGTTGTAGGGTGTGGGTATCCACATAGTGAGTGGTCTTTTTCAATTGGGAGCCTTGCTGTTTCACAACATCCTCCACCGCCATTACTCCGGAGATCAAGGCGCAGCTCCGAAATGGCCGCCGAGTGAGTGTCCTTAATATCCCCGGCAATGGTCCGCAGGTCATGGATGCTGAGTTGTGGTTGAGGTTGTGGTAGAGGGTGATCTGTGGTCTCACCAGCTGTTGACACGGCCGGGGTGGGTAGGAGCGGTACTCCGTTTTGTGAGGAGCTCGGCGCCTGAGAGCTTCTGAGGTGAATGTCCGCCATATTTCCCCTATCAGCCCTCAACATAGCTGGGATGTTGCCTTGCCGGGACCCGTAATGTCCCCGCGGGGAGCGGGATCGGGAGGCTGAAGAGGTCCTTGAGGCAGTCCCCATGTGATAGCGGGTGTGAGGCGATGAAAAACCTCCGATAGGCTGGTAATTCGTCGTGAGGCAGCGGGAGCTCCGAGTCTAAGCGTCCATCTTCTTGCCGAGCTAGGCCACGCCCCCTCGACCTGTACAAAATTGTGTGACTTTCTGCCTGAAAACGCTACGCTCAGATGTGAATGGGGCCTTACTGTGAAGAAACCTTTCCGTATTTGGGGGATGAAATCTTTTTTTTTTTTTTTTTTCCTCCTAGATGTGAAGAGTGCCCCTTGTCCTGTGATGACCTTAAAGTGAATAACTCAACACTAACACATGGCGACAAGCAAGTTGTGTAAAAGTAAATGTTGGGGTTGGAGAACCCCAAGTTTGCATGGTTGGTGCCATGTCTGCAATAGCCCCCACATGGTACAAATGGTCATACCATCTATTGGAAGTTGGGAAGCTGTTTCACTTACTTCATGGAAAATGGTGATGGCTTACACAGTCTGAGATTAGTCCCCAGTTACACAGCTTGAAAGTCCTAATTTCAGGCTGTGCATATACCTTCCAGAGATATAGCATTGCTAAAAAGATTGCGGCATTAATAAGGTAAACATTATTGAAAACTGAAGTCGACTAGAAGGAGAGATATTTGCCAGATTCTCAGTAGTAATAAGCAGCACAAAGCGGTTAGGACTCATGAAATGACTGGACTCTGCAGATGACCTCACAGGGTTTTATGGAAGTCAGTGGGTTGAGGGCCAAACATAGAATGCACCGAACCGATTTCTATTTATGATTGTGTGGGTTCCTAAACAGTTGGTTACAGTTATTGTTTCTTCCTATTTTCTTAAAGTAGAATTATAAGCAAAGTTACATTTTTTATTTTTAAGGGAGGGTTATAACCCCTTCAGATTTTTTTTTTTTTTTTTTTTTTTTTCGATGGGGGACAGAATCTGACAGGACACAGACAGTAATAAAAACTTTACAATCCTTCTAATCCCCTCTGCACTCTATCCAAAACAAAACTAATTTTGCCTTTACTTATACTTTAATTATCAAGAGTTACAATGCTGCAGTCCTCTGAGAATGTGCCCTCACATGAAACGCTTCAGAGTGGAGCTGCATGCTGATGTCACACTTCTGCATCCTGGTCCGGTGGCAATCTTTGTAAGTGCCAATTGTGTTTTTTATGTTGTGATGGCTGGAGAAATGTTTTGATGCAATCTTTATGCAGTTGGTTGGGTATTTCTGCCTGTGTAATGTATACTGAGCTATATTGAGCTTTTTAATAATGTACTATTATACCATGTACTACTGACATAAAAGCACACGCAGGTTGAACTTGATGGACTTGTGTCTTTTTTTTTTTTTTCAACCTCACCAACTATGTACTACTGTATGAGCACTTGTGGCTTCATTGCGTCCAGATGGTCTGTGTGGTAGTGAATGCTGGAAGCCAAATACACTTGTGAAAATTGTTGTGGCCATGCATGATGCAAGGTTATATTTGGTGAGTAGATCTGGTTACATGCCTCTCTAGTGGAAGTAACCTCCTGCTATCTTTGGAGTAGGCACACTTTTTGCTGATGTGCGCAATGTCAATTTAGCCCTCGTTCACATCGTTGCAATTTGTCATGCGATTTGACAGTTCAAATTGCATTACAAGTTGCACCCCATTGCCAGCAATGGAACCTTTCCTATTGCTGTTAATCACGTTGCAGCACTTTTGAAAAAGGATTCCGTCACCGTTTTTCCGATTTTTTTTTTTTTTTTTTTTTTTTTTTTTTTTTTTTTTTTTTTTTTTTTTTTTTTTTATTGCGACTTGCATAAACTTCTGTTTGATGAAGACGCAAGCCGCAATGAAATTGGCGGTGCAAACCGCACTGATCTGCGGCTTTGAAATCTCACTGAACTAGTTTGATTTCAAAGCTGCACCAGTTCGAACCAAGGCTAACTTCTGGTGAATGTATAGTAGTGTTGGTCTGGAGGACACTTCGGGTGGTGCACATCCTTTTGGTGACGGAATTCATGGAACAAGACACTACTGATTTTTATTACTATGCTTATTAAAATAACTTTGTCTCACACATTTGAAATATTTATATATAAGATGTTGTGTGTTTGTTTTTTTTTTTTTTGTTTTTTCACTTTGACCTATTTGATCTCATCTTAGATATTTATTTGTACATGTTGTCAATTTGGTTATACACTAGCAGGGCCGCTGATAGGTCAGTACTGGCCCTGTTGTACTGGGCCCGGGCCTGGCCAGCAGGGGGGCCCGGGCTACCTGAAAAGAGAACTAATTAATGTAAAAAAAAAAATGACCGAACATCATCTGTCTGAGTCCACCTCCTCATGCTCTCTCAAGTCCCGGCCAGTGCGTCCTCTATATTGCCTTCCCTGGCACCGCGGAGTGATTCCTCCCCCTCTGCTCTGTTCTTCACTCGGCCTGAGAGAAGAAGCAGTGAGGCAAGCGGCGGTGGCAGAAGGGGAAAAAAAAGAAGCAGCTGGCATCTGACTGGAATCATTTGTGGACACTCGCACTCCAGTCTAGGCAGCAGCAGGATCAGGGAGGAAGTGACTCCTGGGGCCCGGCTAACACAGGTGTGTGCTTGCTTGGGGGAGGGGGGGTTCAAGATCTACTACTACTGCAGCAGCATCTATGCATTATGGCATGGGTGGCACTGTCTGCAGATCGCACATGCGTAATGGGCCATAACGCGTGTGCTGCCTGCAGAGACAGTGCCACCCATGCCGCCAATGCCGCAATGTGCTGCAGACAGTGCCACCCATGACGCTAATGCCATAACGCATGTGCTGCCTGCAGAGACAGTGCCACCCATGCATTATGCCATTGGCGGCATGAATGGCACTGTCTGCAGCACAATATGGCATTGACGGCATGGGTGGCACTGTCTGCAGGTAGCACATGCATTATGGCAGGGCTTGCCAAATTTCCTTGGACTCTAGGAGCCAGCTAAAAAAGTTAGGAGCCAGGTTTTTTTTTTTTTTTTTTTTTAATGACGACAAAGCTTTATTTTCAATATAAAAATGAACCAATCTTTAATTTAACACAGAAATGCAACTAGAACCAAACGTATAGGTAAGGCTGACCGCAGGTCAGCCTGTATTTGTAGGAGGAGTCAGGCTGCATAAAGCCTGCCCTCCTTTGCCTCCTCCCCCCATGGTCGAAGGCTTTCGTGTGACGTCATTTCCGGGTCCTTGCTAGTCGGTCAGCTGATTTTCAGTGGTGCCCGCTTCTCCCGATGTTCCCCTGGGGGAGGGGGGATTCGGCTGCCTGACATCTCCTCTGGCTCCACTAGGGGGCCGCTTCTCCCGCCCGCCCGCTTCTCCCGGTGTTCCGCCGCGGGAGGGGGGGATCCGGCCGCCTGTCGGCCCCTCGGACCCCACGAGGGAGCAGCTTATCCCGCCGCCCGCTTCTCCCGGTGTTCCGCCGCGGGGAGGGGGAGGGGGAGGGGTCCGGCCGCCTGTCGGCGCCTCTGACCCCTGAGGGAGCTGTTTCACCCGCTTCTCACGGTGTTCCGCCGTGGGAGGGGGGATTCGGCCGCCTGACATCTCCTCTAGCTCCACTAGGGGGCCGCTTCTCCCACCCGCCCGATTCTCCCGGTGTTCCGCCGCGGGAGGGGGGGGGGGATCCGGCCGCCTGTCAGCCCCTCTGACCCCACGAGGGCGGACTTGGATTTTGTTAACACTACACAGGGCATGAGACTACATTAATTGCTGATGGGAGGAGCTGAAGTGGACCTGGTCAGGGTGATCCACGGGCAGATGGCTGACTGGACTAGGGACGATCATGGCTGCATTGGTGATTGTGGTATTCAGGTCTGTCACCACTGGCTGGTCATGTACCTGTGGGGAGGTCCAGGGATGCCTTGGTTATGTTGCTGCAGCATGCATGGGCAGGGTCTCCTCCCTCCTAGGCTCCTCATGGTGTTATCTCATGTATCAAGCAGAAGTAAGGTATGTGTCTCTGAAGTGGGTGCAGCCTCTTTGGCTGTTTTTCAAGGTTATTTTACATGCTCATGCAATTTACGGTTTCTCATGTCAATTCACGTTTTTCCCATGTCTTACATTTCTCACGTTCCCATGTTTCTTACAAATTCTTGCGTTTCCCACGTTTCTCGCGTGTTCCCACGTTTCTCGCGTGTTCCCACGTTTCTCGCGTGTTCCCACGTTTCTCATGTTTCTTGCGTTTCATGTCATAAGCCTTTACATGTAATCGCCTTTCATGCGCAGCATTTCCCTTAGCTAGTGCTTACATCCAGGATCTGTCACGTCTACAGATCCATACGGGCTGAGGTTTCGTTTTTAATTGATTGTTGTCCCACAATCTTCTCGCCTGTAGTCCATACGTCATACGTGCACTTTCACCATTACAAGTTTACTACTACCCACTACGTTCTGTGGGTACCTTAGCCCTAAGTGTTAGTTTTTTAATTTCCTGTCTTCGCACTGCAGGGTGCTCGAGCTCGCTTACTGCATACAGTGGGGTGGTGTCGTCATTCGGTTCACATTCATGCGCTATTGGTCTTGTCATTTCTGCACCCTCATCCTTATACTTGTCAGGTACCAGGGGTATTGTTATGTCATGGGCTGGTTGTCTGTTATGTTCTCTGGTCATTTTTACACAGCTGAGTTGTCCATGTTCATCCACTGCAGGTTACCCATCACGTCTATGGGTTTAACAGATTGAGGTACGTACCTGTACCTAGTTTCATGCATTAGATACCGTTGGCACGCGCGTCACCTGTGTTTGTCGTACAGAGAGGCAGAACAGGGACAATATGGAGATCTGCTGTTCCTAGTGATCAGGAACAGCTATCTCTGTTTTTCCCTTATCGTCTTTCAGGACAGCCACCTGAGAGACCTTGGCTCCTCCCCTCTGTAGGAAACACCTGCGCCAGCTTGCTATAAATTTCCTCCTCCCCTGCTGCTCCTCAGTTATTTGTGTTTCCTCCAGGAGGGGAGACACCTTTTTTGGAACCAGCCAGGATTACCAGGGGGTATGTAAGGCTCAGGCAAAGGAAAAGGTCCACAAACAAAGCAGCAGAGGCTCCTTTTTTTGGACAACAGACCAGGTAACTAACCTGGGAGAGACTGCCACCCCTGCATCCCTGAGCGCAGCGGAGGTCAGGGGGGTTCCTTCTCAGTTCCGAGCGCGGAGCACGGATACAGGCCCTGCCGTCCCATACCTCCAGCGGCGTGTAGCGCTCGCAGCGTGGAACACGCTGGGTATAGGGACCGGCGATGTCGGCGACGGGTGACGTCACGTCCGGCAGGAGGGGGCGTGTACTTCCGGGTTCGCGGCTTCCGGTTCCGGCCGCGAACCATGAAAAGGGACCAGGCATGGGCTAGGAGAGGAGCTACAAATGCTGTGGAGACAGCAAAAGCTCCAGTGGTGACACAAGCATGTCGGACGCAGAAGGGAGGGACCAGACTGCTCCGACAGAGACCAGCTCCAGCCATGTAAAGGTAAGGGGAACCTGGGGAGGACCTCCCCTGGCCTATAACCACCACCCATCCCCCTCCCCCTCAAGGGTTCAGCAAAGGGGGGGTGGGGAGGTCCCTCCTGTGTCAGAGGGTTATTTTCATTAGGCCCCTAGTGTGGTAAGCCCATATTGACGACGCTGCGCACCTGCAAGATGCAGGAAGCTTATGTCAGTATTAATGTGTGTGGGGTTTTTTCTTTGTCTTTTCAGAAACCTGACAAGTCTAAGCCCTCTCATAACTCAAAGAGGAGGTGCCCTTCTTGTAAAAACACACTTAAAGATTCCTGGGGGAAAGCATTATGTAAGGAATGTATTCACAAGTTAGTGCAAGAACATTCCACAGAGCAGGGCAGTGATTTAGCGGCATCTGTCAAGGAACTATCTAGTACCTTTGTATCTTTCAAAACCTTTTTTGAAGGATTTCAGATCCCTCAACTGCAGACTGCTCCCCCACCAGTACTACCGGTGCTAGCAAACGCACAGGCACTACCCTCCACTAGTGCCGGTCCTTTAGTAACTCCTAGAGAGGAGGCAGAGGACGAGCCTGACAGCGCAGCGTCCGGCTCCCAAGAATCTGAGGGTGAAACACTGGAAGGGGATTCCAGAAGACCCTCTAGATACAAACTCTCTTTAGAAGAGGTAGACCAGCTGTTGGGAGCCATTCATACCACGCTGGGTATACAGACGGAAAAGAAACCTTTTATCCCTGCATGATCAGATGTATGAGGGTTTAGGAGAACGGGAAAAGAAGAATTTTCCTGTTCATGAGGTCTTAATAGAGGCAATCAAAAAAGAATGGCAGGAACCTGAAAGGAAACCATTCTTTTCTAAAGCCTTAAAGAGACGGTTCCCATTTTCAGATGATGAGTCATCAGTGTGGAACAAAACCCCAAAACTAGACGCTGCCTTCTCACAAGTCTCCAGGCACACCGATCTAGCTTTTGAGGATATGGGGGTCCTTTCTGAAGCAATGGACAAAAGAATGGATGCCCTATTAAAAAAGTCATGGGACGCCACAGTGGGAAGCCTAAAGCCAGCCATGGCGGTCACGGTGGTAGCCAGAAATGTAGAGTTCTGGCTCAACCGTATACAGGCACATATTGAGGAAGGAACTGCAAAGGAGCAAATTTTGCCCTCTTTTCCCACTCTGCTCAAAGGCATCGCGTATATCGCAGACGTATCAGCAGAACTGGTACGCATGGCAGCCAGATCCTCGGCTCTAGCCAATTCTACCAGGCGGGCCCTATGGCTAAAAACTTGGCAAGGGGATGCTGCGTCCAAAGCCAAGTTATGCGGGATCCCGTTTACGGGGGACCTCCTATTTGGGCCAGGATTAGAGAAAGTGTTAGACCGTACAGCGGACAAAAAGAAAGCGTTTCCGCTGAAACGGAAAGCACCGTGGTCCCAGCCTCAACAAAACAGAAAGAGGCAAAGGAGGGATGCTAAGTCCCGTTTTTCAATACCCAAGGCAACTAATCAAAAGAAACCTTGGGGTCAGCGAGGGAATAGCAAAGGAGGAGCCATTTTTCGCCCTCCTGAGCAGACCCGCAATAAAGAATGAAGCACTCCCAGTGGGAGGAAGACTGGGGGCCTTCATTTCACAATGGGAAGAAATATCCTCCAGTCAATTCATTTTAAGGACGATAAGAGACGGGTATTCCCTAGAATTCTCAAAATTCCCCCCAAACAGACTGTACATCACCAAGCTGCCAAACAGCAAGGAAAAAGCCAGAGGGTTAATGAGATCCATAAAAGACCTCAGGAAACAAGGTGTACTCATCAAGGTACCAAGGGCAGAAAGAGGACAGGGCTTCTACTCCCATATATTCGGAGTACAGAAACCCTCAGGAAAGGTCAGACCAATCCTCAACCTCAAACCACTAAATCTATCCATAACCTACAAAAGGTTCAGGATGGACTCCATATATTCAGTGAAGGCCCTGTTGCCCCCAAACTGTTATATGGCATCGCTAGATTTAAAAGATGCGTACCTGCACATACCTATACACCTAAATCACCAGAAGTTTCTAAGGCTAGCAATAGAAACAGGGAAAGGAACCGTACACCTTCAGTTTCAGGCTCTACCCTTTGGCCTATCATCTTCGCCAAGAATCTTTACCAAGGTGCTGGCAGAAGCTCTGGCACCACTGCGACTAAAAGGCATATCCATTATTGCCTATTTAGATGACCTTCTCCTTTTTGCAAAGACACCCGAGAGGTTATTAGAGAACCTCAAGTATACTCTGGCATTCCTAGAGAGTCTAGGTTGGTTGGTGAATGTGGAGAAGTCAAGTCTACAACCCACACAACAGATAAAATACCTGGGGTATATAATAGACTCAGTCCAGCAAAAAGTTTTTCTACCCAAAGAGAAGATGGAAAAAATGCAAAAAGAAATAAGAACAATACAGACCAATGTACCCTGTTCTATAAGGAAAATAATGTCAACATTAGGGTTGCTAACATCTGCAATCCCAGCAGTTCAGTGGGCAAACCTGCATTTCTGACCACTGCAAATGTTCCTACTAAAAGTGTGGGACCACAAGCAGGAGTCTCTAGATTTGCAGGTATCAATACCAGCGAAAGTAAAGGAGTCCTTATGGTGGTGGAGAAGGACAGAAAATATAGCCGTAGGACGGCTGTGGATCCTACCTATCTCCCGAATCCTAACCACAGACGCAAGCGGTGTAGGGTGGGGAGCACACTTAGACTCCCAGTTAGCACAAGGTGCTTGGGGGAGGGAAGAGTGGACGAGATCGTCCAACTGGAAGGAGTTGAAAGCAGTATGGTTTGCACTCCAGTCCTTCCAGAAGGAGTTGAAAGGACATCATGTTCAGATCAGATCAGACAACTCGTCAGTTGTAGCTTGCATAAGCAAACAAGGGGGAACCAGAAGCGGAGTTCTGTGGGCCCTAGCGGAGGAGATCCTGAAATGGGGAGAGAAAAACATACTCTCCTTTTCAGCAGTACATCTAAAAGGAGATTTAAACAAAGTGGCAGACTTTCTCAGCAGAAAGAAAGTAAGAGAAGGAGACTGGGTGCTGAAACAGGAGGTATTCGACCAGATTACAAAAAGATGGGGAATACCGCAGGTAGACTTATTTGCTTCCAGAGAAAGCAGGAAAGTCCAAGCCTTCTTCTCCCTAAAAAGGGAGGAGGGAGCACTCGGAGTAGACGCATTAGTGCAGAAGTGGGAGTTCAGCAGATGTTATGCCTTCCCCCCCCCCCCCCCACCAGTGCTACTACCCGCAGTAATAAGGAAATTACGTACAGAAAACACGTCATTGATCCTCATAGCACCTCACTGGCCCAGGAGACCGTGGTTCTCTATGCTCAAAGAACTAGCCATAGAGCCCCCTTGGTTGCTACCAATCCAAGAGGATCTGCTAGCCCAGGGCCCAGTGCACTGTCCACAGGTGGAAAGGTGGAAACTTGCCGCCTGGTATCTGAGGAACAGCTACTAAAGGCGAAAGGGTTCTCAAGCCGTCTGATAGACACACTGCTGAAAAGCAGGAAGGTTGAGACACGTAATATCTACCAGAGGGTATGGAAATGTTTTAATCGATGGTGTACAGAGAACAACTTTAAAACGCAAAGCTCAGTAGCAGTCCTAGAGTTTCTAGAGAGTGGTGTAGACAAAGGGCTAGGCCTCAGCACGCTAAAGAGTCAAGTGTCAGCACTGTCAGTTTACCAGGAGAGGAGTTTAGCCTCAAACCCCTGGATAATCAGACTCTTTAGATCTGTGAGCAGACAAAGGCCGCTACAGAGTACAGCCTTTCCAAAGTGGGATCTGTCATTAGTGTTGCAGACTATGACAGCAGAACCCTTTTGAACCATTAAAGGATTGCAGCCTGAAGATGCTGACGCTTAAAGCAATCTTCTTGGTAGCAATTACTACAGCAAAGAGGGTCTGTGAAATGGAAGCCCTATCTATCAGACCCCCCTTTTGCCAAATCTTCCCGGACCGTATAATCTTCAAAATGGATCCGGGGTTTCTACCTAAAGTGGCCTCAAAGTTTCACAGGGGTCAAGAAATCGTATTACCATCATTTTGCCCAAATCCTTCTCATGAGAAGGAAGCGAAATTTCACAATTTAGATGTCAGAAGATGCATCTTGCATTATTTAGAGGCAACAAAGACAATTAGAAAGACGGAGTCTTTATTTTATACACAGGAGCCAGGCAGGGGCACAAGGCTTCAAGGAGTACAATAGCCAGATGGCTAAGGGAAGCCATAGAACAGGCTTACAAACTAGGGGGTATGCAGATCCCAGAAGGAATCGGGGCACACTCCACGAGGGCAATGGCAGCGTCACAGGCAGAGTGAGCTGGAGCAACGCCGGAACAGATTTGTAAAGCGGCAACATGGTCCAGCTTTGCCACTTTTGTAAGACACTATAGAGTGGACCTATGGTCAGCTAAAGATCAGACCTTTGGACGTAAGGTCTTACAAGCTGTGGTCCCGCCCTAAGGGTAAGTGCTCGGTTATCCTCTCAGGTGGCTGTCCTGAAAGACGATAAGGGAAAAACGAAGTTACTTACGGTAATGTTCTTTCCAGGAGTCTTTCAGGACAGCCGGGTACCCACCCAGATGTATATCAAGGCATAGGTTTCCTTACAGGAAATGTGATATAAATTATTATGTGTATCATATGTTCTTGTGTCTCCCCAGCAAACTGGAGGTGCTCTTCAAAGAACTGAGGAGCAGCAGGGGAGGAGGAAATTTATAGCAAGCTGGCGCAGGTGTTTCCTACAGAGGGGAGGAGCCAAGGTCTCTCAGGTGGCTGTCCTGAAAGACTCCTGGAAAGAACGTTACCGTAAGTAACATCCCCCCCCCCACACAGTTAGAACACACCCAGGGAACACGGTTAACCCCTTGATCGCCCCCTAGTGTTAACACCTTCCCTGCCAGTGTCATTTTTACATTGATCGTTTTTAATTGGCTTGTTCGGTGGCAAGTCTCCTCATCTGTTCTTGCGCTGCTCACATATTTCATACAAAACTCACGTTTCTCATGCAATTTAAGTTTTTCATGCAATTGTTGGTTTCTATGCCAACTCACGTATCATGTTTCTCTAGTTTTCCCCGGTTTCTATCGTTGCTTATCAGTGGCAGTGGCATAGGCATTTAACTTGTGTAGGTAATGAATCTATTCTGATGTGACACCAAGTGTTTAATGCAATGTCATTTTTTTTTTTCACTTGGCTTTTTGTGGCCATGAATATGCCTTGTACTTTTGCAATTAAAGTACCAATGGTCAATAGCCTTTACAGAATCAAAATCCTTCACTGATGGTCCATTCATGTTGGTCATCATCAAATCACATAAACTTTCTTGCTGCATTAAAGATCTGAACTTATTTTTAGCAAAGTTCATTAAACTGAATCCTCTCTCGCAACATGCGTTTGAGACAGGCAAAACAGACACTATCGACAACAAGTTTCCCAAAACTGGAAATCTGTCTGTGTTGGAGAGTGCCAAATCCAGAAGTTCACAGTTTCTTTCCTTTTCCAAGAACTTTAAATTCATACCACTCATTGTGGATTGCATGCATGCATTTATCATGCATTTCAGGCATTGAGAGCTGGTTCTGGAAATGCTGAGCCAATGTTGTAATGTCATCAACACCATAGTCCTGTAGTGCTTTTCCCGATGGCCAGGCAAAGGTATCAAACACTGCAGTGGAACGTTCAATATTCCTTTGAATGAGAAATCGCTCTTCTAGATATTTTGCACCATACTGAATCAATTTTGTCCTTTTCATTTTGGATCAAAGAAGTTACAGTATTGCTGAGTCCGTGCAACTATACATCTTGATACTGTCCTTTTGAGTGATGTTCCAGTTAGACATCTCTCCTCATACTGTTTTGGCACATCTTTGAGTGATTTTAAAGAAGAAATTGTGTTTTTCACATGCAACTCAACTGTGCTTAAGAAAAGCTCTTCCCTTTGAAATAAAAGGGAGAGGTTCTTAATAATTTCTAGATAGTCAAGCAGAAAATGGAGCATGTGAACAAATTTAAAATCAGTTAGTTTTTTTCAACAAACCATGTGCAACTGCAGAAGCACGGTCTTTTTCTGCAGCAACACCTTCAAGGTGGACTGTCGCACATTTCCAATATTTTGACAAGTGCAGAGAGAGCACTGACAATGGTTGACACCCATCTTATGCAAGTACTGAAATTTCTGGATTTTTTTCATGAAAACTTTTTAGCTACCTGATTTAGCTGTCACATTTTCTTGGGTAAATGCTGGTAAAATTGGTACAGCTTCTTTAAAACCGAGTCAAGGTCATCAATGCATTTTCCATCTTTCACAGAGCTTAATACACTTAAATTTAATCTGTGTGCAACACAGTGAATGCCAATTACATGGCTGAGATTTTGACGTACTTTCTGTACCAGTCCATTTTCAGCTCCAATCATGCTTGCAGCACCATCTGTACCAATTCCAATCAGCTGGTTTGAAAAAAGACCATGTGTCTTCAGCTCTTTAGTGGTGGTTTCCAAGTACCCATCTGCAGTTGCCATTTCAAGAGGTAGGACTGATAGAAATACTACTTTGATCCTATTGTTCTTGATGTATCTGACATACAATATTAATTCTTCTACTCCTATTTTTGTCAGTTGATCCATCTAACATCAAACTTGCATATTTGGCCTCCTTTAGCTCGCAGATGAGTTCTTTCCGGATTACAGTTGCAATATGTGAGATGAATTCCTTGCATCTCTTGTCATTTGCATACTCCTCCTCACAGCAACCCCTAGTTTCCCTGTCAGCTCTAACAAACCTTTAAAGTCCTGTATATGGCTTGTTGTTTTTTGCAATATAATAGGCCACATTAAATAGAACTTTCATGTGGTTAAACATCCCTTGGTCCATTTTCTTAACGCATGCAGCCAATGGCGTAGCTTCTGGAGCCAACAGGGCGTGTTTTGGCTTTTATACATTTGTCATGCTGGAGTGACTTTCCATGTTTTTTGAAGGTCTCCAATTTAAATGGTCCTGAAAACCCTTTCACAATCTTGGATGTGTGGTCAGCAATGCCAGGGAAGGAGGCACACATCTCACATATGGCTATGCCTTTTATTATGGTCAAATTTAAGCCATGTGAGAACCTTGTCCTACAGGAGTGGAGGGAGCCTAAAAAAGGGATTATTAAACGAAAACCTTGGAAAAGAAGGTTTCCCTTCAGTCAGTCCGATGAACAGACCTTCTTTAAGCTCCCAAGTTTGGATGCGGCGTTGTCGCAGGTTACCAAGCTAGCCAATCTCTCTTTTGAGGGCACAGGCAGTATCAAGGACCTGATGGACTGTAGGGCAGAGTCCCTTCTCAAAAAAGCCTGGGAAGCTAATGCAGCAACCCTGGGTCCAGCATTAGCAGCAGCCTGTGTGGCGAGGAATGCAAACTTCTGGGTAGAAAAGCTAGCAAAACATCTAGCTCAGGAACCTGAAACGAACTATGTCCTGGATTCACTATCTGTGATAGGTAAAGCGGTAGCTTACTTAGCAGACGCAACAGTCCAGTCTGCCAGGGCCTCAGCTAAAACAAGCTGGGAGAGCTGTTTGGATTAAAGCTTGGGAAGGGGATGTCTCGTCGAAGGGTAGACTATGTGGCCTTCCTTTTCAAGGATCCTTGCTGTTTGGCAAGGGCCTGGACGATGTCCTGTCTAGGTCTTCTGAGAGGGGTAAAAAAATTCCCAGTCAAGCCTAGAAAATAAAAATGTAAACGTTTTTTTTTCGAGGCCCCCAGGGTCAACCACAGCAAAAAGCCAAAAGAGAACCCAATAAGCGGTGGAACTTTGGCAGGGGGAGACAACGGAACAGTGTGCTGCTTCCTTCCCCTAAGGTTGACACCAAGCCTACCAAGTGACGCCAAGATCAGGGTAGAGGGACGGCTGTCACACTTTGTAACCCAGTGGGAGAAAATTTCAGACAGCAGATACATCTGCCGGACTCTGCGAGAAGGGTATCGCTTAGAATTCCTGAGAAGACCCCCCTGTATGGTTACCCTAACTTATCCCCCCAGGGATATCCTGAAAAGAATTGCCCTCCTGGAGGGTATCCAGGAATTGGTGGAACAACGAGTGGTAGTGCCAGTGCCAAAAGAGAAACAATACCAGGGATTTTATTCCCACATATTCGTAGTTCGCAAGCCGTCAGGCAAATACCGGCTTATAGTGAACTTAAGAAATCTAAACAAATTTCTGGAGTACAAAAAATTCTCCATGGAGAGTATTTACTCCGTACGAAAAAAACCTCATGAAGGGGGCCTTCTTGACGACTCTGGACCTCAGGGATGCCTACCTACATGTTCCAATCCATGCAGATCATCAGGCATTCCTGAGGTTCGCAGTAAAAGTCGGAAGAGAGACTTTTCACTGGCAGTTTGCTGCTCTGCCGTTTGGGCTAACAGCCAGCCCGAGAATCTTTACGAAGATCCTAGCAGAGGCAGTATCCTTTCTGCATCTACAGGGAGTATCCCTAATCCCTTACTTGGGCGATCCTGCTGATCTCCGGACAGTCTGCAGAGCAGGTTCAGTCGGATACCAACAAAGTCATGTTGGTCCTAAAGAACTTGGGTTGGATAATCAACCAGGAAAAATCCTCCCTCAACCCAGAACAGATCAAGATTTTTCTCGGTTACAGAGTAGACACCACGCTTCAGAAGCTCTTCTTGCCAGATGACAAGTTTGATGGCAGTGGCAGAACCACTGAGGCTTCCAAACAGGCCGGACCTTCTCAGGCAAGGTCCAGTTCTTCACCCAAGACCGGAACCTTTGGTTAGTGAGCGCCAGGTCCTAAGGAATAAGGGATGCTCATAGTAATAGATACCCTTCTCCTGAGCAGAAAACCAGTGACTAAAAAGATATATTTAAAGGTCTGGAAGACCCTTTGCTCCTGGGGTAGGAAGAGGCAGACCACCTCCACCTCTGTTCCAGTCATTCTGGAGTTTCTCCAGGACGGGGTAGAATTAGGCTTGGCAGTCAGTACCCTTAGAGTCCAGATAGCGGCCCTCTCGGTTTACCTCGAGGTGAGACTGGCAAAAGAAAGCTTGATAAAGCGTTTCCTGTTGGCCAGGGAAAGGAGTTACCCTGTCACAGACCACAGGTTCCCACCGTGGGATCTAACAAGGGTGTTAGAGGCACTATCTAAACACCCTTTTGAACCTATAGAGGAGGTTCCTATTCGGTTTCTAACTTTAAAGTTAGCCTTTTTGTTAGCGGTCACCACGGCCAGGAGAGTCGGGGACCTGCAAGGGCTGTCCATGAAGGAGCCCTACTTATTAGTTCAACCTGACAGGGTCACCCTTAGGTTAGACCCCTTATATCTACCAAAGGTAGCATCTTTATTTAACAGGACGCAAGACATAATATTGCCGTCCTTTTGTGATAAACCAAATAATGAAAAAGAGAGAAAATTTCACTGCTTAGATGTGAGAAGGTGTCTCCTTACATATCTAGAAAGAACAAAGTTTTAGTAGGTCCAGTCACCTGCTAGTCTTATACGCAGGGTCTAGAAAAGGACTTCAGGCTTCAAAAGCCTCAGTATCAAAATGGATCAGAGATGCTATCTCTGTAGCTTATGAGAGTTCTGGGGTTCCAGCACCAACAAAGATTAAAGCCCATTCAACCAGGTCACTAGCAGCATCCTGGGCAGAGAAAGCAGGGGCCTCCTGGGAACAAATCCGCAGAGCAGCCACCTGGTCCAGTCAAGATACGTTCCTAAAACACTACCGTGTGGAAGTTTTGTCACAGCAAGATATGGCTTTCGGTCGGAAGGTCCTTCAAGCGGTGGTCCCACCCTGAAGGTAGGCCTGGGGGTTGCTTTATTATCCTCTCGTGTGCCGTCCTGGAAGGTTATAGGAGAAAACCTATGTTAGACTTACCGGTAACGGTATTTCTACAAACCTTCCAGGACGGCAGGCCTACTTCCCGCCCTATGTGGAGGGAAAGATTAGCTAATCGCTAAGTGGTAAGTACCTACGTAGAGCAATGCTCCTTGTGAACCGGTTCAGGATTACTTTATTACATACTGGGGATGAAGGGGGAGGGGCTTATAACAAAGCTGTCATGTGATTGTGTTTCCTGTAGGGAGGAGCCCTCATCTCTCATGTGTGCCGTCCTGGAAGGTTCGTAGAAATACCGTTACCGGTAAGTCTAACATAGGTTTTTTACTTTTTGCAATAAAACATATCCAATAAATGTTGGCCAAAACGCATTCTGCTACATGTCTTTGGTTAAAAAAAAAAAATCACAATAAGTGTATTATTATTAGGTTTGTGTGTTAGTCTACACATGTGTATATATATATATATATATATATTGGAGTTTTTCTTTATTTTATTTTTTAATACTAGTAATGGCAGCGATCAGCAACACTGGGTCGGAACTAACTGCTACTGACATCTCACATGACACTAATACAGTGATCAGTGATGATAATATACACTGTCACTGTAATAATGACACTGGGTAGGAAGGGGTTAACTATGTTCCTAGTAGCATGTTTACTATGTGGTGCTTTAACCACTTGCCTACTGGGCACTTAAACCCCCCTCCTGGTACGTGGCACTGATGACATGTGGCACTGATGTGGCACTGATAACACGTGACACTGATGACAGATGGCACTGATACGTGGGACTGATGACAGATGGCACTAATGACATGTGACACTGATGACGGGCACTGTGGCACTAATATGTGGCACTGATGACACGTGACACTGATGACAGATGGCACTGATACGTGGCACTGATGACTGATGACATGTGACACTGATGACAGATGGCACTGATACGTGGCACTGGTGACACTGATAACAGATGGCACGTGACACTGACAGGTGGCGCCGGGGACAGGTGGGCATGTGTGTTGTGTGTTTCACTGTGTTAGTGTTCACTCACGTTTCACTGACGCTGCAGCTGCAGCATGGAAGCTCTCCCTCCTCACACGCTGTCTCTGTGTGAGGAGGGAGAGCCGGCGATGAGAGATGATCTCATATGTTTACATATGAGATCACCTCTCCTTGGACAAGCCGATCGAGTGCTAAATGGCCGCTGTGATTGGCCATTTAGCACGATCTGTTGTTGGCTGTGTCCAAGGGACACGGCCAACACAGACCTTCCCGGATGCGCGCTCACGGCGATGCGCAGAGGGAAAGTAAACAGGAGGACGCCCTCCCAGCAATTGGCGTCCACGCTGTAGACGTCTTTCATCTATAGCGCGGGCACGAAGTGGTTAACTAAAGAATGTGACTGCTTTTATTTCCGCCATATCCCCGTGCGTCGGCGAAAAAGGGTTAAAACCCCCCGCAAAGCGCAGCTGCATTGCCGCGCTGTCCTCAATGGGTAGGAGCGGTGAGTACACCGCTCCAAAGATGCTGCTAGCAGGACTTTTTTTAACCGTCCTGCTAGTGCACCGCTATTTTTAGCGATGTAGCGCCTGAAAAACGCTTCGGTGTGAAAAGGGGCCTACGGGTCTGATCGGGTCCGCCTGAAAAACTGACAGGCGAACTTGATCAGACATCCCGTTTGAAAGGGACCAAGCAGGTCATTTTTTTAATTTATTTTTCTTAATTAAAATTAAAAGTTTTTCTACTTTAAAAAAAAAAAAAGGCTATATGAATTTAAACCAGCCACCACCACACTCACCGTTGGGCAAAAGGCGCCAGATATGACGCCCGCAATCACTTCCTTCTCTTCTCCACTTTAGGAAGGAGATGGGCGGGCAGTGAAAACAGGCAGGGCTTTGAAGCTCCATTAACATTGCATTAGCAATGTTAGAGGTGTTGCAATATCAACGACCACCACCACATGGCGCCATATTACAGAAGTGCTTCAGAAGGCCGCGGCGTAAATTACTGTCCGGCCCGATGCGATCGCACGGCGGGGGTCGGGGTCAACAGGGAGACAGGATACCCCAGCTGTGTTGCGCCAGGACCCTAATTCTAGTCACAAATGCGACCGGGGTTTGTCGAGCCCTGCATTATGGCATTAGCGTCATGGGTGGCACTGTCTGCAGCACATTATGGCATTGGCAGGATGGGTGGCACTAGCTACGGCACTGGCGGCACGGGTGGCACTGTCTGCAGCACATTACAGCATTGGCGGCATGGAAATTCGATCTGAATTGCTTAATTTTCAATTACTGATTTATGCGATTTATTTATTAAGCGATGCCCATCCTTTAAGAAATAATTAGTTCCTCTTTCATCTCCTATTGTTGAACTTTATTTATTTGATTTTATTTAATTTAACTTTTTGATTCATGATTACTTGCTTACCTCCAGTAATTTTAGAAATTGTGCTTAGTACTGAACATCATTCTGATGTGTAGGAATTCCTTTTTAACTGTCATTCCGTGAAGTATCCACTAGATGGTGTAGTGGAACGATGAGCAGATTTTGATTTTAGAAGAGCCTGTAGTTATTTGTTTGACCACTAGATGGTGCTATTTTATGAATTGTTAGAATTGGGAAGCTATTATAGTTTTTAACCACTTAAGCCCCGGACCAATTTGCAGCCAAAGAACCAGGCCCCTTTTTGCGATTCGGCACTGCGTCACTTTAACTGACAATTGCGCGGTTGTGCAACGTGGCTCCCAAACAAAATTTTTCCCACAAATAGAGCTTTCTTTTGGTGGTATTTGATCACCCCTGCGGTTTTTATTTTTTGCGCTATAAACAAAAATAGAGCGACAATTTTTTTAATTTTTTTTTTTTATATTTTTACTTTTTGCTATAATAAATTTCCCCCCAAAAATATATAAAAAAATGTTTTTCCTCAGTTTAGGCCGATACGTATTCTACATATTTTTGGTAAAAAAAATCGCGATTATTGATTGGTTTGCGCAAAAGTTATAGCGTTTACAAAATGGGGGATAGCTTTATAGCATTTTTTTTTATTTACTAATATTGGCGGCGATCAGCCATTTTTATTGTGACTGCGACATTACGGCTGACACATCGGACATTTTTGACACATTTTTGGGACCATTGTCATTTATACAGCAATCGGTGCTATTTAAATGCACTGATTCCTGTGTAAATGACACTAGCAGTGAAGGAGTTAACCACTAGGGGGCGGGGAGGGGTTAAGTGTGTGTGTGTGTGTGTGTGTGTGTGTGTGTGTGTGTGTGTGTGTGTGTGTGTGTATATATGTGTTTGTTTTTTTAGGGGGGCTTGGCGTCTGACGTCACTGATCGTCTGTCCCGATGACAGGGAACAGACGGTCAGTGTCAGTCGCGCTAGGAAGCACGGGGAGAGGTTTGTTTACACAGACCTCTCCTCGTTCTTTAGCTCTGTGACCCGATCGCGGGACACCAGCGGCGTTCGGGTCCGCTGGCCCCACTGCCGCGGAGCTCATGACTGGTAATCATTGTATTTACATTAAACAGGTGTACAAAAATCACATGCATGGAGCACAGACAAAAAACAGTATTTGAAACAAGGAAATACATAAAGTATATAATCATATCCGTAAATGTTCAAATCTACAGAAACTCGTGTGATCTGTACTGAAGGGTAACATAAGAGATGTTGAAAAAGTTTGAGAGGATATCCCATTACGTTCAAGCGGAGATGTCGTGTTAGGTTTGGATAGAAGATTTGTTATGTGTCTCCATACGGGAGAGCTAGGGTGCATGGGAGTATTATCTTAGGGGATCTGACTGTGACTAGGTAAGAGCCTAAGATTTCTGTTCCGATATTTGAGATAATCTTGATAATTTTATGGTGTGTGAGTATAACAAAGAATTATCGAAGCGGTAGGCAAGTGACATTCTAAACAAATATATATATATATATGTATGTATGTGTGTGTGTGTGCGTATATATGTATATGTATGTGTATGTATATATATATATATATATATATATATATACATACATACATACATACATACATACATACATACATACATACATACATACATACATACATACATACATACGGTCCCCTACTTGCAAACGGAGGGAGACACCAGGAAGTGAGAGGAAATCCACACCTAGGAAGGGAAATTCACTCCTGTAAGAGTTATTATGGGAAAAAGGTGTCTCCACTGGTGCTTTATCACCAGTCCATGTTTCCCTAACAACCCAAAATTTTCAAAATACAATTGTCATTGGGACAGAAGGTGAGGTGAAATCTTCTGAACAGGGGCACAGACGGCAAAACAAATGTTACAGGGGTGATAACATAGAGAAGGGTTATCTAAAAAAATTAAAAATAGATTTTTTGGCTGGAGCTACACTTAAAACATTTACCTCTTCCGACTTACAAACAGATTCAACTTAAGAACAAACCTACAGTCCCTATCTTGTTTGTAACCCGGGGACCCCCTGTAAGTCAGACTGTTGCGGAAGCAGCCGCTGTAAAGCTATCAGGAATATAACATGCATATAACAGAAAATAACAGGATTATCACTCTATAAACAGTGACAGGAGGCATAGAGTGACATAGTCAGGGGAGGGGTGAGGGGAAACATGCAAGTAACTCGTAAGGTCATTCTAAAGAACCAGACTTATTTGTTAATATTAATCCCGATAGGCTATGATTATATGTATAATGAGATTTACTCTGAGGAAATACGGGTTGTTATGACAACCGTTCCGCTATATTAGTCACCATCGTGCACCCGACTCTATACCTTTTGATAAAGTCATGTGGACAGTGACGCAGCACGTCGGGAAGTGAGTCGGGTGACGTCTTCGTTGCTGATCTCGGCCGGGATCGGCAACACATTTTAATACCACTGTTATTTATCTACTTAACTGTAAGTGTTTTTTAACCTTTAATTAAACCGCTGGTCAACAATAATACACTATGGAGTCCCTCCTTCTCTTTGTCTAATATTCCTGGGTGAGTGCCTGAAGGACCTGGGTAGTTGCAACTGAGGACGGAGATTTAAAGGAGCAATATTATCAGGGGGAGCCTGGAAAAGGATCGATCATTGTGTTTGTAAGGCTATCTTATTCTTATTTAGAGGTGAGAGGCTGGGGCAAACACCATTTATTATCACACCAGAGAAACACTGGTGCAGCTGAGGAAATCGTTATTGCATCCTGAAAGAAATTTGGCACAATCATTTTGCATTGCACAGTGTATGGGATCTGGATTTTTCACTGACTCTTTCAATTTACATTTTTGCAATTTTTATATTGTTTGAGCACAATTATTGTTTGAGCACATACAGTGGTGCGAAAAAGTGTTTGCCCCCTTCCTCATTTCCTGTTTCTTTGCATGTTTGTCACACTTAAGTGTTTCGGAACATCAAACCAATTTAAACAATAGTCAAGGACAACACAAGTAAACACAAAATGCAATTTGTAAATGAAGGTGTTTATTATTAAAGGTGAAAAAAAATCCAAACCATCATGGCCCTGTGTGAAAAAGTGATTGCCCCCTAAACCTAATAACTGGTTGGGCCACCCTTAGCAGCAACAACTGCAACCAAGCGTTTGCGATAACGTGCAATGAGGCTTTTACAGTGTCCTGGAGGAATTTTGGCCCACTCATCTTTGCAGAATTGTCCTAATTCAGTTACATTAGAGGGTTTTCGAGCATGAACGGCCTTTTTAAGGTCATACCACAACATCTCAATAGGATTCAAGTCTGGACTTTGGCTAGGCCACTCCAAAGTCTTCATTTTGTTTTTCTTCAGCCATTCGGTGGTGGACTTGCTGGTGTGTTTAGGATCATTGTCCTGCTGCAGAACCCAAGTTCGTTTCAGCTTGAGTACACGAACAGATGGTCGGACATTCTCCTTCAGGATCTCTTGGTAGACAGCAGAATTCATAGTTCCTTTTATCACGGCAAGTCTTCCAGGTCCTGAAGCAGCAAAACAGCCCCAGACCATCACACTACCACCACCATATTTTACTGTTGGTATAATGTTCTTTTTCTGAAATGCAGTGTTCCTTCTACGCCAGATATACTTGGACACACACCTTCCAAAGAGTTCCACTTTTGTCTCATCGGTCCACAGAATGTTGTCCCAAAAGTCTTGGGGATCATCAAGATGTGTTGTGGAGAAATTGAGACAAGCTTTGATGTTCTTTTTGCTCAGCAGTGGTTTTCTCCTTGGAACTCTGCCATGCAGGCCATTTTTGCCCAGTCTTTTCCTGATGGTGGAGGCATGAACGCTGACCTTAACTGAGGCAAGTGAGGCCTGCAGTTCCTTGGACGTTGTTGTGGGGTCTTTTGTGACCTCTTGGATGAGTCGTCGCTGCGCTCTTGGGGTAATTTTGGGCGGCCGGCCACTCCTGGGAAGGTTCACCACTGTTCCATGTCTTCGCCATTTGTGGATAATGGCTCTCACTGTGGTTCGCTGGATTCCCAAAGCTTTGGAAATGGCTTTATAACCCTTTCCAGACTGATAGATCTCAATTACTTTCTTTCTCAATTGTTCCTGAATTTCTTTGGGTCTCGGCATGATGTGTAGCTTTTAAGGATCTTCTGGTGGACCTTACTGTGTCAAGCAGCTCCTATTTAAGTGATGCCTTGATTGTGAACAGGTGTGGCAATAATCAGGCCTGGGTGTGGCTAGAGAAATTGAACTCAGGTGTGGACAACCACAGTTATAGTATGTTTTAACAAGGGGGGCAATCACTTTTTCACACAGGGCCATGATGGTTTGGATTTTTTTTCACCTTTAATAATAAACACCTTCACTTACAAATTGCATTTTGTGTTTACTTGTGTTGTCCTTGACTATTGTTTAAATTGGTTTGATGTTCCGAAACACTTAAGTGTGACAAACATGCAAAGGAACAGTAAATGAGGAAGGGGGCAAACACTTTTTCACACCACTGTATATGGACTAATTTTATTTTTTTCTGTCATCATTTTTTATCAGCTATTTTTTGCACTCTATTAGATGCAAATCTATTTATCTCCACAGATTGTTGTATTGAGTTGCACATACATTGGTGCACATTTTCTATTAATTACTGTGTTTTTGCACAGATTTTACATCCTGCACTTTATCTTTGCTATTTTTGCTGTATTTGCACATATTGCTATTTTGCACGCTATTTATTACGTTGCACATTATTTTTGCTTATTTGCACTGAATACGTTTATATTTGAGAGATTGCAGTCATTTCTTCTGTGATTTTTTTCTGTCATGTGATTTTGTCCTTCAATTAATTGTTATAGCATTGGTTCGTTAACCTCTGGCTATACAATTTAGTGAAGAAATCAACTTAAGGACGCTTTACTTCTTTGGAAAATTCCAAAAGGGTAAATCCAAAGGATGTATGCCTGTTAATTAGTTTAATTGAATGGTGTTATGTCATTGAAGTCTATGGCCCTCAAGTTGCATGAGGCTGGGTTCACACTGGAGATCACAGCAGGAGTCCGGTGCATCTCCATCCACCATTTCAGGTCCAATTTCAGCACGAATTTTGGGCTGAAATGGACTAAAACTGCTATAGGTCTTCAGGTTTTTTTCTGCCTAGTCAGGAGTAAGGACCTAGTTCCATACTGGGATCTCTAGTAGAGGTCGACTGATATGGGTTTTTCTCTGGCCGATGCCGATATTTAGAAATCAGGGCGGCCAATGGCCGGTATATGATGCCGATTTCTTTGCGGCCGATTTTTTTTTTTTTAATTTTTATTTTAATTTTTTGCCATCATTTCATAGAATCTAACTGTTTAGGTAAATAATAAAGAAGGGATACAGAACATTGTTTAAATTAACCATTTATGAAGGGGTGTGGTCAAGCTGGCAGCCTGAAAGTACGTGTTTGAGCGGAGCTCCGCTCCCATCTGCCTCTATTATCCGAAAAACACGGGATATGACCTGATATTCCTCCTCACAAACACCAGGAGACGACGGGGCATGAGAAGGGGCAAGTCTGGTTCGGGAAGACTAGGTGGACCGGCTCCTAAGGCATCCCCACGGCAGCAGAATCGGCCTACAGCGGTCCACGCGCACATGGCGTCCCAGACCAACATGGTGGATCCGGCAGAGGAGGATCGCTTCCAGGCCTTAATGCAGGCGATATCTGGATGTCGAATGACCCTGACGACTGGGAGGAGGGCATCCAACAATATCTCCCCCTGATGATTTCTGCCAGAGACAGATTTGTTCGATTGAAGTTCATCCATAGAGCCTATTTTTCTCCACACCGCCTGGTGAAGATATACCCTGCCAATAGCCCACTCTGCATTAAATGTACATCGTAGGAGGGTACCTTCTTCCATGTAGTCTGGTCATGTAGTTGCATACAGACGTTCTGGAGGGGGGTGGTTAACAAAATAAATCTAGTTAGCAAACAAAGTCCCGTGCGATCCGATATCACTGCTACTGGGTATAGTGGACACACTGGAGGCTCCCCAGGCCAAGAAGGCATTTGTATTTTACGCAGCGTTTTATGCCAGGGACTTCCCCCGTGCCCGGTAACTGTATGTATAACGATCCTTGCACTTAATGGCTCAGACGGGCTCTCCCTCCATCTTCAGCCCCCCCCCCCCCCCATACTGAAATATTCCCATGTAAGGTCTGTGCCCACATGACTATCAATCTGCATATCCTCCACCCTGATGGTGCACAGACCTATCTACGTGCAGAGAAGAGACCGTGACCAAGCCTCAGGGTTCTCCAATGTCCTGGCAATCCTTACCATTTACCTGCTTGCAGCGCCTTTGTAGCTGAGGACACATTATACCTGCAATTGACCCAAGGGAGGCATCTCGAGGCGGGTGGCATCCTCCCACCACAGAGGCTCTGGGGTGTCTCACCTAACACTAGAAGGGGGGGAGCTGCGGGGGACATATGTTCGCTGTGCTAACTGTTAACAGTTGAATGTTCTAAGTATGTGCCCCTAGATTGCTCTAGGTGTTTTTTATATATTTTTTTTCCGTTTCTCTACAGGCACATAAATTGGTCCAGATTTACGTTAAAAAATAAAAATAAAATTGAGACATAGGCGGGGGGGGGGAGGCCTCCGGACTTGCTGGAACTGATAGTCCGCCTGCGAACAGGAGGGCCAGCCGCTTTATTGTTTCCCCCCCATAGTAGACTCTTCTACAGTTTGATGGGTTTGGTTCTGGGCTCAGGCACTCAGAGTTCCCCAATGGATGTGCGGGGTGGGGGGGGGGGGGTGTTTGGAATATAAGTTATTTTTTTTTGTTTGATTTTACCTTTTTTATTTTCATTTTGTACTGATATTGAAGTATGCAGTGGTTTGTACTGGTCATCCTATCCAGCCCTCGGCTACTATGAGGACCACCATGTTACAGGTGGATGGTTATGCTTCTGACGATGTGTGTCCTTCTCTGGGTCGGCTCTATCGATGTTTCCCTTTTGATATAACGCGGATATGTCCCTTTGAAAATGTATTTCCTGGAATGTCCGGGGGCTAAATGACAAAATCAAGAGGTCCCTGGTCATGACATATTTGAAAAAGTATTGCCCCCATATTTGTTTTCTCCAAGAGACCCACCTGGTGGGCAGCATGCTTCTTAGCCTCAAAAAAACATGGGTGGGACACTACTTCCACTCTAACTACTCTGGGTACGCTAGAGGGGCCAGTGTGCTGATTCATAAGGCCCTCTCATTTACCCTGCTTGATGTTAGAGCTGACCCGGAGGGCAGGTTTATATTGTTACATGCTGTCATAGATACCATTGAAATGTTGATTCTTGGCCTACATATACCCCCCCCAGCCACTATAGCTCTTCTGAAATATTTAACTCCTATTCTTGCTACATACCCTACCGACAACCTTATCATAGCTGGAGACTTCAATATGGTTCCGAATCCATCACTGGACAAGCTGTCTCCAGGTGTGGGTTCTGACTCTCCCCTCAACAAATGGACAACTCTATACGGATTAACGAACGTTTGGAGATGGCGATTTCCAACTGACAGGGGTTTCACCTGTCAGTCGGCCTCCTTTTAGCACAATGTCCGGACTGGATTTAATATACGCTAATGGAGGGTTGCTTTCCCGTGTAAAAGAGGTCACTATACTGCCCAGGGGAATATCGGATCATGCCCCCATGCTCATCTGCCTACAAACTCAAACACCCCCTTACTGAATTCTGGTTGGCCAACACAAACTCATCAACATTACATAATAGGTGGGACACCATTTTAAGGCGTATATACGAGGCTGTTACCAAACCTCAATCTCCCACGCAAGACACAACGCTAAAGTGTCTATTGAGGAAGCTGAGGCTAGGGCCCAGGGCCTGGAATCCCAATATGTCCCAGACCCAAAACCCCATTAACCTGTTAGACATGCAAACCACTTACCGGGAGCTGACACTACTACGGGTAGCTGGAGCCAAAAAACAGTATCTCAAACACAGCGCATCTTTGAGCAGGGGGAGAAGACAGGGCACTTGTTGGCGTGGCTAGCGAAGGAACAACAACCGATCACCTCTATTGCTCCATAATAAAATGGCTGATGGGACAGTGGTGACTGACCCGGTAGCCATTAACGCTTGCTTCGCATAATACTACAGTTTCCTCTACTCTTCTAGTGTGGGTTATTCCGGGGAGGAGCTGGACTCCTTCTTGGGACGGCTCACCTTTCCTGCCCTTAGCAGGCCCGAGATCACTTGGACAGGACCATCACTGTAGAAGAGGTACGGCTAGCCGTGGGCGAACTTCAGGCAGGGAAAACTCCAGGGGCAGATGGCCTTCCCCCGAGTTTTATAGACAATACGGGGAACAGCTGTCACCTAAACTGCATGAGATAATAGGGACTTTAGAAGATGCCACTCTCCCGGTCTCCATGGCGGAAGCCATCATCGTAGTCATCCCCAAAGCAGGTAAAGACCCTGAACTCTGCACCTCTTACCGCCCCTTCTCCCTCCTTAATGCAGACGACAAGATCCTTGCCAAAAGACTTAACAAGGTCATTCTTGCGTTAATCCACGACGACCAAACAGGGTTTATGCCGGGCAAAGGTACGGATATAAACCTCCGCAGGCTATATACGGTCATGGGTGCTAAAGGTTACCTTACCGAGTTTGACGCAGTGGCCTCCCTGGATGCTGAGAAAGCATTTGATTCAGTAGAATGGGATTTTCTGTGGGAGGTCTTGCGTCGATTCGGATTCGGTCAAAAATGTATTACTTGGGTACAGGCCCTCTATAGGTCGCCACAGGCTAGGGTCCGCACGGGCATGACAATTTCACCACCCTTCTCCCTACATAGGGGCACTAGGCAGGGGTGCCCACTCCCCCCTGCCCTTTTTGCCCTGGCTATAGAGCCGATGGCTTTTTTTTTTTTTTTTGCGATCGTCTCCCTCAGTTAGCGGCATTCCGGTGGGAATGGTCCATGAAAAAATATCCCTTTTTATGCGGACGACACCCTGTTGTACCTGAGAAATAACTGACTCCCTAGGGGCTGCCTTGACACTTATTAATACGTTTGGTGAATATTCTGGCGTCTGCATTAACTGGAGTAAGACAGTGATTTTTGCACTACACCCGGGGGAGGCCTCGATACCAGCTGACACCCCCCCCCCCCCCCCTGAAGAATGTTTCACAATTTAGGTACCTAGGAGTGGAGATGCACAGTTCATTCCACTTAACCTAACCCCGGTAATGTCCCTCCTCACCCAGAGATGCGCTGCCTGGAAAACACTGCCCCTGACCCCTGTAGGAAGGGTAAACCTGGTCAAGATGTCATTACTACCTAAATTCCTATATATCTTTAGACAAACACCAGTACATATACCAAATGCGTTTTTCAAAAAACTGGAAACCGTGCTTACAACTGTCATATGGAATGGTAGCATCCCTAGAATAGCTAAGTCCACCCTTCAACTACCCCTATCGCTAGGGGGTCTCGCCCTACCATGCTTTCTCAAATATTATTGGGCAGCAGTCCTGGTCACACTCTGTTGGTGGCTGTCAGAGGAGCCAGCAAACCCTGCCTCAACATTGGAGGCGGCTTTGCTCGGCTCATACTCGGAGTTGAGAAACTTGATCCACTGGGGGCCCAGGTCCAACCCTAACATCACCCCCTCGATGAAGACCACCCTTAAAGTTTGGGAAATTGTCAGAGATAAGGCTCTGAAGTTTGACAGTTGGTCTCCCTGCACTCTGCTGTGGGGGAACCCCAGACTACCACATTTCCAAACTATACCGGACCCAGTCGGCATGGAATTGTCACGTCAGGGACATATCAACCTCAGATGGTTTAATCTCGTTTGACACACTGAAGCAACTAAAAGGGCTCCCTAACCACATGTTCTTTAGATACTTGCTACTCCGCCATGCCATCGCTCCCAGTTTTCCACGCCACCGGTGCTGGGAACCACCGCAGTTGAGCAGCTGCTGAGTAAGGAAGGAGGGAAAAAAAACTTATCTACACTATACTTGGTCCTGGCGAGCCTAGATACCTCTAAAGTCTCACATTTTTTTTCGGCTTGGCAGGGAGATATACCCTCGCTGGCTGATGACGACTGGGAGGAGGGCATCCAAGAATATCTCCCCCTGATGATTTCTGCCAGAGACAGATTTGTTCGATTGAAGTTCATCCATAGAGCCTATTTTTCTCCACACCGCCTGGTGAAGATATACCCTGCCAATAGCCCACTCTGCATTAAATGTACATCGGAGGAGGGTACCTTCTTCCATGTAGTCTGGTCATGTAGTTACATACAGACGTTCTGGAGGGGGGTGGTTAACAAAATAAATCTAGTTAGCAAACTGAAAGTCCCGTGCGATCCGATATCACTGCTACCTGGGTATAGTGGACACACTGGAGGCTCCCCAGGCCAAGAAGGCATTTGTATTTTACGCAGCGTTTTATGCCAGGAAAACGATTCGGCTACACTGGAAGGGTACTGCCCCTCCAACAACACACTTCTGGAGAACTCTTATTAACAAGGCCCTCCCACTCTATAAGCTGACCTACCTTGGCCGCAACTGCCCCAAAAAGTTTGCCAAGATCTGGGACCCCTGGGTTCAAGAGGAACAACTGGCCGTTGACTGAGGTAGATATATATACCTTCTTGTAACATGAATTATTAGATGAAAGGACCCCAAATCATACTTATTGAAGTCTTGCCACAGTTGAAGCACACGACCCCTTCCCCTCTGTATCACACTCAATTAGGGGTGTGCCTCCCTAATTGGTTATGTTGATGAATATGATGTTGTTATTTGTACAGGGCAGGGAGATTGGCAATGATACGCAGGCCACTGAGACTTAAAGTTTACAGGTGAAAATACTTTCTCTGATTTTGTCAACAAGGTAATATGGTATTATAACCTGCTGTGCTTTCCTCACTCCTGCCCCCCCATTCCACCCCTCTTGCTATCCCCCTACTTGCTACTTAAGGAAAATGTCATTGAATATGCATCGTATACATATAATCTCTTGTACATAGTATAATTTGACCACTGCTTAAATGACTGTAAGCCCCCGTACACACGGTCGGAAATTCCGACTACAAAATCTGTCTGATTTTGTCCGACACTGGTGTTGCATACACATGGTCGGACAAAGTTGTCGGAAAATCCGATCATTCTGAACGTGGTGACGTTCGTTGCGTACGATGGAACTACGTAGAGGCTAGTAGCCAATAGCTTTGGTCTCGTAATTTTTGATCTGAGCATGCGTGGCGCTTTGTGCGACGGAATTCTCTACACACGATCGGAAAAAGTCTGATTTTGTTGTCGGAAAATTTGAGAGCATGATCTCAAATTTTTTCAGTCGGAAATTCTGACGGAAAAAGTCAGATGGAGCCCACACACTGATTTTCCGACAACATGGTCCGATCGGACTTTTTCCGTAGGAATTTCTGACCGTGTGTACGGGGGCTAACTTCTTTTTATTGTATCTTTATGAAAATAAAAAACCTTTTTGTTAAAATTAACTATTAAACAGAAGTACACAACAAGCCTCCAGTCAGTGCACATGTATGTAATTTAGATAAACAACTTAAAAATACACAAACACAGGTGAGGTAATCAAAACTTTTGCAAGAAATCAACATAATTAACAGCAATAGATAATGGCTATTACTGAGGTAAGTTTGTAAATGGAGTTGAGCGGACACCTGGATGTTCGGGTTCGGCCGAACTTCGCAAAAAAGTTTGAGTTCGGGACCGAACTTGACCCGACCTTGACCCCTAAACCCGAACCCCATTGAAGCCAATGGGGACCAGAACTTTTGAGGACTAAAATGGCTCTAAAAAAGTAATGAAAAGGGCTAGCGGGCTGCAAATGGCAGAAAAAGGTTGTTAAGAGCATGGCAAGTGCTCTGCAAACAAATGTGGATAGGGAAATAACTTAAAATAACATAAAATACATAAAAAATAAAAAATATGCTGGAGGCCCCCTTCTCAGAAGAAGAGGTACAGGAAGTCATTAAGAACCTCATAAACTCAATGGCACGATGCCACACATATGGTGGGAATGCCCCAGAATACGCCCTTTCTGGAAAAGATTATTCAATTTAATGGATAACCTAGTGGTAAAATAAAATACTTTAAAAATTAAAAAAATTATAATCTTGACCTAGGAGGACGAGGTCCATATGGAGTACCTAGACGATCTATTGTTAATAGACCTGTCAGTGACTTGCTTAAGGCAAAGCGTACGTATAACAACCAGTTACCTGGAAAGTCTCTGTTGGATCCTCAACCTAGAAGAGGGTTCCTTTAAAACCAGTAAGAAGGCTGGATCATTTGGGCCTGATCAAAGAGACAGCCCAGAAAAGGGTATTCTTGCCTCCAGCAAAGATCGGCTCCATACAAGAGCTGGTACGGATGGTCAGGTCAAAAGCAAATCCTTCAATTCACCTTTTGCATGAGGTTGTTGGGAAAGATGGTAGCTTCATTCGAAGCAGTCCCCTATGCCCAGTTCCATTGAAGACTGTTGCAAAACAGAATCCTCTCTGCTTGGAACAAGACGATTCAAGCTTTGGCTCTGCCAATGCGGCTATCCCCAAGAGTGTCTCAAAGCCTCGGTGGTTACAAAGCCAGAATTTGCTGAAGGGAAATCCTTCAGACCAATAATCTGGAATGTAGTAACGACAGATGCCAGCCTCTCGGGCTGGGGAGCGGTACTAGAGGAGACGACTGTCCAGGGACAGTGGTCAAAACTCGAAAGAGCCCTGCCCATCAACATCCTAGAGATTCGGGCAGTGTATCTGGCTCTGAAAACCTGGACCTCCAGGTTAAAGTATTGTCCAGTCCGGATTCAATCCGACAATGCCACGGCTGTGACCTATATCAATCACCAAGGGGCCACCAAGAGTCTCTCAGCCCAGAGAGGTGAACCATATCCTAAATTGGGCAGAAAGGAATGTCCCATCCCTATCTGCAGTTTTCATTCCGGGAGTAGAAAATTGGCAGGCAGACTATCTAAGTAGTTATTCCCAGGGGAATAGTCTCTTCACCCCGAAGTGTTTAGGGCTGTTTGCCAAAGATGGGAGACTCCGGAAATAGATCTTCTTCTAGTGTCCAGATTCAACATTAAGTTAGTCAACTTTGTGTCCAGAACAAGGGATCCACTCGCATACGGAATGCTTTTCCCCCCCAATTCAGTTGCTGCCTCGACTTCTTTGCAGGATTAAGCTGGAAAGAAAGCCGGTAATTCTGGTAGCACCAGCATGGCCCAGAAGGTCATGTTACATAGAGATTGTAAAGATGGGATTGGAGGGTCCTTGGCCTCTCCCACTAAGGCCAGACCTGCTATTGCAGGGGCCGATATTCCACGCTAAATTTAACGGCTTGGCTATTGAAACCCATGTTCTGAAGAAGCGTGGGCTTTCCAGGTCTGTTATCTCAACTTTAATCAATGCAAGGAAACCAAATTCCAGAGCTGTATATTATAGCGTTTGGAAAGCTTACGTTTCCTGGTGTGAATCCAAGGGTTGGCACCCTCGGAGATATATTATATGCAAAATCCTTGCCTTTCTACAATTGGGCGTAGAGATGAAGTTGGCCCTAAGTACTATTAAGGGCCAAGTCTCAGCCTTATCGGTTTTATTTCAAAGACCGCTTGATATGCATTCTTTAGTCCAGGGTTTAATGCAAGGGGTGATGCGGATTAATCCGCCAGTTAAATCACCTTTAACCCCTTGGGACTTGAATTTAGTTTTGTCAGTGTTACAAAAACAGCCATTTGAACCATTACAGCATATTCCCATAGTCCTTCTGACTAGGAAGCTGATATTTTTGGTTGCTATGTCCTCAGCAAGGAGGGTTTCAGAATTGGCTGCTCTTTCTTGTAAAGAGCCATATTTGATTATGCATGAGGACAGAGTGGTGTTACGCCCTAGTCCAGGCTTTTTGCCAAAATTGGTTTCAGACTTTTATCTGAATAAATATATTGTCCTGCCATCGTTTTTCCCAAAGCCATGTTCCAGGGAAGAAAAATCACTACATTGTCTTAATGTAGTGAGAGCAGTGAAAATCTATTTAAAGAAAACTGCTCCGATTCGTAAGACTTATGTCTTATTTATTCTGCCAGAAGGTCCTAAAAAAGGACAGACAGCATCGAAATCCACTGTTGCTAAGTGGATTTGGCAAGTTATAATTCAGTATTCAAACTTATGATTTAAGGGGTAAGATTCATCCTATTCAAGTTAAGGCGAACTCTACCAGAGCGGTTAGTGCTTCTTGGGCAGTGCGTCACCAGGCCTCCTTTGCTCAGATCTACAAGGCTGCAACTTGGTCTTCAGTCCATACATTCACAAAATTTTACCAAGTTGATGTAAGAAGAAATGAGGATATCGCCTTTGGGTGCAGTGTGCTGCAAGCAGCAGTATAAGTCCTCAAGGTCTGGGGGTGCCCTACGAGTTGTCTCCCTCCCCTCAAGTTGCTATGGGACGTCCCACTAGGTAAATACTTAAGGCGCTGTGTCCTATGATGTACGATAATGAAAATAGGATTTTTTACCTGTAAAATCCTTTTCTTGGTGTACATCATAGGACACAGAGGGGTTTAAGTATATTGCTTGGCTACAAAAACTGAGGTACTCCTGGAAGGAGGAGGGGTTATATAGGGGAGTCAACTTCCTGTATTGGGTGGGCCAGTGTCAACACCTGAAGGTAGCTATAACCCACTAAGTAAATACTTAAGGCTCTGTGTCCTATGATTTACTCCAAGAAAATAATTTTACAGGTAAGCTGTTATAAAAATCCTATTACCTCTCCACTTCACAGCGAGCAAATTATTATTGAAGCAGGCTCTCTTCCCCCAGCCTAAGACAGGAATCTACCAGCTGATGGGAAAGCCCTGGCGATTAGGTTGCACGGTGCCACATGCTCCAATCTGATGATCAAACAAGTGACTAAACAGTGTCACGCTCGTGTAATAATTGTCCACATACAAATGGTACCCTTTTCCGAAAAAGGGTGACACCAAGTCCCACAAAAATTTGCCAGCGCTCCCTATGTAATCTGGGAAGTTTGGTGGCTCTACATGACTATATTTTCCCTCGTAAACCATAAAACTACATGTATAGCCTGTGGCCCTGTCACAGAGCTTATACATCTTGACCCCATATCTGGCACGCTTGCTGGGAAGATACTGTTTGAAAGACAAGCGGCCAGAAAATGTAATCAGGGACTCATCAACACAGACAACTTGATGGGGAGTAAACAAGTCTGCAAAACTTTGGTTGAAGTGATTTATGAGGGGCTGAATTTTGTAGAGCCAATCGTATCCAGGGTCTCCACAAGGAAGACAGAGTTCATTGTTGTTGAAATGCATGAACCACAATATCTGCTCGTATCGTGCCCTGGTCATGGAGGCAGAGAACACGGCATATGGTAAATTGGGTCAGTGGACCAATATGACCGCAACATTACAAATTTTAACTATGCCCATGTTGAGGGATAGGCCCAGAAAGGTCTTAAATTCGGAAACTGTAGTTAGGTCTGGCAAGGGAGGACTGGGGATTAGCGGCGATGTATCGACCAGCCTACAAATTACTTTGGTCCACAATAGATCTATAGAGATCTTCGGTGAAAAACAGCTTTCACCTGAATGCCAGGTTGGCCAGTGAATGGGGGAAGTACGAGTACTGCAGAAGTGGTGGGTTCCCAATTAGGATTGGCAAATGCAGCAGGAAGGGCACTATGGGCTCGACGGGCCTGTCTTTGTCTTCTTGGTGGCAGTGGGACACTACTTGTGCTTGCCAGCTTGAACTACACTTATGGGACTCGCCACGTCACCACGTGTTACTGCAGTGCTGGTTTGACTATGACCAGGGTGTACTAGTCCGCTGGTGCTTGTCAGATCACCAGAAGGATGAGCGGCACTAGTACTTCTTTGCTCCATACGACAGCCCTGCAGTTCTTGCACCTCAACAGCAGAATAAGATCGGGTTCTGGTACGCCTGACCTTGACAGGGACCACAACTTCGTCGTCAGAGCGATCTGTCATGGAGCTGCTGTCATCTACAGGATCGTATTCTGAGCCTGAATCTGACAGATGAGTGACTTCCTCTTCACTATCTGTCATGCTCAGAAACGTGTAGGCCTTCTTCACTACTGATCGATTTGCCATTTTGGGCTCGAAATTTACTGGTACAGTAGTGAGACTCACAGGTAATAAAAGCTCCTAGGCTGTCAGCAACTGTAACAAACGCTACCAAAAAAACTGTTAGCGATCGCAGGGATCAGGCCTTACTCTGCGAATTCTGCAGTTATGTGTGTTGTGTTTTGTAAGTGACAGTGATCGATTGATACTGCACTTGGGTGGGCTGGGCAGAGGGGCAAAACGCAGGTGCTAGCAGGTATCTGGGCTGATCCCACTAACACTGCATTTTTGGGAACCCTAAACTGCTGGGAACGCTAGTATAGATCTGATCAGATCAGGTATTGATTCCGTTCAGATACTATACCACTATGCGTGATCCATACGCTACTCTGCCTGCCGGTGACATTTTGCCACAGTATATCTGCGTGAGGCTGTCGGCAAGTGGTTAAGTTAAACATTTTTAGTTTACCTGTGCCCCCCCTGTGTGAAGGAGAAGAGATTAGCGCTGTGCACGGCTGCATCTTTTCTCCCCTTACTCCCTCTTTACACTGCATTCGAGCAGCAGCAATAGCCATTGGCTCTTGCTGCTGTCAATCAGAGGAAGTGGAGGGCGGCCTAAGTCCCGCTGTGCAAATCTATGGAGCGCAGCACTACCGGGGACTGGCTATGGTAGTCCCGCAGAAGAAGAGAAGAAGCCAAGATCACCGCCGGGAAACCCAGAAGAGGAGGATCGTGCCGCTCTGAGCAATATCACTGCACAGAGCAGGTATGTATAAAATGTTTGTTAATTTGTATTTAATTTTTTTTTTTTTAAATATTGGCGTTTTAGTAACACTTTAATGTCATATGAATTTTAATAATCCAATGTGTATATTCTCTATTCTGGTAATCGGCTAAACAGGTTTTTTTGGGAAGAACATTCTCTACAACTATGAGAAGAAAAGGAATTTTGGGACTTTAAATGAGGCAGGAACCAAAGGGGTAGCTGCCTTCATCCCCATCATTGATTAAAATTGAGAGCAAGTGGTGGGACTTTGTATGAAGCACAAAGGGAAGTCAAGTGACTGGGAAATACTGTTTATTCATGTTGTATAATCTAACATACAACTAAATGGGTATACAACCTCCAAAAGCATTTGATCATTTACAACATAAGTTACATAGTAGTCAGCAATCATTTAAACAGTTGTAGAACCAACAATAGATGCATTTTTATAAACATAGGTAAATTAAAAACAAAACTAAATATAACAAAATATGAGAAGAGGGGAGAAAAATAAATAAAAAATAAAAATGAGGAATAAACACAATTCATATACTGAATGATTATAAACATGAATAAAACCTTAGAGAATATAAATTGGTCCATGGTAGAATGATAGTAAAGTGTAAGGCTTGGCGCGTTTTCACGGCCTTATGGCCGCTTATCACAAGCATAAACCATGGAAAATATTTAAACACAAAAAATATTAGTTCTAAAAATAAAAAGGGGGGGGGGGGGGCTTTTGGAGGTTGTATACCCATTTAGTTGTATGTTGGATTATACAACATGAATAAACAGTATTTCCCAGTCACTTGACTTCCTTTTGTGCTGCTGTGTGCTTCATACAAAGTCCCACCACTTGCTCTCCAATTTTTTTTTTTTTTTGAAAATATTTTTATTAGTTTGCAATTAATAAAACAAAAGAAACAAACAAACAAACATAGTTGGTCTTACATTGAAATGATACGGCCCACGTAAGGACCACTTATTTGTTCTGTTAAACAGAAATGGCACATGTAGCACAAATCAAGATACCATGTCCAATAGCAACAGTCAATGGGTCATTAGATAATCTATTTCACACTTGTATATAATAGGATGACACCTGATATATTTGTTGTGCACGTTCCAAACCCACTCGAGAGCCACCATGGGCAGATTCCCTTAGGAGACCTCTGAGGCAGAGGAGGGGTCCGCTAGCCATTTAGACCAGATTTTGTCATATTTGTTGGGGCAACCTCTATTTGCGTACGTGTCTTTATAGAGAGGAAGGCTGTTGTTGATTAGGTGTTTCCATAGGGAAAGAGGAGGGGGGTTGGCTTGCGCCAGCTAAGGGTTATGGCTTTGCGGGCATAAAACAGTAGGAGTCCCATTAGCGTACGACCCGCTGCTGTAGGGATTAGTTGTTCCACCAGACCTAGAATGCAGATCACCATTGAAGGTTGTACTTGCACAGATGTAATTTGCGTGATATAATCAAATACCTCCCTCCAGTAACTGACTATTGCCGGGCAGGTCCAGAAAATATGGGTGAAGTCACCAGGAATCCCACCACATCTCCAACACCCGGGAGGTAAGTCGGGGTTCATTCTGTGAAGTCTATGAGGGGTGAAATAAGCCCGGTGTGCTATTTTGAATTGGATCAGGCGGTCTCTTAGAGAGACCAGGGATTTGAAAGGGAAATCCCACATGTCGTCCCAGTCATCATTATCGAACTCCGGGATGTCATGCAGCCATTTAGACCTTAGCTTTTCCAGAGTTGGAAGAGAGGTGATGATTAGATGTGAGTACAACTGCAAGGTGTTTTTTTTTTTTTGCACAGTCTGACCTAAGGAGGTCCTCTAGTGAAGATTGGATCAGTTGAGGAGGGGAATTACAGAATTGGCAACCAAAGGCATGGGATAGTTGAATGTATCGGAAAAAAAATAGGTCAGTGGTATGTTAAAATCTGAGTTCAGTTTGGAAAGCGGGACTAGGGATTGGTTGGGTATGATCTGTGACACCAGTTTTATATTGAATTTTGTCCAGGCATGGGGTTCAGGCAATTTGTACATGTGTTCTAAGGTTGGGTTTAGCCAGAGGGGGGCATTGGGTGATATTGCCTGTTTAGGGTGATTTTCAATTTTGAGACCTGCCCCCCATGCATGCAGTGTGGTGCGCATGGAGGGTGTTAGCTGATATGGGGCCCGAGGGCCGCGAAAGAGCAAAAATTTGAGCGCCTCCAGGGATCCCAGCACTGCCATCTCAAGCTGGGTAGCTGGATTGGACATGTCCGGATTGAGCCACCAAGCTGCTGATACTAGTTGGGTGGCTAAATAGTATTTGTATAGATCCGGACATGCCAAGCCACCCTGAGAGGTCGGGCATATCAGCGTAGTCCAGCTATATCTGGGAGACTGGGATCCCCATAGAAAAGAGGCAAGGAGACGATGCAAGCACATGAAAAAGGATTTAGGTATCCATTGTGGGGAGTGGCGGAATAAATAGGTGAATTTGGGTAATATTTTCATTTTGAACAAATTTATACGTCCCATCAGTGATAGGGGCAGTGATTCCCATGCCTTCAGCCGTTGCCGAGTCTCCTGAACTACCGGTGATAGATTTAGGGGTAAGTATTCAGAGGCCTGTCTGGAGACCACCACCCCAAGGTATTTGAAAGTCTCTACCCATTGAAGGGGAATGTTAGTGGGAGCTGTGTCACGGGCCGCTGAGTCTATGGGAAACAAAAGAGACTTTGTCCAGTTGACTTTGAGGCCCGTGACAGAGAAAAAGGAGTTGAGGATCTGCAGGGCGCCCTCAAGTGATGGGCCCGCATCATTGAGGAAAAGTAGGAGGTCGTCTGCATACAGGGCGACCCTCTCTTCCAGCCAGCCAATCCGCAGCCCCTTTATATGGGGGGAGGTACGAAGGGCCTCTGCAAGAGACTCCATCGTGATGGCGAACAGGGCCGGAGAAAGAGGGATGCCCTGCCGCATACCCCTGGACAGATGGAAGGACCGTGAAAGGCCCCCTCCCAACTTAATAGCTGAGGTGGGGTCTCGGTAAAGAACCTTGATCCATTCAATAAAGACCAAGGGAAACCCCATTCGTCTGAGGATCTCCCAGAGAAAAGGCCACTCTACCGTGTCAAAGGCCAAATGTCGAGTGAGACCACCACCCTGGACCCCTCATTGAGATGTCGTGCGTGTATGTTGGTGAACAGGCGTCTCAAATTTACATCAGTTGCTCGATTGGCCATGAAACCAGTTTGGTCAGTCTCGATGACTGAGGGCAGCAGGGGCTGTAGTCTTGTAGCTAGTAATTTAGTGAGGATCTTGAAATCTGTATTAAGGAGGGCGATCGGCCTGTAGGAGGCACAGGAAGTGGGGTCCTTAGCTGTTTTGTGTATAAGAATGACGTGGGCATGACTCATGGAAGCCGGAAGGGCACCTTCAGCCAGACAGTGGGTGTAAAGCTGAGCCAGTTTGGGGGCCAGTAGGTCTCCATGAGTCTTATAGAACTCAAGGGGGAGGCCATCCGGGCCCGGAGACCTTCCCGAGGGGAAGGACCCAATCGCCTTCAGAACCTCCTCAGGGGTGATCGGTCTGACTAGGGATTCTCTTTTCTTGTCAGATAGCCAGCCTAGTGCCAAGGGGTCTAACCATGGTGCAAGGTCTCTTGGCTGGAAGTCTGACGGCAGTATTGAGGTGTAGAGAGAGTCATAATATTGGCGAAATGTCTCTAGTATGTCTGACAGCGAAGAGGCTGACTCTCCCGAAGGGGTCACCACGCTAGGGATCACCGTCAGGGGTTTATCATGTTGCGTCAACATCGCCAAAAGGCGACCGTTACGGTCTCCCTGTTCGAAGAACCGTTGCCTGTTCCGGTAGAGGTCCAATCTGGTAACCTCGGTGAGGTGGAGGTGTAGCTCGCGTTTTGCTGTGTTGAAGGAATCAAAATGCGTGTCAGTGGGGTTGGCAGCATAAATGTCAGTTTGGGATTGCACAAAGGACTGCAGGGTAGTCGTGGCCTCAGCTTGCTCCCTCCTAATCCCAGCAATAGATGAGATGTATTGTCCTCTCGTAAAAGCCTTGAAGGCGTCACAGGTCATTGTCGTGGATGCGGACCCTGTATTAATTTCCCAAAACTCTGCTAAACGTGGTGGAATGACATTAGCCAGGTCCGCATGGGAGATCCAGTGGGTTCCCAAGCGCCAGAGGGACGAAGAGCGGGAGGACAAAGAGCGAATGTTTAGGAGTAGGGGGCAGTGATCGGAGAGTGCGCTGGGTAAGTAAGCGGCATCCAATATGTCTGTCAGCATAGTCGAATTAGCAAAGGTGAGGTCTATACGGGAGGAAGTTTTATGTGTAGTGGAGAAACAGGAGTATGCTCTGGTCGTGGGGTGTCTCCATCTCCACACCTCAGTTACTCCCAGAGCCTCAGCCCAAGAGAGTAAGTCTGTGGAGAATTGTTTAGGGGGGATGGGTCTGTCCAGGTCTGGGGCTAAAATGGCATTGAAATCGCCCATGAGTAACAATTTTGGCCGGGCAGTATGGTGTGATTTTCTCTAGAATAGTGTACAGGGTGGAGGGGGAAAAAGGTGGGGGGATGTAAACACCCACCACTACATATCGGATTCCCCAGACAGTGAACACTATTATTACATATTTACCCTGGGGATCAGTGTGAACCTGTTCCATCACACAGGGGAAGGACTTACTGATCAGTATTGTGACTTCTCTAGCATATGTGGAGTAAGAGGCGTGAAAGGCCCTCTGGACCCATGGCTTTTTCAGTGCCAATAGTTTGCTGCCCATAAGGTGCGTTTCCTGCAGAATTATCATATGTGGTGAATGCAATTTAAGGTATTTGAAGAGCACTGCTCTTTTAAATATGGAATTAAGCCCCCGCTCGTTCCAGGACATTATTTTGAAAGTGGGGGGCGTCACGTCCTGTCATTGTGTGGAGGCTTGATATGGGAGGAAAGGAGGGCTGAAGCAGGTGTGTGTGCACATCTCAGGAGCAGCAAAGACATCAGGGACCCTTGCCAGGTGGAATAATGACCAATGTAAGACCATGTAAATAACCGAACATAAACATACATGAAACTAAAAAACAATACCCGTAATGACACTGAAGTGTCAGCCCTGCCCTCATCTGATGACATCCCGAAAACTGGGGAGTGATCAGATCAGGCCTGTACCCAAGAACTTACCAACGGTAAACCTTTAAACTTTGGTTAGTATGGTCACGTCCTGGACCAAAAAAAACACCAAAAGGGGGGGGGGGGGCTGCCGTTACCGGCAGAAGTCCTCACTGGGACCTGAGTGAGGGAGGGGGGTGTCCATGAGAAGAGAAACAATTTCGGGGTGGGTCAATCACCGCTAAGGGGTCAAAGACAAAGTCTAAATAATAGGTGTCGGAGCTCCACAGGCAGGAGGAGTTGGTCTTAGTTCGTATAGCAAAAGGTACATAACAGATATTTGTATGTGGAATCCCAAGAGATGAGAGACCACCAGTACCCTCCAGTACAGACGGGATTTTTCAGGCGAAAAGGTACATAACAGAGTTAGGATGATGGCAGGATGCAGCAATGTGCAGGAACTGATAACTGATAGCGCTGGAAGTCAATATGGGATTGAAGGGCGGATCATTACAGGAAGGCGAAGTATGTTGCTGGTCTCAGCAAGCTAAACGTCTGGTGTGGTTCCAATTGGTATCATAGCACTAGCGGGTATCCAACCACGCCGCAGCGGCCTCTGGGGTATCAAAGAACCGGGTGTTGTCCCCATCGGTGATCCTCAGCCTGCTGGGGTATAGAAGGCCAAAACGAATTCCCTTTTCTGTAAGTCGGCGTCTGACGTCTGTAAAGGATTTTCGGCGCTGCTGCACCTCTTGAGAAAAATCAGGGAAGAAAGACAGTCTGGCGTTCTCGTATTTGATTTCCGGCATGGTTCGGGCTGCCGCCAGGATACGGTCACGATCACGGTAGTTTAATAGGCGTAGCAGGAATGGACGTGGAGGGGCCCCAGGTCTCGGAGGGAGTGGCGGGACCCTGTGGGCTCTTTCTACTACAAACGTGGGTGGCATATTATCCAGGTGAAACAGGGTGGATAGTAGCTGCTCGGTGAACTCTGCTGGCTTGGGGCCTTTAGCTCTCGAGGGCAAACCAAGTATGCGGATGTTGTTAAGCCGAATACGGTTTTCTGTGTCTATAGCTCGTTCCTGAAGCGCTTTCACCTGTATCTGCAGGGCCCTTACCTCTCTGGAATCTGATCTGACCGTATCTTCCACTGCGGAGACCCTGTCCTCCACCTCCGCCACACGGGATCGGAATTTATCCATGTCTTGGCGGCTGAGGCTTACATCTACCGTTAGGAAGTCTATCTTGACAGTTAGGGTTTCTTTGCATGCCGTGATGGCCGCCAGGATTTCTGCTCCACTGTCCCGGACTCCGCAGCTTTTGGAGTTCTCGTCGCCATTGCAGCCACTGGCTGCTGCCCGGACACTATGGCCACTGACGGAGCGGTATGGGAAGCCTGTTTTTTTTTTTTTTTTTCTTTGAGTGTGAGTAACGGGTCTTGGGAGGGCCCATCCGCTTGGGGAAGGATGGAAGGTGAACACAGAGAGCATGGCAGGAGCTGAGGAGGTAATGTCACAGCTGCACAGGGTCAGGGCCTGCCTCAGGGTACAGCTTGCAAGGATGGTGGATGGAAGACAGCACAGTGTACCTGGGGCACAGAACCTCAGTATCTCTGGGACATACTAATGTTGGGCGCAGTACCTGTGTGTGGATGTGCCTGGTGATGTAGGCCGCAGGATGGTGGTGGGCTGCTGATGTCTGCGTGGTGCTCAGGCAGCCTTTCAGGACTCCCAATTGCTTGGTCACCTTCTGGGGATCACCACCGAGAGTGTGGCAGGACACGCCAGCTCCCGCTCGGCTGATCGCGGCACTCGAGCCTGGGGATGGTGGAGGCCTCACAGGCCGCAAGATGGCGGCGGATCGCGGCATCCGGGACCGGCTCCTGGTAGGTCCTCTGGTGGTTAGCTGGCTCTCTACACTGTGTGGCCACCTCCCTGGGGCATCCGCCGCTGAATCTGATGGATTAGCCCCCGCTGATCGCTACCAGAGCCCAGGGATGAGGGAGGCCTAGTAGGCCGCAAGATGGCGGCGGGAAGGATAGCCAGTCGCGGCCTTGTGGGATTGTCTAACCGGCCGAGCCCCGCAATTTCGGGTTGGGCTGATGTAGATGGTGTCCGGGGACGGCTGGGGAGAGAGGTGGAGTGCACCGGTTATTTTGGTGTGCAGGATGGCGACGGATTCGCTCAGGATCGGCGGAGCTCCTTAGTGACACGTCCTGCTCCATCTACATCCGGACACGCCCCCCCTTTACCACTTGCTCTCAATTTTAATTCTCTACAACTGTTTCTTATGTGTACAGTCAGACTAAGGTTTGTTCTCAGGTTCATAAAGCAATCACAGGCCCAACTGGTCAGAAAGCTTATCACATTAAAGTGGTAATAAACCCAAAACCAAATATTGTGATTATTTTGCATCTTGCCAATCATTAGATGTGGTGGCTTCATCAGTTTTTTTCTTTTTTTTCCCCTCTATTTTTACCTGGTGATCTGGCAAATATCACACTTTCTGTATTAGTAAGACACAACTCTGGGGGTATAAGCACAGGAGGCACAACATCATTGGTGTATCTGGTAAGGAGGGTAGCAGATTTAGATGCACTAAAAAATTGGAAGACAAACTCCAGCGCACACTATATAACCTATATTACAAGTTAGAGAATTTTTTTTTCCTTTTTGGGATAAAGGTTTTGCATGAATAAATAAAAGCTGAGCATTTTAATCACTACTGCCAGTATTAAAAGAGAAGTAAAGGGATTTTATTTTTTTCATATTCATACTTGCCTAGGTGGATGCAGCATTGGTCCCCCGGCGCCTCTAACACTGAGAACGGTGGTGTTTGATTGCTCAGTTTTCAGAGCTCCGTGAGCAGAGAGCTGTAGACTGTCAGTCACAGCTCTCTCTGTTCTGCCCACTCCTCGCTCATTGGAGCGCTAGGCTGTGGAGGGGGCAGGACGGCCAGCTTAGTCTCTCAGCGGCTCGCTGAGAGGCTGAACTGGGTGTCAAAAGTCTGGTGGATCCAGACTTTAGCCCTGGTTCACACAGAAGCATTTTGACATGTCAAATCGGCGGCAATTGCTGTCAGTGGCACTGTGCACTGATTTCAAAAAGTAGTTTGCAATTTACATTGACATCTATGCAGAAACCTGCACAGATGTCTCTGAAATCGGGACTGACATGCAGGAGTCAAACCATGCGAGTTGCTCTAGCACGGCTTCATTCCCGCAGCTCTGTGTGAACCTGGGCTCATTGTTGTTATGATGGGGTGCCTGGACTGACATCCGTGACGTCAGCAGAAAGCGGGCTGAAAACGAGTCAAAGGAGTGCAAAACAAACTGCACTCCTGTGATCCATAGGTAAAGTACAGCCGAATGAGCTTTGGCTGGACTTCTCTGTTTAAGTGGTTTGTCTTATCCATGTAAACTGATGCATTCTGCTAGAGAGCTTGAGCTTGTGAAAGACTTACTGGCCCAAACACCTGATGAAAATATCAGCCTGAAAGAGATGACTAATAAAATCATTACATCTGAGAACTGGTAAAGTTGCAAAATAATAAACATTTGCTTTTGGGTTAAATACTGCTTCTTTAGACATAGTTAGAATATGACTGAGGTGTCTTTACCCATCAGTTACAGAAATACTTGCTGCAATTTTCTGTATACAGTATACTTTTATGTATACCCTAAATATATATTTTCAAATCTACTTCCAAAATACCAATAGACCATAACTTGCTACACCCTGTGCTTCAGAATGAGGATGATGCTGCATCCAGTTATGAGTACTTTTCTGAAAGGTTTCAGAGGAGGACCAGTCCACAAACATTTCTTTTGAGCTCTGGTGTACTGTTTCTAGCTCTGACAGTGTGCAAATATGTAAAACTAGAGCATCCTATGTTATAGAACAAGTATTCCTCGTGTGGGACTTTTGGAGGCAGGCAAAATGATATCAAAATGTCATTTTATTAGAAAAATTAAAACATGGAATGCAATAAAAACATATGGATGCACATATAATGATTGGCATACAAGGACAAACAAAAAGTGTAAACAAGCACGATGAAAATTGATGGCACCACACTGATGAATCCTAAGCAATGACCTAAGGCCAAAAAAGAGCCTGACACGTTTTGAGGTTTATAAAGGGTAGAACCTCTACAATTAGTAACCTATAATATCCAATTATTACACTCTAATGTGTTCTGATCGTATAGTGTTAGTCACCATGCAGAGCATCCAACGTCAAGAAAAATGGGGACTAGGGGGAAGGTTCGCCTCCAGGTATCAGATCCTTAAGCTGGTGTCCAGGTACCAGGGAACACCGGAAATCCGGCAATCAAGCCAGGCACAAAGGGCGTGCCCCAACCATCAATGTTACACCCAATGTATTATGCCTGGAATTATCCTATGATCTAACAAGAAATATTCAAAAGAAAACTAATAAGATGACTGAAGTAGCTCATGAGCATATGCTAGCCTACATTGATGCGAACATAGGCTCAACATTTTCCTTATTGGCAGATATTGTTAATGAGATAGGTATTTTGCTCCCAATAACATACCTGCTAGTGCACATCATGCCGAAAATATTCAGCATAGGACTGGACATCCAAAAATTGTGAAGGTGACAGCAATAAAGAGGCAAATCCCCACAGAAATTCGACCGTCAGAGTCTCTGGCGCGCAGGCCCGCCCACCTCCTCCCAGACAGACGATGCCGCATAGCACAGCGGCGTCGTGACGTCATGCACTTGAAGGGGCGTGTTGGGAGGGAGCTGACTGGCGTCCGCGTCAGTGACTCGCGTTGCGCCCGTCGCCACAGAAACTGAGGACAACAAAGCCTCCGGCCGTGTATATACCAGAAACATGGCCGCCCTGTTTCTGGTATATACACGGCCGGAGCCTTTGTTGTCCTCTGTTGCCGTGGTGACCGTCTTAATCAATTTTCTGTGGGGATTTGCCTCTTTTATTGTCATCTTCACAATTTTTGGATGGCCAGTCCTATGCTGAATATTGGCATGATGTGCACTAGCAAGTATCTTATTGGGAGCAAAATACCTATCTGACTAACAATATCTGCCAATAAGAACATTTTGAGCCTATGCTTGCATCAATGTAGGCTAGCGTATGCTCATGAGCTACTTCAGTCACCTTATTATTTTTCTATTTTCCTTTTGAATATTTCTTGTTAGATCATAGGATCATTCCAGGCATAATACATTGGGTGTAACATTGGTGGTCGGGCACGCCCTTTGTGCCTTGCTTGATTGCCATTGTTCCCTGGCACCTGGACACCAGCTTAAGGATCTGATACCTGGAGGCGAACCTTCCCCCTATTCCCCATTTTTGACATTGGATGGTGACTAACAACACTATACAGTCAGAACATATTTAGAGTGTAACAATTGGATATTATATGATATTGTATGTGTTGAATTATGGTTACTAATTGTAATTATTCTGTCCACTTACCTTTTTTATATCTTTAAAATATATACAGATGAGAACACACTGCACTATCAGCCCCTGAAGAAGAGGTTCTACCCTTTTATAAATCTTGAAACTTTTTGGGGCTCTTTTTTTGGCCTTCGTTCATTGCTTAGGATTCATCGGTGTGGTACTATCAATTTTCATCATGCTTGTATACACTTTTTGTTTGTCCTTGTTGTATGCCACCAATCATATGTGCATCCATATGTTTTTATTGTATTCCATGTTTAAATTTTTCTAATAAAATTTCATTTTGATATAATTTTGAAGACTCCTGCCTCCAAAAGTCCCACAAGAGGAAAAATTGTTCTATTACCTAGTTTATTAGGGATGTGGGCAGGTTTTCTTCGTCCACATAGTGCCAAAAACTATCAGTATTTAGAGCATCCTATGTTGAGCTAGCTAAGAGTCACTAAGCTGGGATCCTTAAAAATACTCATGCCTGTAAAGACTTTCCCTGTACACTTGCTTTTATAGTCTGTGTTGTGTGACCAATGGCCTCATCCTGAAAAGATCACCTCTCCCAAGCCTTTTGCTCATAAATATCCTATTGAGGAGCTTTTTTTTTTTTTTTGTTTAAGTGGACTGATCTGGTTCTAGACCCAGCCATTTCCTGTCTGAACAGAAACTTGACAGTCCCAGTTGATAATATTCTTGCATTCATTTACCTGGTGGTTAAGAGGTTAGGATTTCTTTTCAAGGCCTTGTTTGCCCTGACAGGCTCTGCTGTGCATCCCGCCTTTCCCACTGTAGGGGTGTGCCAGACTATAGCAGTTTGGTCCACATCCAAGGATGGATCCTTTTGTACTCTAGCAGCTTGCGCTCTATCCTGAACTATTATGCTGATGACCTGGCATATGCTCTTCATCAGGTCGGGTCTCTTTTTGGTTCATATGATGTGGATCTGAGATTTTTGGAGCTCCCGTTGAAGAAACGAGTGGAAGCCCTTTTTAAAGAGACTGCTTGTTTGGCAAAATGTTGGATAACTGCATCAAGGAAGTCATTCGGGACAAGACTACCTTTTTTGCCACAAAAAGACCTCAAGGGGTGAACCCTTTGCGCCTGGAATGAAAGAGTTCGCTTTGTTCCTCCCACATCTCTGGAGCCAAGTTAAAGCCAATATTTCAGTTATGTTGGTAGAAGGTAGGGAAAATGGCGCTCCCTGTGATTCCAAGGAAAGGGTTTTGACTTTAATTGACTGGCAGTGAAGTAATGTAGGATGAATGGGAGTGAACAGCTAATTGCAGGCTGTACCGCACATAAACCTCTCGCCACCTCCTAGGCAGGGTATCAAGTATATTATAAACCTAAGCCCTGTGTGTCAAATATAGATAATAAAATAAAGTAAATGTAGGGGAGGACAAACCAGTGGTGTGTAAACGTCCACCACTGATTTATCAGTCTCCAGGTGAATAAGTGTGCACGGGGGGAGAGAAAAGGACACCAGGGCGGCTAGCCTATTACCAGCCCCTACCTGTATCTTTTACCCACCCGTCAGTGTACTTAAGTGCAAACCAACAATAAGTGACAGTATCCAACTTGTGTAAATAGGTAGGGGTGCACATCTTCACTGGCCTCACGATTCGATTACGATTATCATGTCCACGATTCGATTCCGCGATGCATCACGATTAATACCCAAGTGCCCATGGTTTTCAACTTTTTATCCAAAAATTAATACAAGCAGTCAGAAATTGAATAAATATATTTATTTGTATCTGCTAATCAAACAAATACACCAAGTCCCCTGCATATAGCATAGTCTGAACATGAACAGGGCAGCAGACAACAGTATTTATTTAAAACCACCACCACCAGCAAGTCAACACAGATGGAGGACAGCTAGATTGGCATTTATAAGCTCTCAGAGTTGTCACCTCACCCAGTCACTTTATAGAAAACGTTAATACCTACACTCTACCACGATACGGAATCGGATACACCTGTAACTGAAGCCAAGCCACGCCACCATTAGAGGAAGCCGGAAAATCCTTGACCAAATAAATTATCAATTGAAGCTTAAAACCTTGAGTTAAACTGTTATGGGATCAGAGATATTCACACACGTCATCAGTGAATCAGAATCATGAGAAAGGGCAGGCCACTGGGCCACTGCCAGTGGGCCTGGTACAGTCAGGCAATGCAATGGCACAGCCAATCATCAGGTCGGTGTGTGTTGTTTTTCTTTTGTGTGTGTATTTGTCTGACGCCCTCTGGTGGCTTGGCGGGCGTCAGTTGTCTGGAAAATTAGATGCAGAATTCATTTGTTTGAAGGTTAACCACTTCAGCCCCGGACCATTTGGCAGCCAAAGGACCAGAGGTCTTTTTTCAATTTCGCACTGCACTACTTTAACTGGTAATTGCGCGGTCATGCAATTTTGTAACCAAACGAAATTTGCGTCCTTTTCTTCCCACAAATAGAGCTTTCTTTTGATGGTATTTGATTGCCTCTGTGATTTTTATTTTTTGCGATATAAACGGAAAAAGAGCGAAAATTTTGAAAAAAAAAGAGATTTTCTACTTTTTGTTATAAAAAAAATCTAATAAACTCAATTTTAGTCAAACATTTGGGCCAAAATGAATTCAGCCACATGTCTTTAGTAAAAAAAAATGCCAATAAGCGTATATTTATTGGTTTGCGCAAAAGTTATAGCGTCTACAAACTAGAGTACATTTTCTGGAATTTACACCGCTTTTAATTTATGACTGCCTATTTCATTTCTTGAGGTGCTAAAATGGCAGAGAAGTACAAAACCCCCCCAAATGACCCCATTTTGGAAAGTAGACACCCCAAGCTATTTGCTGAGAGGCATGTTGAGCCCATTGAATATTTTTTTTTTTTTAGTCCCAAGTGATTGAATAAAGACAAAAATAAAAAAGATTTTTTTTTTTTTCAAAAAGTTGTCACTAAATGATATATTGCTCACACATGCCATGGTTATATGTATAATTGCACCCCAAAATACATTTTGCCACTTCTCCTGAGTACGGGGATACCACATGTGTGGGACTTTTTGGGAGCCTAGCCGCGCACGGGGCCACGAAACCCAATCAACGCCTTCAGGGTTTCTAAGGGTGCAAATCTTTGATTTCACTCCTCACTACCTATCACAGTTTCGAAGGCCATAAAATGCCAAAATTGCACAAAACCCCCCAAAATGACCCCATTTTGGAAAGTAGACACCCCAAGCTATTTGCTGAGAGGCATGTTGAGTACATGGAATATTTTATATTTTTGCCACAAGTTGCGGGAATATTACAAACTTTTTTTTTTTTGCCCAAAGTTGTCACTAAATGATATATTGCCCACACATGCCATGGGCATATGTGGAATTACACCCCAAAATACATTCTGCTGCTTCTCCTGAGTACGGGGATACCACATGTGTGGGACTTTTTGGGAGCCTATCTGCATACGGGACCCCGAAAACCAAGCAACGCTTTCAGGATTTCTAAGGGCATAAATTTTTGATTTCACTCCTCACTACCTATCACTACCTATCACAGTTTTGAAGACCATAAAATGCCAAGATGGCACAAAACCCCCCCAAATGACCCCATTTTGGAAAGTAGACACCCCAAGCTATTTGCTGAGAGGCATGTTGAGCCCGTTGAATATTTTTTTTTTTTAGTCCCAAGTGATTGAATAAAGACAAAAAAAATAAATAAAAAAAATTTATTCAAAAAGTTGTCACTAAATGATATATTGCTCACACATGCCATGGTTATATGTGGAATTGCACCCCAAAATACATTTTGCTGCTTCTCCTGAGTATGGGGATACCACATGTGTGGGACTTTTTGGGAGCCTAGCCGCGTACGGGGCCCCGAAACCCAAGCACCGCCTTCAGGATTTCTAAGGGTGCAAATTTTTGATTTCACTCCTCACTACCTATCACAGTTTCGAAGGCCATAAAATGCCAAAGTAGCACAAAACCCCCCCAAATGACCCCATTTTGGAAAGTAGACACCCCAAGCTATTTGTTGAGAGGCATGGTGAGTATTTTACAGCTCTCATGTGTTTTTGAAAATGAAGAAAGTAAAGAAAAAAATTTTTTTTTTTTTCAATTTTCAAAACATTGTGACAAAAAGCGAGATCTGCAAAATACTCACCATACCTCTCAGCAAATAGCTTGGGGTGTCTACTTTCCAAAATGGGGTCATTTGGGGGTGGTTTGTGCCATCTGGGCATTCCATGGCCTCCGAAACTGTGATTGGCAGTGAGGAGTGAAATAAAAAAATTACACCCTTAGAAAGCCTGAAGGCGGTGCTTGGATTTTGGGGTCCCGTACGCGGCTAGGCTCCCAAAAAGTCCCACACATGTGGTATCCCCGTACTCAGGAGAAGCAACAGAATGTATTTTGGGGTGTATCTCCACATATGCCCATGGCATGTTTGAGCAATATATCATTTAGTGACAACTTTTTGTAAAAAAAAATATTATTTTTTTTTTTTTCATTATTCAATCTCTTGGGACCAAAAAAAAAAATATTTAATGGGCTCAACATTGCTCTCAGCAAATAGCTTGGGGTGTCTACTTTCCAAAATGGGGTCATTTGGGGGGGTTTGAACTGTCCTGGCATTTTATGCACAACATTTAGAAGCCTATGTCACACGTCACCCACTCTTCTAACCACTTGAAGATAAAGCCCTTTCTGACACTTTTTGTTTACATGAAAACATATTTTTTTTTTTTTGCAAGAAAATTACTTTGAACCCCCAAACACTATATATATTGTTAAAGCAAAGGCCCTACAGATTAAAATGGTGGGTGTTGCATTTTTTTTTTTCCACACAGTATTTGCGCAGCGATTTTTCAAACGCATTTTTTGTGGAAAAAATACACTTTTTTTTATTTTAATGCACTTAAACACACTATATTGCTCAAATTTTTGATGAAATAAAAAATATGATCTTAGGCCGAGTACATGGATACCAAACACGACATGCTTTAAAATTGCGCACAAACACACAGTGGCGACAAACTACATACATTTTTAAAAGCCTTTAAAAGCCTTTACAGGTTACCACATTAGATTCACGGAGGAGGTCTACTGCTAAAATTACTGCCCTCGATCTGACCTTCGCGGTGATACCTCACATGCATGGTGCAATTGCTGTTTACATATGACGCCAGACCGACGCTTGTGTTCGCCTTTGCGCAAGAAAAGGGGGGGCAGGGGTGCTTTTTTTTTTTTTTTTTTAGTTTTTCTTTTTATTTAGCTTTTTTATTTTATTTTTAAACTGTTCCTTCCATTTTTTTTTCTTAGTTGTCATTTTTATTGTTATCGCAGGGAATGTAAATATCCCCTATGATAGCAATAGGCAGTGACAGGTACTCTTTTTTTGAAAAAATTGGGGTCTATTAGACCCTAGATCTTTCCTCTGCCCTCAAAGCATCTGACCACACCAAGATCGGTGTGATAAAATGCTTTCCCAATTTCCCAATGGCGCGGTGGGTATGCCCACCATTAGAATACCTCCCTTCATCCACCCACTTCTAATGATGGGCATACATGCACCATTTATATATGCCGAAGCATGGGGGCATCCTCCCGCAAAAAGTTATGCCACGCACACATGGTCGCACTTTTTTCGACCGTATGTACGTGGCATTAGGAGCAAAATCGCTCCTCCGCCCTCTGCTGCCCCCATGCTTCGGCATATATGCTCTTTTTTTTAACTGTGGTGGTGAAATCACCTCCTACAGCGTTGGAGTCGCGGCTTTATGTATCGTGGGAGCAAACGCTGTTGCTGTCAAGATAAATAAATCCACGCTGCAACTGAATGGCGTACCTGCTAAGCAAATAATGGTTAACATTAAAACTAAGTAACATTACAGTATAACAGTAAGACCTTACCATACCATACCTGCAAAGCAAATACCAAAAAAAAAAAACATAGTAAAAAATAAAACATTTTGTTAACGCAACCGGTGCCTAAAATATATATATGCCGAAGCATGGGGGCATCCTCCCGCAAAAAAGTTATGCCACGTACACATGGTCGGACTTTTTTCGACCGTATGTACGTGGCATTAGGAGCAAAATCGCTCCTCCGCCCTCTGCTGCCCCCATGCTTCGGCATATATGCTCTTTTTTTTAACTGTGGTGGTGAAATCACCTCCTACAGCGTTGGAGTCGCGGCTTTATGTATCGTGGGAGCAAACGCTGTTGCTGTCAAGATAAATAAATCCGCGCTGCAACTGAATGGCGCACCTGAAAACAAAAAAATGGTTAACAATAAAACATACCTGAAAAGCAAGCATGATAAAACATAATAAAACATTGCAGAATAGAGTAAAAAAGAGCAACAATAGAGAGAGAGAGAGAGAGAGAGTAACAATAAAACGACAACTATTTTTGGTTTTTTTTTTTTTATTTTTTTGGGGGGGTTTTTTTTTTTGTACTTTTTTTTTGTTTTTTTTTTTTACACTTTTTTTTTTTTTAACTATAACTATAATTTTAACTGTAACGGTCGGGTCTCAAAATGCGATGGCATTCTTGAGACCCTGCAACTATAATTTTAACTGCAACGGTCGGGTCTCAAAATGCGATGGCATTCTTGAGACCCTGTGAAAGTGTATCCTAGCCTGTGAAATGCTGTACCCTACGCTAAAACCTCACTAGTTCGTGGTAGCGTTCAAAACATTCACCAACGCAGAGACCAGGATTGTCAGGACAGCGTGGACAATAATAACGGCTGTCACGCCTACATCCGTGCTTGCTGCAGACACGACATCTTTTTTGGGGGGCTCGTTGGGTAGGGGTACTCGGGAGGACATAAGGGTAATGCCTCTCATGCAGCCGGCTAACTGCATTTGGTAGGGGATGGTGAGGTGTGGAATCGCCTGGATACAGGAGTTCCATGACAACCGCTCCCTGGAATTCAAGGAAGGGTAACGTCCCGCCTGAAGCTCCGTATAGCACATGAGCATTCAGCAAAGCCAATTGGAATACATAAATAGACACTTTTTTGTACCAGCGTCTAGCCTTACGGGCAACTAGGTACGGCGCCAACAACTGGTCGTTGAGGTCCACCCCCCCCCATATTAAGGTTGTATTCGTGGACACAGAGGGGTTTCGTCACAACACCAGCCGCCGTACGAATTTGGACTGTCGTGTCTGCATGAAGGGAGGTAAGAAGGAAAACATTCTTATTATCCCTCCACTTCACAGCGAGCAAGTTATTACACTTCAAGCAGGCTCTCTCCCCCAGCCTAAGACGGGAATCTACAAGCCGCTGGGGAAAGCCCTGGCGATTAGGTCGCACGGTGCCACATGCTCCAATCTGCTGATCAAACAAGTGACTAAACAGTGGCACGCTCGTGTAATAATTGTCCACGTACAAGTGGTACCCCTTTCCGAATAAGGGTGACGCCAAGTTCCACACTATCTTGCCAGCGCTCCCTATGTAATCTGGACAGTTCTCCGGCTCTACGTAACTATCTTTTCCCTCATAAACCGAAAAGCTCCACGTATAGCCTGTTGCCCTGTCACAGAGCTTGTAGAGCTTGACCCCGTATCTGGCACGCTTGCTGGGAAGGAACTGTTTGAAAGACAAGCGGCCAGAAAACTTAATCAGGGACTCGTCAACGCAGACAACTTGATTGGGCGTAAACAAGGCTGCAAAACATTGGTTGAAGTGGTTTATGAGGGGCCGAATTTTGTAGAGCCGATCAAATTCAGGGTCTCCACGAGGACGACAAAGTTCATTGTCACTGAAGTGCATGAACCGCAAAATCATCTCGTATCGTGCCCTGGACATGGAGCAAGAGAACACGGGCATTTGGTGGTGCGGTGAGGTGGACCAATAAGACCTCAGCGTCGGGAATTTGTGTATGCCCATGTTGAGGGAAAGGCCCAGAAAGGTCTTAAATTCGGAAACCGTAATTGGTTTCCAATCTCTGGCAAGGGAAGGCACTTGGGGATTAGCGGCGATGTATTGACCAGCGTATATATTACTTTGGTCCACAATAGATCTATAGAGATCTTCCGTGAAAAACAGCGAATAAAAATCGGATGGCTTAAAATCAGCTGTTTCCACCTGAATACCGGGTTGGCCAGTGAATGGGGGAAGTACGGGTCCTGCAGAAGTGGTGGGCACCCAATCAGGATTGGCGAATTCTGCAGGAAGGACACTATGGGATCGACGGACCTGCCTTTGTCTTCTTCTTGGTGGCAGCGGGACACTACTTGTGCTTGCCACCTCGCCAGCTTCAACTGCACTTATGGGACTCGCCACGTCACCAAGTGTTACTGCAGTGCTGGTTTGACTACGTCCAGGGTGTACTAGGCCGCTGGTGCTTGCCAGTTCACCAGAAGGAATAGCGGCGCTAGTACTTCTCTGCTCCATACGAGAGACCTGCGGTTCCTGCACCTCAACAACATCAGAAGATCGGGATCGGGTACGCCTGACCTTAGCAGGGACCTCACCTTCGTCGCCAGAGCTATCTGTCATGGAGCCGCTGTCGTCTACTGGATCGTATTCTGAGCCTGATTCTGACAGATGAGTGACCTCCTCTTCACTATCTGACATACTCAGAAACAAGTAGGCCTGTTCACTAGTGTACTTGCGATTTGCCATTTTGGGCTCTAAATTTAGTAGTACACTAGTGAGATTCACAGGAAAAAAAGCTCCTAGGCTGCTGGCAACTGAATCAAAACGCTACCAAAAAAACTGTTAGCGATCGCAGGGATCAGGCCTGACTCTGCGAACGCTGCAGTTATGTGTGCTTAGTGTTTTGGAAGTGACAGTGATCGATCGATACTGCACTTGGGTGGGCTGGGCTGGGCTGGGCGGAGGGGGAAAACGCAGGTGCTAGCAGGTATCTGGGCTGATCCCGCTAACAATGCGTTTTTTGGAACCCTAAACTGCTGGGACGCTAGTATAGATCTGATCAGATCAGATATTGATCTGTTCAGATACTATACCACTAAGGGAGGTGTATGCTTTGCGCGTGGGTGTTTGCGGTACTGGCACTAACCTGGGGCGACGCAGACCTTATTTGACCCTAACACCTAATTGATATCACCCGCCGGGCGATCAGGGGGTTAAACCGATAGTTGGGTAATAAATGGCGGGTGCCCTGACAGTATAAAAAAACAAGCTAACTAACCAGCGTCACCCGTAACAGTTATACGGTGATCACTGGTGAAAGGGTTAACTAGGGGCAATCAGGGGGTTAAAACCTTTATTAGGTAATATATGGGGGTACCTGACACTATATAAAAACCTGACGGGGGACCTAAATAACTAAATAACTAACTGGCTAACCAGTGACACTTATACTGTGATCACTGGTGAAAGAGTTAACTCTAGGGGCAATCAAGGGGTTAAAACCTTTATTTAGGTTGTAATATGGGGGTACCTGACCTATAAACCTATTTATGAACCTATATAAACCTGGCGGTTACCTAAAAAAAAAACTGGCTACCTAGCGGCACCAGTGACACTAATAGAGCGATCAAAAAAACAATCGCTTAGTGACACTGGCAAAAGGGGGTGAAAGGGTTACCTAGGGGGCAATCAAGGGGTTAAACCTTTATTGGGGGGGGGGGGGTCGGGGGCTACCTTGGACCTAAAGGGGCCTAAAACTAACTGCCCTGACAGTTATTGCAGTCACACTGACACTAAATGCAGTGATCAGTAAATAAATGATCACTGCAATCAGTGACACTGTGACAGGGGGGGGCAGGGGGTGATCTGGGGGGTGATCAGGGGGTGACAGGGGGGGGGGGGGTGAAATATGTGCCTATGTGTGCCTGGTGTCAGTGTAGTGTTGGTGCACTAACCTGATGTCTTCTCCGCTCGGCGTCCCGGTCAGAAAGACCGACACGAGGAGCGTGACATCACTTCCCCTTGCCTGTGTTTACAATTACACAGGAAGGGGAAGGAAGCGGAAGAACCTCATTGGCCAGAGCGATCGGGAGGGGGTGGCCAGAAACGACTGGCCGTTACCTCGTCCCGCATCGCTTCTGAAGCCATCCCGACCGTCCCCGCCGGCGGAGGGGGGTCCGATCGGACCCCCCAACCGCCGGAAGAATGTCACGTACAGGTACGTGATTCTGCCTGTACGTGCCATTCTGTTGACGTATATATACATGGGGCGGTCGGGAAGTGGTTAAACCCCTAGAAACAGACAGACACAGTCACAGAGCATGACAGACACACACAACGACAGCGAGTAAAAATTCTAAATGGACAGTTGGACATAGAAAACCATTCTCCATCTCCTCCCTCCAGTGCTAGAAAAGCTATAACAAATATAATATCATATACTCCAGGCAGGTTCTGTGATGATCATTGTTTGCAATTGCCAGTGCCACGGCTGTCAGCCGGCCTGCCACCTGCTGCCACCAGTCAGTCAACACAACACAACTGTCTGTGACTGCGTTGAGTTGACGGCACTAGAGTGGCATAACTAACTGTGGCCTTATAAAGGTCTTGTTGACAAGACATAGGTAAAGGTATTAGGAGAGAGAGAGAGAGAGAGAGAGGAGAGAGAGGAGAGAGAGAGAGAGAGAGAGAGAGAGAGAGAGAGAGAGAGAGAGAGAGAGAGAGAGAGAGAGAGAGAGAGAGAGAGAGAGAGAGAGAGAGAGAGAGAGAGAGAGAGAGAGAGAGAGAGAGAGAGAGAGAGAGAGAGAGAGAGAGAGAGAGAGAGAGAGAGAGAGAGAGAGAGAGAGAGAGAGAGAGAGAGAGAGAGAGAGAGAGAGAGAGAGAGAGAGAGAGAGAGAGAGAGAGAGAGAGAGAGAGAGAGAGAGAGAACTAGGATCATCCTAGTAGGATGAGGGGGAGACTGGGGGGGACAAAGACAATTCAAAAAAGGAAATCTCAGTGGCAGACAGTGCTATAAATGAAATATATAAAATTAACAACACTGGTGGTGTGGCAGACCAACAGTGGGCAGGACAGGGGCACATGCAGAAACAACAGTACATTATCATCACTTCCTGGATGTGGCAAAACTCATAAAAAAAGTGCAAGCAATGCTGCTCAGAATTTGGGATTGTGTAGATTTTTCTGTAAGAACACTAGTTGATCCACATGCTCTGGTTTGAGTGTGCTTCTTTTTGCAGTTACCACATATCTCCTGCAGTGGAGAAAACCCGCTCTGCAGACACGCTTGTGCCTGGGATACACAAGTATTGCTTTGACAGCTGAGAAAGGAGGGGAAATATGACCTCATGCTCACGCCACCAGTTCAAAGGGTCCTCTGTAAGAGGCAGAGGTGGGGCTTTACAATATTTTTCCATTTCCTCTTCAGCCTTGGCATAGGGGGTCTTGGGTTCTATTGTACCTTCAGTGTCAGTGAAAGACTGTCCCAGCAAAGTCATGAGCAGCGATCCCTTTCTTTTGGGAGGAAATGGAGAATGGTTGTCCTCGATGGGTGAATTTTCTTCTTCTTCCACAGTTTCTTTTCTTCTAGGCAGCACTTGACGTTGATCCTCATGTGTCCTCTTGGATGTAATCTGTGTTTAAACAAAAAAAAAGAATAGAACAAAATAAATAAAACGCATTGTCAATTGCCTATGATTCTGATGGGGTGATGAAAAAGCACAGGAAACGGTCGGTGCAGTTACCCGCACTGCATCAGATTCAGAAGCATGGTTTACACTATTACAGTTCTTTTCAAGAAACATGATGAAATTCAAATTTAATTTAATTACCCCCAAGGATGCAGCCTCCTCAGTCAGTCCTTTGTATATCTCCAATCTCTCCTCCTCTGTGAGGATAAAAGGCAGTCCCTTAAAGCGAGGATCTAGCGCAGAGGCTGTATGAAGGATCTTCTTCTCTGTCTCACTGTTGTACCTCTTCTGGAGATCAGTTCTGATGGCATTCTTGATCTCATGGATCATGGGTGTGTCTCCCATGGTGTCTGTCATGCTCTGGAGGAGTTGTGCATGTAGAGGGGCAATGAGAGAAACTGTTGGATTGCGCTCTTCTGACATCAGCATGGTTGCATCCTTCATTGGCTTTAATGCACTCACAGCGTCCTCTGCATTTGACACATCTGTTTCGTTGAGAGTGCAGAGATCGGACTCTCCTTTTCTGACTTCTGGAGACAGCAATGTGGCACAGACTGCAGGTTGTTGTTCTAAGAGCCTCTCAATCATGTCATGTTCCATCTTGTTGACACGTCGGTTATCAGCTTGATTCTTCAGTCCAAGTCATTTCTGCTTCTCTTTTAGACAGTGGCTTGCTCTAGTGCTACGGTGAAAGAACGTGGATATCCGTCGCACTCTGTCAAGAAGTCTGGAGAGTGTGGTCACTTTCAGCGCTCGTTGGGATGCAAGATTTAGTGTATGGGCGAAGCATTTCACATGGGGGAATTTCCCAACTTGAGCTGCAACTATCATGTTCGACGCATTGTCAGTCACAAGCACTACAGATTTCTCGGACAACTGCCATTCTTCCACAACACGAGACAGTAGCTCTGCCAGATGAGCACCCGTGTGAGACTCATAAATGGCTCTCGTTTGCAGCACATGCGACAAGATCTGCCAGTCCTTGCTAACATAATGTGCAGTTATTGTAACATAAGGCTCTGTCGTGACTGAAGTCCATGAATCACACGTTATTGCGACTCGACTTGCTTGGCTCATTGAGGCAATTATCTGAGCTTTGGTTTCGTGGTAGAGTGCAGGTATAACGTTTTCTGTAAAGTGACTTCGTGACGGGATTTTGTAACGCGGCTCTATCGTCTTCAACAGGTAGCGAAACCCAGTGTTGTCCACAACTGAGTAAGGGCGCAGGTCCTTAGCTATGAAAGCTGCCACAGCTTTTGTTATTCTCTTCCCCCTTTCAGAGTTAGGTGGCAAAGTTGAGAGTATTGCATCAATTCTTGGCTGAGCTGGGTCTACTTTGGCACTGGTGGTGGTGGCAGGTGTTAGGATCTCTGAGTGAAAACGGCTAGCGTGGTTTCTCATATTAGTAGTATTCCCTACTAATATATATACAGAGTTACAGACAGTCAGATATGATTATATTTTATATTATAGTTCAGTACAGTGTGTGATCTGAGAGTGTGTGACAGTGACACTGACAGTCAGACAGTTACCTACCTGTGATGATCATTGATGACGACGACAAGTCAGTGGTACAGTTACAGTACATGAGTCAGTGAACGGCGGTGGCACTGCTGCTGGAGTGGGTCTCTCTCTCCTCCTCTCCTGCTGCTGCTGCTGCTGAGGACTGGAGTCTGAGGACAGATGACAAGTTTTTAGTACAGTACTTCTTAGTCTTACTAGTAGTACAGTACTAGTGTGTGACATGACATGTGTGTGTCTGTTACCTACCTGTGATTATTGATTATGATGCTTGCTGAAGCACTCCTCCTGCTGTTGTTGCCTGTGAGGAGGACTGGAGTCCGAGGTGTGAGCTGAGCTGTAGTAGTGGGTCAGATTCAGGCACCGCGGCCTAGCTCGGGTCTCCTCCTCTGAAGTTCCACTCGGGCCGGATGGACAGCGCTGGACGCCGTCTTGTGCAGTGTCTGACTGTGCTTGCTGCAGTTTTAGGAGGAAAGCTCTGGGGGAACTCGGGTCGGACATGTGCCGGTGTGTCGCTCTGCGGGCTCAGCTGCAGTCTTGTCTCCTCGTGATCGACACAGTCAGGCACAGGCGGAGGACGTCAACAAGGGGGCGGGACACCGCGGGAGGTGGAAGACAACGGCGCGAAAGCTTCGGCTGTTTTCGGCTCTACTCGTCTCGCTCGGAGGCAGGTGGCCTCATCCTCATCCATGACGTCATCCTCATTAATCGATGTCTTAAAGCTACAGCATCGATGCCGCATCGTGGACGGTCGAATCGCGATGCATCGGACTAACGATTAATTTCAACACCCCTATAAATAGGTGATAAATATTAATTATACCTGAGCCAGTGTAGCCCATAAACCATAAATGCCCAGGTTAGGTATGTAACGACAGTGAAAATACCACTCTAGGTGATAACGGAAATAAATCACTCAAATTATAAGTGACAACAGCGAAAAAACCCACTCGTTGTTATCACTTAGAGTTGTATTTTCACTGTCATTACATACCTAACCTGGGCATTTATGGTTTATGGGCTTCACTGGCTCAGGTATAATTAATATTTATCACCTATTTTACATAAGATGGATAATGTCACTTATTGTTGGTTTGCACTTAAGTACACTGACGGGTGGGTAAAATATACAGGTAGGGGCTACTAATAGGCTAGCCGCCCTGGTGTCCTTTTCTCTCCCCCCGTGCACACTTATTCACCTGGAGACTGATAAATCAGTGGTGGACGTTTACATTTAATTTATTTTATTATTATCTATATTTGACACATAGGGCTTGGGTTTATAATATACTTGATACCCTGCCTAGGAGGTGGTGAGAGGTTTATGTGTGGTACCGCCTGCAATTAGGTGTTCACTCCCATTTCATCCTACATTACTTCAATGCCAGTCAATTAAAGTCAAAACCCTTTCCTTGGAATCACAGGGAGCGCCATTTTCCCTACCTTCTACCAATTATTCAAATTTGCCTCTTAGGGGGTTAATTTTTCTGGAAAGGCTGCACACCTGTACTACCTGTCCCTAAGCACAGAGTTTTTTTGTTGTTTTTATTTCAGTTATGTTGTAAGCACTGGCCCCCAGAACTCACCAAGTCTGTGATCAAGCCCTCTTCACAAGGAAGAACAACACCTACTTATCAAAGTAGGGGGACATCTGTCAGCCTTAATGTCCTTCTAGTCCCAGGATAGTTCAGATGCTTGGGTCCAGAACGTTTTGTCCAGGGATTACAAATTTCACTTTACAAATTTTTTCATTTCATACCAGCTTCAATTTATTTAGCATGAACTGTTTCAAATTCATTCAGAATCTTATTACCGATCCATCCAGGTCGCCTGTTTGACAGCCAGAACTGTTTGATTTTTTAATCTATTAGCTGGAAGAAATCTCTTATGCTGTAGATCTCCGCTAACCTAGGGATCACACATATGTCGATTTCCGGTCATTATACAAGCTATAATCGGTGCAGCATATAATTATATGCATGACGGCATATCGACATATAGGTGGTTACAGAGGCGCCTCGTCCGTTCATTGTTGTATGTATGTTATATATGTTTGTCTTTTTTGTGTAATTTGTTCTTGTGAAATTTGATGATTATTTTGGGGTAATTTAGACATGCTTGTTGGAGCACATAGGACTGACATCTAGTAAAGCCATTTGCGCTAGGTCAATTTTAAATGTACACGCTTTTTTGTATTTTAATAAACTATTTGGATATATACTTTTTCCAATATCTTATTTGTCCACTATAGCCATAGTAGCCATATTTTGCCATTTGGGGACACCCTTCTTTTTCTAGCGGTGCCCTAAATGGAAAAACCCTTTTCATATTACAAATTTCACTCCCTGCTTCCCCCTTGCGTCATGCTGTCAAATTTGCCAACCTCTTCTTTAAGGTGGATGAACTTCCCTTTCAATGAGTTATTAACCCTGTCCCAGAAGTGGAAAGGTTCCAGGATTTGTTGATTCGCTTCACCAGGAGATTTTCTACCTGTGTTTTGTGGTGGGCAGGCCTGTCCTGTGCCAGGGGTCTTCACCAGTGATGCTGACCTCATTCTAGACCTGCTTTGCCCTCGAGGCATCCACATCTTGGCATATCTGGACAAACTCCTTAATTTCCAGAAGTCAGCGCTGGGTTTATTTCATTCTTTGGAGTAATATATGGGCCTGTCTAGAGTCTTCCTCCCCCCCAGTCTCTAAACTCCTATGTTTGGACACAACTGTCCAAGAGCCACCTGACTTTTTGCTTTTGCAGGTATGTTCTAGGCGTGATGGTGATCTCCTTTTGAGGCAATCCCAGATGCCCACTTTCACTCTAGACCGCTGCAGCTCAACATTCTGACAGCATGGAATAAACTGACTCTAGATCGATCCATAAACCTGTCCAGTAGGTCCAGTCTTCCCATGGAGTAGTGGATCTTCAACTTGGTGCTGCTATTGGGGAAATACATTCTCCTGTTGGCCTGCAAAGTGATTATGATGGATACCAACCTGTTAGGCTGGGGAGTTCTGGATGTCCTCTTAGTACAGAAGATTTGTCCATTGAAGGAAGCTCATCTCCCAATCAATCTGGAGCTCAGGCAATTCAATTTTCCTTCCAATGCTGGATCTCTCAGTTGCAGGGTCACCAGACCAGGTTTCAGCTGGACAACACCTTAAAGGGGAGTAACCATTCAAAAAAAAAATTAAAAATCAGCAGCAAATACTGCAGCTGCTGACTCTTAATAATTGGCCACTTACCTGTTCCAGGGTCAAGCGATGCAGGGAATCGAAGCCCCGCTTGTCCCCCCCCCCTCTGCTCAGTTGCGCCGGCATTGTAATTGTGGGCACCCGGCTGTGGCTTCAGTCAGGCACCCACCGCGCATGCCCGAGCACGCCGTGATTGGCCGCGCAGTTATCTAGGACCTGTCACGTGTCCCAGATGATTAACGGGAGGGGGCAGAGCTCAGCCCTTACTGCTCCGAGGGGAAGTGATATCACCAGCCCAGGCACTGAAGGAGGCAGACTACGAGGGACCCCCAAGCAACAGCCATTTAGAGGTGAGTTAAGAAAAAAAAAATTCCAAATGTTTTATTTTTTATTTTTTTAGGAATATTTAATGATTTTCTTTTTTTTTTTTCTTTGTGTGCCACTCCACTTTAAGTAAAACCTTGGACAAAGGGGTGGATGTGGTATACTTGGATTTTGCAAAAGCATTTTACACAGTTTCCCACACATGGCTAATACGTAAAGGTAAAGTCTACAGGCTTGGAAAAATCAATTTGTAAATGTGTAGAAAACTGGCTAAAAGACCGAATTTGGAGAGTAGTGGTTAATGATTCTTACTCTGAATGGTCTAAGGTTAACGGTGGTGTACCCCAAGGTTCAGTGTTGGGACCCCTACTTTTTAATTTCTTTATACATGATATAGGGTCTGGGATTAAAAGAACCGTTTCAGTGTTTTCAGATGATACCAAGCTATGCAGTTAAATAACGTCCGTACAGGATGTCTCCAACTTACAAGCCAACCTCCAAAGGCAAATGAGGTTTAATGTTGATAAATGTAAAGTTATGCACTTGGGGGGTAAGCATATGTATGCATCATACATACTAGGTGGAGTACAGCTGGGGGAATCCATAGTGGAGAAGGATCTGGGGGCTTTGATGGATCATAAGCTTAATAATAGCATGCAATACCAAGCTGTGTTTTCCAAAGCGTGCAAAGTCCTTTTCTTGTATTAAGAGAGGTATGGACTCCAGAGAGAGAGAGAGATAATTTTGCCCCTGTACATATCATTTACTAAGACCTCATCTGGAATATGCAGTTCAGTTTTGGGCACCAGTTCTCCAAAAAGGATATTGGGGAACTCGAGAGTGCAGAGAAGGGCAACCAAACTGATTGGATGATGGATGAACTTGGTTATGAGGGAAGATTAGAGGAACTGAATTTTTATTCTCTTGAGAAGAGAAGATTAAGGGGGGAGATATGATCAACATGTATAAATACATAAGTGGTCCATATAGTGAACATGGTGTTGAGTTATTCACTTTAAGGGCATCACAGAGGACAAGGGGGCAAGCTTTACCTCCTAGAAAATAAAAGATTTAATCTCCAAATACGGAAAGGTTTCTTCACAATAAGAGCTGTGAAAATGTGGAATAGACTCCCACCACAGGTGGTTCTGGCCAGCTCAGTAGATTGCTTTAAAAAAAAGGCCTGGATTCTTTCCTTTTAAAGGGTTTGTGAACCCATTTGTCTAAGTCTATGCCAGCCCCTCTATTAGAGGCTGGCATACCACACTGAAGCATTTAAAAAAACGAGCAGTGTAAATACAATTTTCAGCTGTCTTCAGGCCGGTCACGTGACTCGTGGCCGCTTTCCAGCTCTGATGGATTGCTTCTGCGGGAGGGGACGTGATCTCCCTCTGACGTCAGCCATGGAGATTATGTGGCCGCTTGGCTCCACCCTTAGAAGCCCTGTCTTGTAGCTGTAAAGCGTCTGCGAGTCACGTGACCAGCCTGAAGACAGTTGAAAAATTGTATTTACACTGCTTGTTTTTTTTTTAAAAATGCTTCACACACTGTGGTATGCCAGCCTCTAATAGAGGGGCTGGCAGTGACAATTTTAGTTTTTAGTTTTTTTCAATAATAGCAGCGTGGGGGCTGAGCGGAGACTGGCAGAGAGAGGGAGCTGAGAGACAAGAAGGAGGGGGTGAGGGGGAGAGAGGAGAGCTGAAAACAGGCAGCGTATGATGGAGGGACGTACTCTGACCATGGTGTTCATAGCTCAGCAGCCATGGTCTTTGTCAGCGCAGAGAGGGGGCTACAGGAAGTGGCAGGTTCAAGGAGTTTTTTTTTGTTTTTAGAGGGGGCATATTAAACAGCACAGGTACTGTGCGGTTTAATCTGCTTTAAGGGAGCAGAATATGAATTTATATTTTTTGGGTTAACAAATGCTTTGCTGGCTTAAGAACAGACCACTTTTTGCGATTCGGCACTGGAAAATCTGTAAGGTGATCTTGCACTGGAGCTCCTCCCCATCACCCCCAGTCCCGCTGCGCCAGTGTCCCACTATCCCCTACTCTCAGGCATCGGGGTGCCCCTTGATAAGTTCAGGGATTTTAAATCCCTGCGGCTTAATTCCCCATATACACCTCTCAGTGTGTATGGACAAGAGGCATTTTAATTGGTCAGTGCCATCACATGGATGGTGCTGACCAATCGGAACCTGTCTAGTCCATCCTGTCAAGGCTGTGAGGACAGGAGAGAAAGCGAGGAGGATTTCAAATCCCCAGACCGGTGAAGCGATATCTTGGCCCCTGACAGCGGGGATTGTGGGACACTGGTAGAGTGCGATTGGAGGGGATGGGGAAAAGGGGTCAAATGTAAGGTAATCCTACAGATTTGCTGTAACTTACACTTTAACCACTTCAATACCGGGCCATAGTCAAATGATGCCCACAGATGGGATCTCCCATCCTGGGTGGGCGTCGTATGACGTCCTCGCTATTTCGCGTGGCGATCGTGGATGAGCTGTGTCCCTCGGACACAGCCCATCCCCGATCTGAGTGATTGGCATCTCCGGGCCACCCCGATACACGTGTCCAATCACCGCCGGTCACATGTACTGCCTCTGTGAACGGCGCTCGTGTGCGCCCCTAGGGCGCATGCAGAGCAGCGATCGGGGACGAGGCTTGTCACCCTGACACAGCCCAACCCGATCGCAGTAAAGAGCCAATGAAATGGCAAATTACCCCAAAAAAAGGGTAATTTGGGGGGTATTTGTACTTTCCTGACATTTCAGAGCCTCAAGAAATGAGGTAGGCTGTCAGTGCATCAGGTGTGATCAGATGTGATCAATTTTCAATGATTTGCACCATAGCTTGTAGACTCTATAACTTTCAAGGAGACTAAATAATATCCACTTATTTGGGTTATTTTTACCAAAGAGATGTAGCAGTATAAATTTCGGCCCAAATGTAAGAACAAAAATGACTTATTTGCAAAATGTTGTCATGGAAACTAAAAAAAAAGTGTGTTTCAAAATTTTCGCTCCTTTTTTTTTTTTTTTCACTTATGTCGCAAAAAATAAAAAACACAGTGGTGATTAAATACCACCAAAAGAAAGCTCTATTTGTATGAAAAAAGTTAAACATTTTGTTTGGGTATAGTGTTGCATGACTGAGTAATTGGCATTCAAAGTGTGATAGCGCTGAAAGCTAAAAATTGGTCTGGGAAGGAAGGGTGTATAAATGCCCTGTATTGAAGGGGTTAAGTGACATCCATGTATAGTATGTTCCATGTATGAGTTTTCACTGCACACTTATTCCATATCAGATTTGAAATATTGGAATCCTGAATTTTTCGTGGCATATGTTATTTATGTGTCTGAACAGGTTTTTGTGTTCAACGCCATACTGATAACCATTTTGTTTTCTTTTTTTTTTTTTTTAGATGAGGAATCAGAATGGACGGGTCCATTCTATTTTATACAAGGAGCAGACCCTCAGTTGGGACTAATGAAATCCTGGGCAATAGACAATTGTGACTTTGGAGGAGATGAATGGCATGATGAGGTCAGGTTAACAGAGAAGGCAGTGGAAGCCATAAATAATTTGGAGCCAAAGCCAAAATTTTTTGTGTTGTGTGGAGACCTCGTTCACTCTATGCCAGGTACGTGTCAAACAGCCGCAGTGGCCATTTATTTAACTTGTGAATTTTGGAACAATTAAACAAAAACGATGGATCTAAATAACATTTTATTATTTTTGTTGCTATTGCTATACATTTATTCTGTGTTTTTTGTGTCAGTTTACACTACAAAGGGTTGTAGGAAAGCGGCAAACTCGTTAGACTAATTCTTCTTACAGAAGAGTACATTTCAAAAAGCTTACCACAATCGTACACACAAAATGATGCAAAGTCTCAGTCACAGTGTCAACACAAAATCATGCAGCCGTTTAACCAGAAAGATTAATATGCTTCCCTACCAGTTTATTTTTTTATTATTGTTTGCTTTGGTAGCTTTTTTGAAAAAAAAATTGTAGAACACATTAACCCCTCTGCATAGCCCCACCCCCCTCCCTGCATCATTTTAAATGGCCCTGAACTATAGTCACATGATCGGAAGCTGATGCCGCCGACTACCACTCTTTACCCCTGACCAAGAGCTGTGTTTAACTGGTCAGTTTTGTGCTGAGAGCGCACTCTAGCTTATGAACCTTGGTCACCCAGCGATGCATATATGTGGCATGTGGATGGTAAAGCCCACCATTTGGCTGCCACACATGTGCAGTCATAATTGGGTTTAAGACTATTCTTTTTAATCATACAGCACAGGGCCTGTACTCCTAGATCATAGGTTATATGCTGCTACCTTTGGGTGAATGGACAGTGGAAAAAAAACTTTGCTTGGAATGTCCCCCAGTGCATTCTCGTATAACCTATCCTACCCACTCTGTGGGACTCCAGTTTTTTGCTAGTGTCATAGTGATGGACATCTTCTCCTATGGAGAAATTTCTATGCCAGTTTTATTTTTCCCTACTTCTACTGACCCTTCTGTCAATATCCAAAAACGTCTTATTGTTCAGGGTTTATTAGCAATTTCTGGATTAGTTCCCCAAATATATATTTTTGGAATCTTGCCTGGATCCCGCATTAGTGGGGTCAGCCTACAATGTTTGCTTTAGGCACTGGTTCCTGCATCCGCCACTCACCTTGGCACGTGGGGCAACAAGTGTAGTTAGCTGCAGGGTGCTATACAGGTCCAGGGCCTTGGTCCATTCCTATGGCACCTACACTCTGAAGAGGCCTTCAGAGGTATTGACCACTGTGATGGGTAAAGTTTGGTGGATAAGATAAGACAGGGTTTGTAATTGTACCAAACTCAACGAACAAAATCCGCACTACCCGTACTCCAAATACAGTTGCCGTACAAAAACACATTTAGTGTTTAAATGTTAATAAACCTTAGTATACAGCTCCAATATACAGTATATCTAATTCCCCCTTTAATTGGTGATATGGTGCTGCTGTGTGCAACTACAAATACCTATGCTATGTGTTGCTCACAGGTTGTAGAAATCACATTTTCCCTAGTCGTCATTCAGGACAGCCACTGTGAGAGAGATATAGTCTCCTCTTCCTCTAGGAAACACTGCGCCAGCCCAAAAATTCTTACTTCCCCTGCCGGACCTCCTGTTTTTAGTGTTTCCTCCGGTGGGGAGACACTGTGTAATGGGACCAGGCTAGCAGCGGTCAGGGATACTGTGGCCATTTCCAAATCCCTTAGGGAAGCAGGGGTTTCCAGGGGGAAAAACGAGCGGTGCTTACCCTCAATAGAAGCCACCCCTTCCTTGTCGAGCACGGCATCAGGTTGTGGGGGACCCCTATCGCGTCCACAGGGGCGCAGCAAGGCAGCAGTCCGCTCTACCTGTACAGGGTATAGGCTGCAGATTTGGAACCAGCGCGCCGGACGGCGGGTGACGTCATTTCTGGCGGAGGGTGGACATGTTGCCTTTGACATGTGACTTCCGGTTCGGGGTCACGGAGCTGATAGGGGGCCGGGCACAGGCTGGAGAGAGTCCGGAACGTGCACAGGCAGCGTGAGACTCCCTGGGAAGCAGCCACCTGCAGTCATGTCTGAAGCTGATGCTACAACTCGGTGACACCACCTCCAGCCTTCCAAAGGTAAGAGCAGTCCTCTCTATCTAGGATTGCCCCTCCTTGTATGGTTCCTATCTTGGGGGGGGGGGGGGGGGGGGCTCTGATCCCTTTTTGTAGAGTGGGTCTAGTGCACTCCCAGGGTTTTTTCCTGCTTGTTTCCTGCTGGTTTAAAAAATAAAAAATAAAAAATGTTAACATGTTTTTCTGCCTGTCTTGATGCATGTATTGCAGAAAGCTACTGAAAAGACAAAGTCTACCCATAGCTCTAAGAGGAAGTGTGCCTCCTGCAGAGACATTTTGGGGGAAGCATGGACTAGGGTCCTGTGCAAAGATTGTATAGACTCCCTGGTCAGAGAAAGAGAATCTGAGCAGGAGTCTGGACTGGCAGCCTTGGTTAAGGAGCTTTCTTCTACTTTTTCATAATTTAAGACCCTTTTTGAAAAATTTCAGCTCCCCTCTAATCCCACTCCGCAGGAAACAACCCCGCCACAGGCTCAGGGCTCTGCGCCTGCAGCTACAGTTATGGCAGAGGAGATCTCAGGCCCTTCCGAGGTGGAGCTAAGGCAGCCAGATAGTGGCATCTCTGACTCTCAGGAGGAGTCAGAGGTAGAGGGCCTGGATGGGGAATCCAGAAAGTCCTCTAGATACAAATTGTCCCTAGACGAGGTTGAGGACCTCCTAGGGGCCATTTACACAACCCTTGGAATACAGGAGGATAAGAAACCCCTGTCCCTCCATGACTTGATGTACAAGGGCTTGGGGGAGCAAAAGAGAAAAGTTTTTCCAGTTCATGAAGTACTAATAGAAATGATTAGAAAAGAGTGTCAGGATCCTGAAAGAAAGCCCTTCTTTTCTGGATCTCTAAAGAGAAGGTTTCCCTTTTCGGAGGATCCTACATCCATTTGGAGCAAAAACCCCAAATTGGATGCCGCTTTTCACAGGTATCAAGACACACGGACCTGGCTTTTGAAGATATGGGGGCCTTGTCCGATGTCATGGATAAGAGGATAGACTCTTTGCCTATTGCAGACTCCCATGTCTTTTTAAGCAATCTAAAGCCAGAAATGGCTGTTACGGTTGTAGCCCGCAACCTGGAGCATTGGCTCTCCCAGATTCAGGAACACATTGAAGCTGGTACAGCTAAAGAGACTATCCTGTCCTCTTTCCCCACGATCCTAAGAGGTGTCGCATATATAGCAGACGCCTCGGCGGAATCAGACCGCATGTCGGCCAGATCAGCGGCTCTGGCCAACTCGGCCAGAAGAGCCCTCTGGCTGAAGACCTGGGGACAGCGCCTCTAAGGTTAAGTTGTGCGCGGTACCCCTGACAGGTGACCTCCTTTTTGGTCCGGGTTAGATACTGTTCTAGACCGAATGGCGGACAAGAAGTCCTTCCCGCTCAAACAGAAGGCCCCAACGCAGACAAAAAAGGGGTTTTGTCCACAGAAACATAGGGAAACATAGGGAGACTCCGAAGCCAGAGGGGAAAAGAAAGCTTGGGGCCAAAGAGGCAGGGGCCGAGGAGGGGCTATTTTTCCTCCTGAAAAGGCATGTAAAGACCAATGACTCTTCAGGTACGGTGGGGGGAAGACTGGGGGCCTTCCTTCCACAGTGGGAGACGATCTCCCCTAACCGGTTCATCCTAGGGGTCATAAGAAGGGGGTACCACCTGGAGTTCGCAAGACCTCCTCCGCAAAGGTTCCTTGTCACGCACTTATCCAATTGCAGGGCAAAGGCCGAGGCGTTGTTAAGAGTCTCTAAGGGAACTAGAACATCAAAGGGCAGTTCGCAGAGTACCAAGAGGGGAATGGATTCTATTCCTACATTTTTGTGGTAAAGAAACCCTCTGGAAAATTCAGGTTGATTCTGAATTTAAAACCTTTAAACGGGTCAATTGCCTACAAGAGATTCTGCATGGAGTCAATCTTTACGGTAAGAGCCCTGCTTCCACACAATTGCTTTATGGTCTATCTGGACCTGAGGGATGCATATTTACACGTACCCATCGCAAAAGCCTCTCAGAGGTTTCTCCGATTAGCAATAGACCTGGACGGTACAATAGTGCACCTACAGTTTCAGGCACTGCCCTTCTGGCTATCCTCATCGCCCCGCATTTTTACCAAAATCTTAGCGGAGGCAATGGCTTTCCTACAGCTTCAGGGAGTGTCAGTTATAGCGTATCTGGACGATCTACTCCTGTTTGCAGGATCCCCAGATCAGCTACTCAGGACCCTCTTTGTTAGATCAAGGTCCTTAACAGGCCTGGGGTGGTTGCTGAACTTGGACAAGTCCAGCCTCATTCCTTCACAGCGTATCGTGTACCTGGGTTACCTGCCGGACTCAACGCTGTTGAGGGTCTTTCTCCCATCGGAAAAGATCTTGAAACTGGACAGAGCTGTGGCCGCTCTTCAGTGCAGCCAGCCGGTCTCCAAGAGGTCTCTGATGTCAATGCTGGGCCTTCTAACCTCGACCCTCCCAGCAGTGCAGTGGGCAGGACTGCACTTTCGCCCTCTGCAGACATTTGTACTAAGGGTATGGGGCAATAGTCAGAGGGATCTAGACACCTTAATACACGTTCCTCACCAGATAAAGAGATCTCTATGATGGTGGAGGAAAGAAGTGAACCTGTCGCAGGGATGTCTGTGGCTTATTCCAGTCTCTCAGGTAGTAACCACAGACGCAAGCAGCAAGGGCTGGGGGGCACATCTGGGTTGCCCAAGGCACCTGGAAAGGCGACAAGATAAAAAGATTGTCCAACTGGAAAGAACTGAAGGCAGTCGGGCTGGCTGTAAGAACTGTTAAGATGTGCACATGTGCACGCTTACGGGCAACGGCGAAATTCTATGCACACCAATGTGTGTAATCCAAGGGCAACAGAGTAATTCCACGCGCACCAATGCACGTGCACGAGTGCGCACAAATGCGAACGAGCGCACTCCTAGTGGAAATTCAAAGGATGCTCTGACTTCTGGAAGGTGCTGACTGGTCTTCAGCTGTGTCCTGATATTCTGAACCCTGTTTATTCCCGGCTTGATTCCCGTTGCTGAACTTGGCTTCCCTTGACTCTGCTTTGGACTCTGATTACTCTGACTACTTGTTCCTGATCCCGGTTTTCCTTCTGACGTTGCTTCTGCTTATACCTTGGTACCTCGCTGCCCGCTTGTTGCTGAACCCGTCTATCCCTGTGACCTTGCTTCTGCCTCCTGCTTGGCTCCATGCTGTCTCCGAGTGCCTGTGCTGGCTGACCATCATCTCAGCTTCCTTGGGTCCAGCTCTTCACCAGATGCACCTCCAAGCCTGCAACTCTACTTACAAGTTCTGCACGCAACACCTACAGGCACTCGTGTTCCTCCTGACCCTAGCTACCATCTGTTCCACCTCCAGTGGGGCTGGGGCCGGAGATACAAGAGGCCGACCTCGTCATTTCAGACTCCTACCAGGTACGTGACAGTACCAGTCAGCCAAGGATGGAGTCTGAAAGGGCGGCCTCTCCACCAGAGGACATTTTCAGATCTATTTCTGAACTATCGCATATTGTACTGAAGTTACAAGAGAACTTTAGTCGCATGGAAGAGCGACTACCACGTGAGCTGAACGTCACATCAGCCTATGCTTCTCTCACGGCCTTGGATTCTTCTACTCAGAGTCCAGCCTATTCTGTGAGGCCACACCTCCTCCGGAACCCAGAGTGCCTATCCCTGAGCGATTCTCGGGAGACCGCAAAAAGTTTCGCACTTTTCGGAATTCCTGTGAACTCTACTTCTCCCTGTTACCCCGAACCTTGTGCATCAGAAGAGATCAAGGTGGGGTTTATTATCACGCTATTACTGAACAAACCACTCTCCTTTTTTAGACTCCTACCAGGTACGTGACACTGGCTCTCAGGTTTTTCAGGAAAGTACTTCAGGGTCACCACATCCAGGTACGGTCGGACAACTCATCGACCGTGGCCTATATAAACAAGCAGGGCGGCACAAGAAGCGGAGTCCTGCTGGCCCTAGCAACAGACCTCTTAAGCTGGGCCGAGTCCAACACTCTCTCACTCTCGGCAATATATCTGAGAGGAGAGAAGAACATAATAGGGGACTTTCTCAGCAGAAGGAAGCTAAAGGAGGAATATTGGGTCCTCAACCAGGAGGTCTTCAATCTCATTTCCAAAAAATGGGGACCCCCAGAGGTGGATCTTTTCGCGTCGAGGGACAACGCGAAAGCTCCCTGTTTTTCCTCCCTAAATGGGGGAGAAGGAGCTCTGGGAGTGGATGCGTTAACCCAAAGCTGGCAGTTCAGGACATGTTATGCCTTCCCTCCTTCCGTACTGTTACCAGCAGTCCTGAGGAAATTTCAACTAGAGAACACATCTCTAATTCTAGTGGCTCCACATTGGCCAAAGAGGGCATGGTTTTTCAGTTCTCAAGCAGCTGGCAGCAGAGCCCCCCCGTTCCTTCCGGTTCTGGAGGATCTCCTCTCACAGGGCCCAGTCCTTTGTCCACAGGTACACCAGTGGAAGTTAGCGGCCTGGCTACTGAGGGCTATACAGCGGAATTCTATAAACTAACAAAGGACTTTATCCCCGACACCCTGAAACATGTTTACGCAGCCATGTGGGATGGGGGGCCCTATCTTCCTACAGGGACGCATGCACACATTAAATTGATATCCAAGAAAGGCAAAGATCCCCTACTACCGGGCTCATACCACCCGATCTCACTAATCAACGTTGACGTCAAAATCCTATCTACAGTAAAATTAATCGCGTCGCACCTAGCCCCCCTACTCCCCATCCTATTGCACCCAGCCCAATCTGGTTTTGTTCCAGGGCGTTCAGCCACCCTGAACATTCGTAAAGTTTTGATGGCTCTAGAATATGCTAAAACACACCCTAATCAAGACGTTGCTATTATGTCACTGGATGCTGAAAAAGCCTTTGACAATATCAGTCTGTCTTGGCTTTTCAGAGTAATGGACTAATTTGGCTTTTCTGGTCCAATTATGCAATTTCTAGTACAAATGTATGCTTCACCAACTGCATGCCTTGTTACCCCTGACTTTTTTTTTTTTTTTTTTTTACCCACTGACTTTATATCTGACACAATCCCCTTGGCAAAGGGGATTAGACAGGGGTGCCCCCTATCACCTTTGCTTTTCAATATTGCCATTGAGCCCTTATCTAGAATACTTAAAGCGGAAGTAAACCCATCGATTTAACAGTTTAAAAAAAAAAGGCATGCCGGGAATGCTAACTGCACATTGGCTGTGCTCTCAACCAAACAGTCAAACCATCCAATGGCTGGTGTCATAACGGATCACATGTGCAGCACTGTGGCAGTTGAAGATTAAACGGAGGCAAAGATGGCAGCTTCCTTGGCTGAAAACTATAGGAGGGTTTACTTCCACTTTAATTCCCCTAACAGGGTTAGTTGCATCAATTTGGGTAATCAAATTCTCCGCTCCGCTCTGTTCGCGGACGACGTACTGCTCTTCTCCACCAACCCTCTATCTGACTTTGACAGACTCCAAGAACTTTTTGCGGCCTTTTGACGTTGCTCTGGCTTTCGAATACATTTTGACAAAAGGTTAATTATAGCACTACATCCACGCCTGTCTATTAAATGGAGACATCTATCGCCACTTGCCCTGGCAACCCAACACATCACATACCTGGGTATTCATATAGGGCGTGAGCCCTACTCTCTATATGTACTTAACTACCCCCCCTAATAACTAAAATTGTGAAGGAGTTGGAAGCTTGGACGGCCCTCCCTCTCTCACTATCTGGGAGATGTCGCCTTTTTAAAATGGTGTCATTTGCATGACTGCTTTATCCAATGCAGACCATACCTCTTTTACTAAGACACTCTGATGTACAAAAAATCCACAGAGCATTAACCGCTTTTCTATGGTCTTGCAAAAAAACGCGCATTGCTCTACAAAAATTATGTCTTCCAAATGGTGAAGGTGGGGCAGGACTACCTAAAATACGCTTTTACAACCTATCTTGCCTACTTAGACAGGGCCTAGATTGGCTAGCTGGAAAGTCTAAATACTCCCATACTGTACTCGAAGGTGCTATGGCCTCCCTATATGCCCTTTTAGCCATTCTCCACGCTAATCCTAATATACTACCACCCCACCTCAAGTCAAGTGTACTCTTCAGGGACACAGTCATTGCCTGGAGAGAGGTCCGGAAATTATTGGGACTACCATCTAATATCTCACGCCACCTACCAATCCAAGGGAACCCTATGTTTCTACCATCCACTCTGCACAAAGCTTTTAATCAGTGGCAAACCAAGGGTCTCACAAAAATAACTTCCATGTACCATGACAAACCTGGGAAATTTAAACCCTTCCAAACCTTGATGCGAGAATTTTCATTGCCATCGGCACATGTTTTTTATTATCATCAACTTACTGACTATCTAAGGTCCTGCTGTGGACCTAAGTCCGATCCCCTTCAAGCGTCATTCATTGACACGGTACTCCAAAGGGAAGACTATTCCATCTCCAGTATTTATTCCTATCTCATCCAACACCAATCACAAAAATACTATCTCAAACCATTCCAAAAATGGTCTAACATAATGGATGACAATGATCTGCCGGAAAAAATCCTTGAGGGATGCAGACATGTCCGCAAGCTTACTACTTCAGAAACATGGCGTGAAACTCAATTTAAGATCATCCACAGGGCCTATTACCAGTTCCGCACCAACAAGGCAGACCCAACTCAAGCACAATGCCCCTGGTGCTCCCTACCTCGTCCTACACTGCTCCACCGTCTCTGGGAATGCGCGGCTATCACTACATACTGGAATTCTGTGCTAACCTTCATCAGCAAAATCAATAAAATACAAATACCGAAAGACTGTCTTTTATGCCTGTTTGGTTACACACCACCACCATCCTCTCTGTCAACAACGGGCCTTCTAAACATTCCGCAATGGGCCCATTTATGTCTTCTGGTTGCTCGCAGGACTATTATGGCTCACTGGATCACATCAGCACCGCCCAATTTCCCGGCGGTCAAAAAAGCTTTGACATCACTTTTCTACTTGGAGAGACTGGACACCATTACACTGAACTTTCGTTCTACATTGCGCTTCTTCAAGAGATGGCGTAAATATATGGAGGCCACATTCACTCAAAAAGAAATACAGGACATAATGAAACCATTTCATTACATGGACTGGTACCTACAGAAAGATCTTACCAATTCACTTGGAAACCTCAAATTATCCAACGCTTCTGGCCCCTCCTACTATATAGGACTTCCGAAGTCACACAATGCTCTTTAACGTCCATGACTTTTTATTTATTTATTTTTATTTTTTTCTTGAAAGCAGTTTCATCCTCTGGTTTCACTTGCATAACTAAACTAAGGAAATCACTAGCCAAACATATCTAAGCGTTGCTTCCACTCCTGAAGGTACTACGGTGTAAGATACAGCCCTCACAGGCACTACATTGCTATACTATGGTCATGATGGTAAATGTAAATTCCCATCCCCCTCACCCTCCCCCTTTTTATTAAAGTTTAAAAATCATTTTATCTATTGAGCAGAGGATCTACATGTATGTACTGTGTAGATACTATATACTATCTGTTGTACCTCTGTATTATGCAAAACCCAATAAAAAAAAAAATAAAAACAGTATTTTTAGTTGCAGTAACTGCCAGGAGGGTCAGTGAAATTTGAGGCGCTATTAATTAGACCCCCTTTTTGCGTAATTTTTCCAGACCGGATAGTTATTAAGACTGATCCGGCATTTTTGCCTAAGGTCTAAGGTGGTTTCGGGTTTCCACAGAAGCCAGGAGGTAGTCTTACCTTAGTTTTTGTCCCAACCCCTCAGGAGAAGGGGAACTGAAATTTCATTTTTTGGATTTAAGGAGAAGTATCCTACAGTACCTTGACCAGGTCAATAAAAAAGTCACTCTTTATTTGTTTTGTTTTCTGGGGCCAGAAAGGGATTCAAGGCGTCTCTACGCACGATTGCCAGATGGCTTAGATCAACCATTGGCCAAGCATATACTTTAGCAGGGAAGGAGATCCCTTCAGGTATAAAAGCACACTCAACAAGAGCTATGGCAACTTCTCAGGCAGAGAGGGCTGGAGCAACGCCAGACCAGATATGCAGGGCAACAGCATGGTCCAGCTATTCCACTTTCATAAAACATTATATAGTGGATCTGGTGTCGGCAGGCGAGCAAGCCTTTGGACGTAAGGTTTTGCAATCTGTAGTCCCACCCTAACTGGTAAGTGCTCGCTTATCCTCTTATAGTGGCTGTCCTGAATGACGACTAGGGAAAATTAGAGTTACGCTTACTGGTAACGTCCTTTTCCTGTAGTCTTTCAGGACAGCCCTAGTTACCCACCGAATTATTTGGGGGGGGGGGGTCTTACAAAAGACCAGAACACAGCTTGACAATGATAATTGAGTATATGTTATTAATGTGTTCTTGTGTCTCCCCAGCTGGCCGGAGGTGATCTCGAAAAAAACTGAGGTTTGGCAGGGGAAGTAAGAATTTATGGGCTGGCGCAGTGTTTCCTAGAGGAAGAGGAGGAGACGAGATATCTCTCATAGTGGCTGTCCTGAAAGACTACAGGAAAAGACGTTACCGGTAAGCTGCACAATGAATCGTTATCGCGATCTTGATTAAAGTGTTTCACAATTTTTTCTATGCAAAGAATTCTCTCTGCTCTTCTGAAGCCACAGACATCAAAAGAAAGGAAGAGAAAAACTGGGCACTCTGCTAAGAATCAAAACATTCTTTATCAGTTGAACTTAAGTATAAACATTGTAACAGTTTAGCAATAGAATAGACTTTGTGTGTAAGGGAAAAAAGTTTAACCACTTAAGGACCGCCTACTGCACATTTACGTTGGCAGAATGGCACAGCTGGGCACATCAACGTACAGGTACGTTGCCCTTTAAGAGCCCAGCTGTGGGTCGTGTCCGCCGCCGGCGGCGCGCACGCGACTCGGTCCTGAGCTCTGTGACCGCGGGACCCGCGGACCCAATCGCCGCTGGTGTCCCGCGATAGGGTGACAGCTGAAGAACGGGGAGAGGTATGTGTAAACAAACCTCTCCCCGTGCTTCCTAGTGAGGCTGTCACTGATCATCAGGAGCATCAGCCTCCAGGCAGTCACGACGGCCTCCAACATCAGGTTCAAGAGGTAAACTTCAGGGTCAGTCCCAGGGTCAAGAGGCCCTGGGGGAGGAAACTCGCAAAACAAAATGCTAAAACCTCCTTATGAAGTTTGCAGTTTTCAAGGGTCTGGCAGGAACAATGTCAAGACAGATGGGTGGCTTCCTCAATATCTCTAGGTTACAAACTAGAGTAGCGAGAATTCCCATCAAATGTTCCCAGAGATCCAGTAAAAAAAGAAGTCTCTTTCTAGCTTTGGATCATCTCTTGTCTTGTCTAGTGATATCGGTGGTCCCCTTGGAAGAGCGAGGATTAGGGATTTATTCAAACCTTTTCACGGTACCAAAACCAAACGGGGGTGTCAGAACCATTTTAGATCTCAAAGATCTAAACTGTTTGACTCCATGCGAAAAGAGCAGATATACAATCTGATCAGTAGTCTCCATCCTACATGGTGGAGAACTTCAGACGACCACAAACCTGTGACGAGACGCGTCGGGAGGAGCAATGTGCTGATGTCAACGCACGCTACGTTCGCGTGTACTGCAGCCGGCCGGGCGGCTGCAATTTTTAATTTCGTTTTATTTCCTTGTCAAAAGTATTTTATTGAGTACAAAAATGATGTACAATATACATAACGAATAATATGGATTCAATATATGGAAGCCCGTTTGCTTTTATACAAAAATAAAATCTTTTATAGTTAAATAAAACAAGACAATTTATGATGAAGAAGGGGAAAAAAGAAGATAAGAAATAAAAGAACATTGGATATTATTTCACTTTAGTGTTGAGAGATTTAAAGAATGTTGTAGGTTCTACAAAGTACAGTGTCTTATTTTATTTCTAGATAATAAACAATAATAGATAAACCAGGTTATTTTCAACATAAAAGTTGGAGCTTCAAAATCATAAAAGAGAGTAGTAAATGGAGAAAGAAGGGAAAAGGAGTATAGTGGGGGAAAAAGGAAAAGAAAGAGAGGGTAGAGAAGTCCACGAGGTCAGGCCGAGAGTCACCGCTACAACTAGAGCTGATAGTATAAGGGTTATGGCTTGATGTTTGAGCTACCATGGCAGTAGCACATTATTATCAAGTGCATTGTGTATGTAATCCAAGGCTGCCATATGACTTCAAATCTGGGGATCGTGTTCGTTTCTATACCTGTCATGTTGGCATGGGTCATAAAACAGTTCATTCTTGCTTTTGCTTCATTTATAACTAACATTGATGATTTCCAAGCCTTTGCTAAAGTCTGTTTTGCTGCTGTAAAGAGTTGCACTAACAATTTAAATTGGGTATGAGTAATAGTCAGGTTTCAAGTTGAGAAGGGCTGTTGCTGGATCAAAAGGAATTGGTTTCCCAAGTAGTTTAGATGCAAGTTTGTATATTTCCCTCCAAAATGTTTGAGCTACTGGACACGACCACCAGATGTGAAAATATGTGCCCAAGTCTGAACATCCTCTAAAACAGTGTGCCTGGTAGTTCTGAACATAGTTTGCCACTTTAGTGGGTACTAGGTACCATCTTGTCATTACTTTGTAATTAGCCTCAACCGCTAATATGTTAGGGGAGGCAGTTTTTGTTGTGGACCATATTTGGTTCCAATCTGAGACATCCAGTGTACGCTCCAGGTCCTCCTCCCATTTCCGAACATAGGGTGGTTTGTCTTTACTAGAATGGACCAGTAAATTATGGAAATCGTACCTTTTGGCATGAGGATATTTCTTGCAAATTTCTTCAAAACTAGTCAGATGTGTTAACAGGGAAGTAGTGGTCACTAAGGGGGTGAACATTTTTTTTTTTTATTTGGAGGTATCTGAATAATTCTGATTGTGGTAAATCATGTTTTTCGCAGAGGGTTGTAAAAGGGATAAAAGACGAGGAGTGTACAAATTTATGGTTACTTAAGACGTCTCGGGATGCCCATTTTCTAAAAGAATTAGGGGCTACCCATTCTGGATAGAAGGCAGGTATAAAACGACAACAATGGGTTATGTAAAGATTGCAATTAATTACTTTTTGAGTCTATCCCAGAGGGATATAAAGTGTTTGGTAATGGGATTCCTTAGGTCTTCGCGGTCTTTTGGTGAGATCCATAATAAATTAGACATTGAGATAGGATCACACTCCATGGCTTTGATTGATACCCATAGTGGAGCCCATAGTAATAAGCAAAATTGGGACATCCCAGGCCTCCATTTAGATTGGGGAGATAAAGAGTATGAAGTTGTATACGTGGTTTGGAGGAGCCCCAAATAAAAGACAATACTTTCCTTTGTAATATTCTCAATTGATACGCTGGGATCGGAATTGGCAGTACGCTGAATAAGTAAAGTCATTTCGGTAGAATTGTCATTTTTACAGAGTTAATTCTTCCAAACCACGATAACGGGAGATGGGACCATGAGTTCATTCATTTTGATAGTTGTTTTAGTATTGGAGGGTAATTAAGTGAAAATAAATCTGTTAATGATGCTGTAAGATGTATTCCTAAGTATGGTATCAATTTGTTGACCATGTGAAGGAGAAACTAATTTTTGCTGAATTCATTTCGACATTGGAAAGAGATGTTTAGTGCTAAGCATTTTTTAGGGTTTATGTGTAAGCCAGAAATGACAGCAAATTTATTAAGAGTTGGTATGAGATTTGGGCCAGACACCAGGGGAAGAAAGAAACAAGAGAATGTCATCCGCAAATTAACAGAGTTTGTGATGATATCCTGCTATCTCGATTCCAGTAATGGTGGGGTCAGATCTAATAGTTTGTGCAAGTGGTTCTATTAGAACGGCGAATAATAGAGGAAATAATGGGAAGCCTTGTCTTGTGCCTCTCTCTATATTGAAAAAGTCAGATTTATATCCTGCATATTTGTTATAAGCTCTAGGTTTGTTGTATAGGGCCATAATCCAATTTGTAAAATTTGGGCCAAACCCCCATTTCTGTAGTGTGTAGTTCAAGTAAGGTCAAGCGATGGAATCAAAGGCTTTCCTTATATCAAGTGAGAGAAAGCAAACAGGAATACGGCGTGTTTTAGCAATTTGTGCCAACAGTGTTGCTCTACGTACATTGCCACCTGCTTGTCGGGAGGGCATGAAGCCTACTTGGTCACGATGTACAAGAGTGCCAATGATCTTAAGACAAGCTGCTAGGATTTTTGCTAACACTTTAATATCCATGTTTAACATAGATATGCCGCACTGGGGGGGGGGGCGTGACCGGACGTGTGAGATGTGTAGGATGGGGGTTGAGTGAAGCTGGCTGTGTGCTCTCCCGTACTCCGCCCCCGCTTTGTTTAACACGCTGTTATACTGATATGCTGAGGTAGCATACACCCCAAGAAACCCCCCACCCAATAGCGCAACTTGGCTTGGACAAGGCGCGTATGTGGCGGGTCAGCTGGACCTGGGGAAGCCCTTTGTGCGGGCTCGTGTAGGCTTGCCTGGAGGATCAGCTGTAGTTTTGTTCTCTCGAACAGCCCCAAATGCATCCGGAGATCTCCGAAGGTGACGTCACACGCTGTGCGCCGGACACGCTACCGCAGAGGGTCGGTGAGAGAGGAGAGCCGGTGCTGGGGCGGAGTGCGCAGTATACAGACCGGAGCAGTCCCGGGAGACCCTGCGTGTATAGCCGCCTGAGGGGACCTGTTTTCACAGTTTGATCTGCGATAACCTATGAAATACAGCTGATTGTTTAATACCGGCTAGGTGCCGGGGAAAAAAAAAAAAAAAAAAACGTGTCTGAAAATATCCCCATTGACTTTGCTGATACTCCAGGTGCCGCTGACCCTCTTTTGGTCCCTCATAGCCATCTATAAGGTTCAAGGCTGGACACGTGAGTAAAAAAACACACATGGTGGGATAAAAGTAAAAGGCACTGAAAGGTACTATTGATGGTTCAAGACACATTTAGTGCTCTTTTATTAATGGATTGAAAAGTGCGATATGCTGTGGAGATCTTTAGAAGATATACAGACTGTTACTTTATCATTAACGTGCTCCTTTGACCTTATGTAACCATCTATAATTATCAGCATCGTGTATAAATATATAAAGTGAGCTAAAAAGTAATAGGTATCAAGACCGGCCAGGACATATAAAGTGTTGTGTTTTTTTTTTTTTTTCTTCTTGTGAAACTGAACTGTACGATAAACCGAGCAACGTCTGGAGGTCATAAAGACGGCTATCTCCCTATCAGTGTCTCCCTCATTTGGCTTTATATGGTCTCCTATAACTATCATCAATAGCCGCCGGTACTGGATATACGTGCAAATATATGTAACAGGATAAAAAGTATTAAGGTGGGCTTATGTTCTATAAAGTACTTTTTTTTTGTGTGAGATAAGCCATAAAGGCTATAAAGACTATTTCCTTCCTATTTCCATGTACGAATTGAGATTCTTATAGAGTCCCCATTTAAATGAAATCTAACAAGTATCTATAGGAAGGCAATACTTTCTCTCTTTTCTTGTATATCTCTGTGGGCCTCTTGCTACCACCATTGTTCTATCAACTATGCAACACCTGCGATCAGCTAAAGAGAAAAACCCCCAGCAAACCCAGCAACAGATAGCTGCGGCATCTGCGTCAGCTGCAGCAAGGCTTGAACAATATGCGCATGCTCCGGCACAGACACCCCCAAAAAGGGGGTACAGTCTAAAATGCAGCAAGGAGGTCCCTCTGATAGGAAAAGCCAGGGGCAACCGAGTAATACTAGGATATCCGGGGTACCCAAAGTTATGAATACTAAAAACACAGCAGGGGTAGTGGGTGTAACAGAGCCAGCAGGACTGGATGGCAATATAAAATCTAATGAAATAGTTGAAACTGGTCTACCTCCTGTAACAGAGCCAACTTTAAAAGGTGTACTGATGGCAGTAAATGCATGTAACGGCTCAATTAAAGAACTCTGCGATCAGATGAGAGGAGTGAAAGAAGACATGACTCTAGTTGAACAGGAGTTGGAAAAAATGGGGCAAAGAACATTAGATTTGGAAGGTAGAATCAGTCAATTAGAAGATGACACCTTTCCGTTGATGGCGGATGTAAAGAATATGAAAGAACAAATATCAAGACATACATCAAAACTAGAAGAGATGGAGAATAGACTCCGTAGAGACAATGTAAGGATGGTCGGTCTTTTCAGCAGTATTCGCTATCGAAAGAGCCCACAGAATCCCCTTTAGAGCCTCTCCAACTGCGAAGTTTCCTAGGCCGCCGCTCCTGTTCAAATTCCTTAATTATAAAGATAAGGTCTTGTTGTTGAGAAGAGCAAGAGAAGTAGGAAATATTCTTTTCAACGGAACTAGAATTTCATTTTACTCTGACTTCTCACCAGAACTCCAGAGACAAAGATCAGAATTTTTGCAGGTTAAACGTACCCTCCAGAAGGTTAAAATACCCTACGCCCTTATGTACCCTGCAAGATTACGAGTAACAGCATGGGGGGAGACTCAGTTGTTTAATTCCCCAGAAGCGGTGGAGAGATGGATGGAAGTAAACAAAGAGAGACTTGCAACTATTTAAAGACGGGGGGGAAGAAATGTTTAAGTTTAATGGTTTAGAGGCATGATGGCACTATGCCAGTTGGGGGGAGACGCACAGAGTACGAGTGGTTGGTATATGTGAAAAGGTAAAGAGTGGAAATGGTAGAATGGAAAATGGTCATCAGTAGCCCCCTAGGGGTTCATCTAGGTAGGTGGAAAAGAAAGGGGGTGGGGGGAGGTGGAGAGGGGGGCGGGAAGAGGGAAGATGGGATTAAAAAAAATTAACTGTAAAGATGAACAGAGGTGCTCAACACAGTACACAAACAAGTTAAGTAAAGGTGTGACACGAATTTCACTAAGAATTAAGAAAAATAATCTTTATATAATAAGGCACTTGTGTAGAGGAACACGTTGCGGATTGAATATCTGTAAGTTCTTCCTTCCTTCTCTGTTTGTTTGTTTTTTTTTTTTTTTTTTTCTCACTATTATACAATGGGGTTGGAAAGCCATAGAAATGTGGGCTGTATGGCAAAGATAGGAAGGAGATATATGAAAAGATATACACCAAGGGGAAAGGAACAGGGGAAGGACATGGGTTCTCTTTCTTCCTCCCTCTGTGTCTTGGTGTGTGTACACTTATGATTATTCTTCCTGTTGGTGTGACACTATAAGGGTGAGATCACATATTGAGAATGGTTCTAAGGTAAGGGTAAGGGGGAGAAGGGTAGTAATAGAGGAGTAAGTTTGGAAATGATAATTGTTGTAGGCTTGATTCTAAATAAGAGTACATCTCAGGATTTATGGTACAATCTTTGCCATATAGGGTGAAATGATAGTAGTTAATATAGGAACATGGAATGTGAGGGGATTGGGTACACCAACCAAGAAAGCAGCAGTGCTTGCTGTAATGGAGGGGTGGGGAGTAGAATTAATCTGTCTGCAGGAGACGCACTTAACTAAACAAACTGTCCCGGCTCTCCATAATAAGAAATACCAACATCAATATCATTCAGTATATTCTACATATAATAGGGGGTCAGTATTTTGATAAGGTCAGGAGTGAATTTCTCCTGCAGACAGATTGACATCGATGACAATGGTAGATATATCTTTCTGTATTGTATGATCAAAAATGGGACCTACGTGATTGCAAATGTCTACATTCCTCCGCCATTTAAAATAGATGTGTTGCTCAAACTTAATGAATTTTTGTACGATAAAGGGGAAACCCCAGTACTGGTAATGGGCGACTTCAATGAGGTCCTGAATAATGAATTAGACAGATTCCCTACAAAGATATCCCCGGGTATTGTGAAGAGAAGTAAATTAAGTCAAATTATAGAAGAACTGGGGTTGGTAGATATATGGAGGATGCGTAATCCTGAAGTGCAGCAGTATTCGTGTTATTCCGCTACGCACTCCACACTCTCCAGGATAGATATGATCCTGGGGAGTGTGGGTGCGGTGCCGAAGGTAGAAAAAATTGAGCACTGTCCAAGGGGGATATCGGACCACTCCTCAATAATAATGACAATGAAAGTAGGGGAAAATAGGAAGCGGGGGGAGTGGAGGATAGATCCAAGTTGGTTAGAGCTAATTAAAGAACCAGATGAGGTCCTACCTAAAATAAGTGAATTCATGGCATTTAATAAAGACTCGGCTTCATTTAGTATAATATGGGATACATTGAAAGCGTTCCTGAGAGGAGTTTTGATACAACAAGTGGCCAAGTTCAATAAAAATGCCAGAGTGGTAGAAGAAAAAGCTCAGAGAGAAATGCTGGAAGCTGAAAACCATTTTGTAATAGATCCAACACTGGAGAATAAAAAAACCTGGCTAGATGAGCAACAGAACTATAAGTTAATTACTATGCAAAAAATTGAGACTAGAAGGCTCCTCCAACGGCAGTCTGCGTTTGCAGAAGGGGAAAGTGTAGGAAGGATGCTAGCACAAATAGTAAAAACTAATTCCCCAACCTCTGTTGTTCAGGCTATTAGAACTGAGGGAGGTGAAGTTATAGTTCATTCAACAGGGATAGTTCAGACATTTTAGGAGTTTTTATAAAAACTTATATACAGCGCAAAAGATCGGAATGGAGGGTGCAATGGAGCACTTCTTGGGGGAACTGGAGACTCCTGTTGTGACCCAAGCGGAGAGAGAGGAATTGGAGGCCCCAATAACTTTGGTAGAGCTCCAAAGGGCAGTAAATAGTATGGCAAACCAAAAATCACCGGGCCCGACTGACTGCCTGTCGAGATCTACAAAAGTTATGGGGAGATTCTACTCCCTACATTATTAAGTACGTTGGAGGAGGCTAATAGAGTAGGAAGGTTACACATCTCGATGCTAGAAGCAACGATTATAATTCTACAGAAAGAAGGGAAAGATCCTTTAGATACTTCAGCATACAGACCAATCTCCCTCCTGTGTTCTGATACTAAAATATTGGCCAAGGTGCTGGCGACCCGGCTGAATAAAGTTATTGCAAAGCTGATTCATCCAGATCAGACTGGTTTTATAGCTGATAGATCTGCAAGAATCAATATAAGAAGAGCTTTTTTGAACTTGCAGAGTCCGGTGCTTAACGAGGGACCAAGAGCGGTGCTGGCACTCGATGTAACAAAAGCATTTGACAGTGTGGAGTGGGGGTATATCTGGAGAGTATTGGAGAAGTTTGGGGTGGGTCCCTCGTTCACCAGATGGATAAGACTGCTTTATGCCAACGGCCAGGTATAAAATGAATAATGAATTTTCAGAAAAAATTGAACTGGAGAGGGGGACGAGGCAGGGGTGCCCGCTGTCACCCCTCCTCTTCGCCCTCGTAATGGAGCCATTGACTATTGCCATTAGAAATAATGTTGAGATAACGGGCTTTCAGAGGAAAGGGGGAGTGAGGAAAAAATTGCCTTATATGCAGACGATGTCTTGCTGTTTCTGAGAAACCTGGATAGATCTCTGACTACAGCGATGAATATAGTGGAGGACTTTGCCAGGTTTACAGGACTTGAAATAAACTGGAAGAAATCGGAGCTACTCCCAATTAGTTCAGATGTTGAAGTTAGAATACCAGGAATGCCCCAGTTGGAGGTATTTGGGAGTGGTCCTGACGGAGGATCCTAATCAATTTGTGAGGCTCAATTTGGAGCCCTTATTGATTAAATTCAAAAGAAATAGCCATCTGGAAGCGCCTCCCTCTGTCAGTAGCGGGACGTTACGGTCTAATAAAGATGATCTGGATGCCACAACTCCTATATGTGCTACACAATTCTCCGGTGTGGATATGCAGGAAATGGTTCTGGAAAATCGAAACTCTTTTCAGGGAACTTGTATGGAAGGGTGGACAGGCTAGGATCCCTCTCTGTACCCTGCAGCTTCCAGTGAAAGAAGGGGGTTTAGCGGTGCCCCACCTGGAGCGCTACTTCCTGGCAGCCCAACTGCAGCAGCTTCTGGGATATGGGGTTCTGGGAGGAGGCACCCCGAATATAGAACTAATGCTGGCGGAAGCAGGACATGGTACACTAATAAAGACATTGGAGGCAGGCTCATTTGGCCATGAATACCCTACTATAAAAATAAGAAAAATTTGGATAACAGTTAAAAAACAACTGCATTACAAAGGGATGATTGAACAAACCCCCCGGTGGTATAATACAAACCTTAAAGAGATTTATATGATAGGTAGAATTGGGGATTGGGAAAAGAATGGGATCAAGAAACTGTGTCATTTATACAGAGGTAATACACTGAAAAAATTCACTGATTTAAAGCAAGAGTTTAATATATTGCATTATTTCTTTTTCTCATACATTCAAGTGGTACACGCTCTTGAGGCACAATTTTTGGAACAACCATTAGTCTGGCAGAAAATGCCACTCTTCCAGAAAATCTCACAGACCGGATCAACTAAAGGGTTGATATCAGGGCTATATGAATATATGGGACAGGAAACGGACACAAGGGGGAAACTTGAAAAGGTAAAGGCAAAGTGGGAAAAGGATGTTGGTTTAATAAGGGATACACAATGGAGGAGAATCTTAGAGAAGGGTTCGACGGTTTCAATATCCCCCCCGCAGAGAATATCGCATTTGATGCTGGTCAATAGAGCATACTATACTCCCAAGTACCTGTTTAGTTTTGGTAGAAGGGCTGATGATAACTGTCCCAGATGCCAAAAAACGGGAGACCTTATTCACATGGTATGGAAGTGCCCCAAACTGGTTCATTATTGGGAGGAAGTAACTAATAGTATCAGTAGGACATTTTGAATTAAACTTGAGTTGGAGGCCAAAGGGTGCATACTGGGATACAGAGAAGAAAGGGAAGAGAGCAAAAGTAAAACTACGGCAATTCTGAGATGTTTGTTCCAGGCCAGAAAATTGATAGCAAGTAAATGGCAATCAAAGCAACCACCTACTGTGGATAACTGAGTTGGGATAGTGAACGAAAACCTGTGTAGAGAAAAGGCGGTATATATAAAGAGAGGTAATCTCAAAGAGTTTAACAAAATGTGGAGTCCTTGGCTGATTAAAATGAATCCATTTGGGACAGAGAGATGAGGAGAGGAACGGGAACAGTGGAAGGCTTTATATAGGGTAGCGGGAATACATACACAAGGTTATGTATATAAAGGGGAGGGGACTGGATAACACAACGGGGACACTATGAGTAAAAGGGAAAGGAGATCTTTAAACCTCCTAGAGGTTAAATTGATATGTATCTACTATGGTATCATATTAGTAAGGAAAGAGGGGAGGGGTAGAGAATGTATAGAGTTAAATGTTGTCACGAATTGCAGTATGTATCTCAGACTGTGTTTTTTATTATGTATATGAAAAATTTAATAAATAATAATTTACAAAAAAAAAAAACATAGATATGGGGCGATAATTAGTACTTAGGGTATCATCAGATAAAGGTTTAGGAATCATGCAAATGATTGCTAATGATTCTTGTCTAAAGGATTTATTGTTTTGCAAGCAAGGGTAATAATTTTTCTGTAAAAGTTTGGTAATGGAGAGCAGTAAATCCGTCCGGTCCTGGCCTTTTTATTTGTTTTTAGTGTTTTAATAGCTTCTGCTACATCATTTTTTTCAATGGGCTCTTCTAGTGAAATTTTTTGGGATTTAGTCATTTGGGGTAGATGGATGTTGGAGAAGGAGTCAGCTGCCTCAGTGTTTAGTGTGTTTGTCTCTGTATATAGAGTCTTCAAATGTGAACAAAATTTCTGTACAATTTTAAGAGGATTACTGGAGTATACATTGTCTGCCATTTTTGCATTAAAGGTTTTTATTAGAGTAAAAGACAATACAAAAGTAAATCAACACAAAGTGGACAATTTTTTCCAATGACTTATGAAGACAAGTTGACTAATCAGCACCTATCTACTGATCATCTAAAGCAAGTGAGAATATCCTATAGTGAACTAAAGGTACTTGAACACTTTCGTCTCCTCGTGTACAGGAATGATATCTTGTGATATATAACGGAATGATATCAAGGACACGTTGACAGAAGAACAAAGAAGAATTGGACGGGGAAGAGGGAGAAGGGAAGGTTAGTGGAGGGGGTGTGGAGAGGAGGGGATGGGGCCCCAAGGTAGGGGGATAGACAAAAGGGGCCAGAGGAAGAGAAGAAGAGGGGAGGGTCAGCCACCCCAACAGCGGACTCTGAAGTAACTCCATGTAACTCCATGGAGTCCGTAAGGAGGTCTTTCTTGGTCTAGTCTGGTGCGCTGTTACGATCTGCTGTAAGATCTGAGTAAGTCTCAGAATATTTAAATATGGTCCATGGTTGCCAAGTTTCAAAAAAGCTCTCCACCCGTTCATTGGACTGAGCCAGGGTGTTTTCAATTTCATAAATTTCAGAGACCTTGTAAAGCCAGTCCTTAGTGTTCGGGACCCGTGTGGATTTCCAGAGGACTGGGATAAGTGCCTTAGCAGCGCCTAGTAGATGTATGGTGAGCGAATGCTTGCATTTCTTCAGGGACCAGTTCGTTATATGTAATAGGCAGCATACAGCGTCTAGGTTCAATGAGGTCTCCGTGATGGATTTAATAAGGCTCCGTACTGCGTCCCAGAAGGGAACGAGTACTGGGCATTGCCACCAAATATGCAGCAGGGAACCTGTCTCCCCCAAGCATCGCCAACAAAGGTTGGGTACCTGAGGGTTCCTTTTGTGGAGTTTAAGTGGGGTGAGGTACCATTGCGTTAGTTTGTAGGCCGTTTCTTGGATCTTAGTGCTGATAGAGCACTTATGTGACAAAATACAAGCATTCCTCCACTTTTGTGGGCTGATCGTTACCTGTAGGTCTTCTGACCACCGTCTCCTGAGTCTGTCATCTGGTAGAATTTTAGCCTCTTGTAACCAAGTGTAGGCCAGTGATGTAGCCCTAATCACCTGTTCCCCTGCAAGGCACACCGACTCGAACTCCGTCAAGGGCCTAAAAAATTTGTTCTGTGTCCCATGTTTCTGGAGGTAGCTACGCAGCTGCAGGTATGTCCAGAATGGTAGGTCAGACAAATTGTTGTCTGATTTTAGTTCAGGGAAGCTTTTCACTTTAGATTGTGAGTAGCATTTCGGCATTTTCTATAAAGAGGTGTATATTCCCTACTCCTGGGGTAAATTCTGGGTTGTCTTTTTTTAAGGGAGTCAAGGGGCCTCTGGAAGGTAGATGTCTCAAACTTTTACTGAGATCTTGGACTATTTTCAGTGTCGTCCCCGTTAATGGGTGTTGTGTTATGTCAGCCGGGTATTCTGACCATGGAATCCAAGGTGAGAAAGTCAGCAGAATGGATTTGTCAGCCATCTCCAGACACACCCAATCCTTGGTATCTCTGTGGCAATGCCAATCAATAATCCTAGCCATGTGAGCTGCCATGTAATAGTTTTGAAAGTTTGGAATACCTATCCCCCCGAGCTCCTTTGCCTTGAATAAGGTCTCATATTTAATTCTGGGTTTCTTATGTGCCCATATAAATTGCATGATCATCGACCTAAGTGATATGAACAATCTGTTTGTTTTAAAATGTGTCTCCTGCAGTAGAACGAAGTGGGGCTTACCTTTCTTGAGTTCTCTGAGCAGCGTGGAACGTTTCTCAGGGGTATTTAATCCCCTCACGTTATGCAAGATTACCGTGGGGTTGCTTCCCAGAGCAGTGTAGGCTATGGTGCAGACTCAGGAGCGGTGGTGGGCTTGGGAGACCTGTTGAAGTAAAGAGAGAAGAGCGACACCAGAGAAATTACGTTAGAGAGGTGTAATGTATTGAGTTAAAGTCTAGGTGACTGACCCTGGATCCCCAGAAAAGGAAAAGGAGGATCTTCAGGGATAAGGAGATAAGAAATGTGTAACATCTAGATAGAGCCCTATCTAGTAGAGAAGTGAGGACTTTGGAAATTCCAAAGCCCCTAGTGGGGAGAAAGGGAGACGGCCACTCGGTAAGTGCGTTAGGACTGAAAACTAACCCCAACACACTTCCGATAGATTTATTCAAAAATCAAAAATGTCTCCACATGACACACGGCCCAACTAAATATTTTCCCCCAAAAAAAAACGGCAATTAATGTATAACCCTGGTAGACTGGGAGCCCGACGCCCACCAACATGAGCCACAGGGTCCCAGTCCCCACCAACCTTGTTCAAATCGCTAAGTAAAGCGAGCATCTTCAGCCCCTCGCGATCATCGCCTTCCAAGCGTCATGATAGCAGTTGTGACCCCCTGTCTCCATACCTATCCGCAACATTCCACCAAACTCTTATCCCACCCAATCCCCTCATAAACCACATTCTCACTCCTAGCTAAAACCATCACTTGAGTCAAATGAGTGAGGAGAGTCCATCAGCCTAGGAGGATGAAAGGTCTTGCATCTAGGTCTTCATCTTGGTATCCGGATGCAGGTCTGTCCTTTTTTTCTTGCAAGTCTGTTCTTGGGGATTGGGGGGGGGGATGTGAGGCCTTGTTGCTCCTTTCTTCAAAAGTCGATGTTGTAGTCTCCTATGCGATCAGGTAAAGTGGTTACCTTTCTGCTTGTGAGGCAAAAAAAAAAAAAGCACTAGTATGCATGTCAGCAATAAGCTAGTTGACAAACTGGAGGACCTAAGCCTCATAGTTACATAGGTTGAAAAAAGACACAAGTCCATCCAGTTCAACCACAAATAAAAAAAATAAATAAAATAAATAAATCATACAATCCCATATACCCCATTCTATACCCACAGTTGATCCAGAGGAAGGCAAAAAAAAAAAACAGCAGAGCATGCTCCAATTTGCTAAAGCATGGGAAAAAATTCCTTCCTGATCCCCCGAGAGGCAATCTGATTTTCCCCGGATCAACTTTACCTATAAATGTTAGTACCCAGTTATATTATGTACATTTAGGAAAGTATCCAGGCCTTTCTTAAAGCAATCTACTGAGCTGGCCAGAACCACCTCTGCAGGGAGTCTATTCCACATTTTCACAGCTCTTACTGTGGAGAAACCTTTCCGTATTTGGAGATGAAATCTCTTTTCCTCTAGACGTAAAGAGTGCCCCCTTGTCCTCTTTGTTGACTGTAAAGTGAATAACTCAAACCCAAGTTCACTATATGGACCCCTTTATATATTTATACATGTTGATCATATCCCCCCCTAATCTCCTCTTATCAAGGGTGAATAAATTCAGTTCCTCTAATCTTTCCTCATAGCTGAGCTCCTCCATGCCTCTTATCAGTTTGGTTGCCCTTCTCTGCACTTTCTCCAGTTCCCCGATATCCTTTTTGAGAACTGGTGCCCAAAACTGAACTGCATATTCCAGATGAGGTCTTACTAATGATTTGAACAGGGGCAAAATAATATCTCTCTCTCTGGAGTCCATACCTCTCTTAATACAAGAAAGAACTTTGCTTGCTTTGGAAACCGCAGCTTGACATTGCATGCTATTATTGAGCTTATGATCTACCAAAACCCCCAGATCCTTCTCCACTACAGATTCCCCCAGTTGTACCCCCCCTAGCATGTATGATGCATGCATATTCTTAGCCCCCAAGTGCATAACTTTACATTTATCAACATTAAACCTCATCTGCCACATAGTCGCCCAATTAGACAGAGCATTGATAAAGTCACGAGTTCGTGACGCAACGCGTCGGGAGGAGGAGCCTAGTGACGTCACTGAGACTACGAGGACGAGCAGGGCAGAAAGCCCACACATAGTGCCTGACACATTTTCCGGCTACCGCGCTTAATCCACCGGGTGCTGTGTGAGTAGATCGGCATCTGCTACATTCCTTTATACAAATATTGTAGCAGTACTGCGCAATGTGTCTTGTATTTCTTTGTACCCTCATGTGAACATACCGGGAAAAGAAAGAAATGAAGGATTAGAGGAAGAGAACACCCAGAAGTACCAGCACAAGATAAGTGAAAGTGACACTTATTCCTTTCATTCTTTATATACACATTAGTGGCGGCACTTGTTTCATACACATTGGCGGTGCCTTTCTTTAACCCTAGCAAGAAGGGATAATACACTAATGGTTTAATTGCTGGATTGGTTGATTAACAATCTAATTAATGAGCAGTTCCAACCATCCATTTAATGAGCAGTTCCAACTAATGAGAAGTTCCATATTGCGGCCGCAGTAATTCTAATCAGGCAGCAAATACATTCACGGATTCATTTGTGGCTTCCAATTAGCGGCATTAAATGTCCTGGCTTTTTATTTAATACACTTGTGGCTTTTATTATATTATTTAATTAAGCACAATACTTCAATAACCAATTGATTTTTACTATTTACAGGCACACTATAGAAAATTTCAACATTTTAGTATCTGTTTTTTAATTTTATTAAGTTTTGATTTGCACGGATTATCAAACCACTTATTGCAAGTGGTTTATGCGCATTGTACACATTTACACCTTTGAAGGAAATATTTTACACTGTTTCATTTATTTCAGCACGTATTTATATATTATTTATCAAGCACGTTTTGCACAGAGGTTTTCTAAATATTTTAAACAATCTACTGAGGTCTTTTAAGGTTGATTTAAGCGCACCCATTGCACAAATTGTGGACTTTTCAACAACAAGATCAACAACTTTGTATCAAGGACAAGGGATCCGATGGCATGCGGAACAGATGCCTTGGTTTTTCCATGGGATCAGTTTTCACTGATCTATGCGTTCCCTCCTGTTCTGCTGCTTCCGAGCCTTCTTCGCAGGATCAAGCAGGAATGGAAGGAGGTGATTCTTGTGGCCCAAGAGATCTTGGTTTGCAGAGATCGTGAAGATGGTGGTAGGGGACCCATGGACTCTACCACTATGGCCAGACCTTCTCTTGCAAGGTCTGGTATTCCATCCTACCTTACAAACGTTAAATTTAACGGTCTGGCTATTGAGACCCACATTCTGAAAGACTGTGGGCTGTCAGCTTCAGTAGTTTCTACTTTGGTTAATGCTAGGAAGCCAGCCTCCAGAGTCATATACTATAGAGTCTGGAAGACATATGTCTCCTGGTGTGAATCCAGGGGTTGGCACCCCAGGAAATATGTCACAGGTAGGATCCTTGAATTTCTGCAGATGGTATTGGAAATGAAGCTGGCCTTGAGTACTATAAAAGGCCAGGTGTTGGCCTTATCAGTGTTTTTTCAACAACCACTTGCTTCACACTCTCTGGTTCCTAACTTAATTCAGGGGGTAACTTCGATTAATCCTCCAGTTAGGTCACCCCTGAACCCTTGGGACTTGAATTTAGTCCTGTCGGCATTACAGAAACAGCCTTTTGAGCCAATGCAAGATATTCCCTTGGTCCTCTTGACAAGGAAAATCATTTTCTTGGTTGCCATATCTTCTGCAAGAAAAGTATGTTTGCTGCTCTTTCTTGTAAAGAGCCATATTTGATTATTCATAAGGGCAAGGTTGTATTGCGGCCTCATTCTAATTTCCTACCGAAGGTAGTGTCAGGTTTTTATTAAACCAGGATATTGTTCTGCCTTTATTTTTTCCAGAAACTCATTCTGTGGAAGAAAGGTCACTACATTCTCTTGATGTGGTGAGAGCGGTCAAGGTCTATTTGAAGGTGACCGCTCAGATTCATAAAACAGAGATGATTTGTTTGTGTTGCCAGACGGTCCTAAAAGAGGACAGGCAGCGTCAAAATCTACTATTTCTAAATTAATTTGTCAAGTTATTTTGTTCAAGCTTATGGTTTAAAAAGGAAAATTCCACCTTTTCATTTTAAAGCGCACTCCACCGGGGCTGTTGGTGCTTCTTGGGCAGTGCATCACCAAGCCTCCATGGCTCAGATCTTCAAGGCCGCAACTTTTCTTCAGTCCATACATTTACCAGATTCTATCAAGTAGATGTAAAAGGTCATGAGGATATCGCCTTTGGGTGTAGTGTACTGCAGGCTGCAGTATAAGTCCTCTAGTCTTAGTGCCCCACTTTTGTTGTGTCTCCCTCCCTTCTGTTGGCATTGCTATGGGACATCCCGCATAGTAACTACTATGGCTCTGTGTCCCGTGATGTATGATAAGAAAATAGGATTTTTAAAACGGCTTACCTGTAAAATACCTTTCTTTTGAAGTACATCATGGGACACAGAGCCATAGTAGTGGGTTATAAATGTGTGTATATATATATATATATATATATATATATATATATATATATATATATATATATATATATATATATATATATATGTATGTGTGTGTGTGTGTGTGTGTGTGTATATATATATATATATATATATATATATATATATATATATATATATATATATATAGACTGCGCCAACTATTAAATAATAGTTAATTTAATAGTTGGCTATATACCGTGTGTGTGTGTATATGTATGTATATATATATATATATAATTATATTATATTACACACATTTTTGTTTTTTTACAGCCAACTCATAAGCGGAGCTGGCTTGTTTTTGACTGCAGCAGATATGCACAATTGGCACAATTCATATACATTTGTTTTTTTTTTTTAACCCTTTGCGCCGGTACCCTGCATATACACATATGTGGGTTATAGGCTACCTTCAGGTAATGGACACTGGCACGCCCCTAGACAAAAAGTGCACTTCCTATATAACCCCTCCTACTACTGGGAGTACCTCAGTTTTGTAGCAAAGCAATACACATGTATACCAAAGAAGAGAGGGACCTCTGTTTTCCATGATGTACTTCAAAGAAAAGGATTTTACAGGTAAGCTGTTTTAACCACTTCGCATCCAGGCCAATTCTGACATTTCTCTCCTACATGTAAAATTCATAATTTTTTTGCTCGAAAATTACATAGAACCCCCAAACATTATATATGTTTTTTTTAGCAAAGACCCTAGAGAATACAATGATGGTCGTTGCAACTTTTTATCTCGCACGGTATTTGCGCAGCAATTTTTCGAACATGTTTTTTTCAGAAAAAAACAATTTCATGCTTAAAAAAAAAAAAAAAACAGTAAAGTTAGCCCAATTTTTTTGCATAATGTGAAAGATGAAGATACGCCGAGTAAATAGATACCCATTATGTCACGCTTCAAAATTGCACGCGCTCGTGGAATGGCGCCAAACTTTGGTATTTAAAAATCCCCATAGGCGACGCTTTAATTTTTTTTACTGGTTACATGTTTTGAGTTACAGAGGAGGTCTAGGGCTAGAATTATTGCTCTCGCTCTAACGTTCGCGGTGATACCTCACATGTGTGGTTTGAACACCGTTTTCATATGTGGGTGGGGCTTACGTATGCGTTCACTTCTGCGTACAAGCTCACAGGGACAGGGGGCGCTTTAAAAAAAAAAAAATTTTATTGTTAATTTGACTTTTATTTTTTTAATTTGACACTTTAAAAAAAAAAAAAAAAAAAAATGGATTACTTTTATTCCTATTACAAGGAATGTAAACATCCCTTGTAATAGGAATATTACATGATCGGCCCTATTTACAGTGAGATATGGGGTCAATAAGACCCCACATCTCACCTCTAGGCTGGGAAGCCTAGAGAAAAAAAAAAAAAAGATCACCGCTTCCCAGCCGAGGCAACGCCGTTATTTGAATGCAGAGGCCGGGCATGATGTCATAACATCTGGTCCGCCGGAAATCTCTATGGTCATGATCCGGGGGCCGGCGGATCCTGTGTCCGACTCACCGATGGAAGCGGTGAGTCGGTACAAGCACCGGAGGGCGGCGGGAGGGGGGCGTCCCGTCCCGCCCCCCATAAGAACGATCAAGCGGCGGAACAGCCGCTATGATTGTTCTTATGGTGCAGGGAATCGCCGGCTGAAAACGGCAATATCTGAATGATGTCTGTAGCTACAGGCATCATTCAGATATACCCCCGGAAAGTAGAGGCCGTCATATGACGGCCTACGGATGCGAAGTGGTTAAAAATCCTATTTTCTTATCCTACATCACAGGACACAGCGCCATAAGAAAATAGACTTTTTAAAAAGATTTGCCTGTAAAATACTTTTCTTTGAAGTACATCACAGGACACAGAGGTCCCTCCCTTCTTTGGTATACATGTGTATTGCTTTGCTACAAAACTGAGGTACTCCCAGTAGTAGGAGGGCTTATATAGGGAGTGCACTTTATGTCTTGGGGCATGCCAGTGCCCCAAGAAAAACAATATTGCTCTGGCAGGTTTAGTGGTTCAGCCTGCGCTGGCAGCCATCGGTGTATGTCAGTCCTTAAAGTGGATGTAAACCCACTCTCATCAATTCTAAACTACTGCCATAGTGGTTATCTATAAGGATATACATGCCTCCTGCATGTATCCTTACCTGTCAAATGTCCCCCCTTTAGCTCTTGGAAACCCCCCAAAAAGTCCAGATTCAGTGGGCGGGTCTGTTCGGAGCTCGGTGGGCGGAGTCATGTCAGCAAGCTTCCTGCCCACCTCTACACTCCCCTTGGCCAGAGCGTGCAGGAGAGGCAGAGCATGTTCTGGGTAAAAGCAGAGCACGCTCATGGCCCCCTGTCATCTACACAGTGTCCAGTGACAGTGGGGGATGATCAGTGCGATGGGACAGCTGCACCGATCCCCCCTGCATGGCTTTTCATCTTCAGTTTCACTCCCTCCCGCGGCTTTCACCTGAAAAGCCATGCAGGGGGGATTGGTTCAGCTGTCCCATCGCACCAATCATCCCCCAGTGTCCTCCTCTGCCCCCCTCCGTGTGTCCAAAAACCCCCCTGTCTTCCTCCTCCGCCCCCCTCGTCCCTCTCTGCAGTGTGTGACATCCCCCCTCTGTCTTCCTCCAACCGCGGGCTACGAGGGGGCGCGGGGATCTGTCAGGATGGAGAGTGGAGAAGGGTCGGTATGTCAATTATCGACCCCTTTCTTTTCTGAATGGGACACAGAGCGTTCGTTACCGATCGCTCCTGTGTCCTGTGATAACTGAGCAGAGTAACCTGTGTGTTACTCTGCTCAGTTTATGAATGGAGAGGAGTCGCTGTCTAACCTACATTCATATTCAGTGCAGAGAGAGGGACTGGGGAATCTGTATCCTCTGTCCCTTTCTCTGTGTCAAATGGGAGATGTCAGGGGTCTCTGCCCCACTGACCACTGCCACACCGACCACTGACCCACTGCCACACCGACCACTGACCCACTGCCACACCGACCACTGCCCCACTGCCCACTGCCCCACTGCCCCACTGCCACACTGCCCCACTGCCACACTGCCCCACTGACACACTGCCCCACTGCCACACCGCCCCACTGCCACACCGACCACTGCCCCACTGCCACACCGACCCACTGCCACACCGACCACTGCCCCACTGCCACACCGACCCACTGCCACACCGACCACTGCCCCACTGACACCGACCACTGCCCCACTGACACCGACCACTGCCCCACTGACACCGACCACTGCCCCACTGACACCGACCACTGCCCCACTGACACCGACCACTGCCCCACTGACACCGCCCACTGCCCCACTGACACCGACCACTGCCCCACTGACACCGCCCACTGACCCCACTGACACCGCCCACTGACACTGCCCCACTGACACTGCCCCACTGACACTGCCCCACTGACACTGCCCCACTGACACTGCCCCACTGACACCGACCACTGCCCCACTGACACCGACCACTGCCCCACTGACACCGACCACTGCCCCACTGACACCGACCACTGCCCCACTGACACCGACCACTGCCCCACTGACACTGCCCCACTGACACTGCCCCACTGCCCCACCGACCACTGGCCACTGCCCCGCTGACACTGCCCCGCTGACACTGCCCCGCTGACACTGACCACTGCCCCGCTGACACTGACCACTGCCCCGCTGACACTGACCACTGATGACACTGCCCCGATGACACTGACCACTGATGACACTGACCACTGATGACACTGACCACTGATGACACTGACCACTGATGACACTGCCCCACTGACCACTGCCCCACTGATGACACTGACCACTGATGACACTGACCACTGATGACACTGCCCCACTGACCACTGCCCCACTGATGACACTGACCACTGATGACACTGACCACTGATGACACTGCCCCGCTGACACTGACCACTGACCACTGATGACACTGACCACTGATGACACTGACCACTGACACTGCCCCGCTGACACTGACCACTGATGACACTGACCACTGCCCCGCTGACACTGCCCCACTGCCACTGCCCCGCTGACACTGCCCCGCTGACACTGACCACTGATGACACTGACCACTGATGACACTGCCCCGCTGACACTGACCACTGATGACACTGCCCCACTGACACTGACCACTGACCACTGATGACACTGACCACTGCCCCGCTGACACTGCCCCACTGCCACTGCCCCGCTGACACTGCCACTGCCCCGCTGACACTGCCCCGCTGACACTGACCACTGCCCCGCTGACACTGACCACTGCCCAGCTGACACTGACCACTGCCCCGCTGACACTGACCACTGCCCCGCTGACACTGACCACTGCCCCACTGACACTGACCACTGATGACACTGACCACTGCCCCGCTGACACTGCCACACTGCCCCGCTGACACTGCCCCACTGCCCCGCTGACACTGACCACTGATGACACTGACCACTGATGACACTGACCACTGATGACACTGCCCCGCTGACACTGACCACTGATGACACTGACCACTGACACTGACCACTGATGACACTGCCCCACTGACACTGACCACTGATGACACTGCCCCACTGACACTGACCACTGCCCCGCTGACACTGCCCCACTGCCACTGCCCCGCTGACACTGCCACTGCCCCGCTGCCACTGCCCCGCTGCCACTGCCCCGCTGACACTGCCCCGCTGACACTGCCCCGCTGACACTGACGACACTGACACTGACGACACTGACCACTGACGACACTGACCACTGACGACACTGATGACACTGACCACTGATGACACTGACCACTGATGACACTGACCACTGATGACACTGACCACTGATGACACTGACCACTGATGACACTGACCACTGACCACTGATGACACTGACCACTGCCCCGCTGACACTGACCACTGATGACACTGACCACTGCCCCGCTGACACTGACCACTGATGACACTGACCACTGCCCCGCTGACACTGACCACTGATGACACTGACCACTGCCCCGCTGACACTGACCACTGATGACACTGACCACTGCCCCGCTGACACTGACCACTGATGACACTGACCACTGCTGACACTGACCACTGATGACACTGACCACTGATGACACTGACCACTGATGACACTGACCACTGATGACACTGACCACTGATGACACTGACCACTGCCCCGATGACACTGCCACTGCCCCGCTGACACTGCCACTGCCCACTGATGACACTGACCACTGCCCCGCTGACACTGCCACTGACCACTGATGACACTGACCACTGATGACACTGACCACTGATGACACTGCCACTGCCCCGCTGACACTGCCCCGCTGACACTGCCACTGCCCCGCTGACACTGCCACTGCCCCGCTGACACTGCCACTGCCCCGCTGACACTGACCACTGCCCCGCTGACACTGCCCCGCTGACACTGACACTGCCCCGCTGACACTGACACTGCCCCGCTGACACTGCCCCGCTGACACTGACCACTGATGACACTGACCACTGATGACACTGACCACTGATGACACTGACCACTGATGACACTGACCACTGCCCTACTGACACTGACCACTGCCCCACTGACACTGACCCCTGCCCCACTGACACTGACCCCTGCCCCACTGACACTGACCCCTGCCCCACTGACACTGACCCCTGCCCCACTGACACTGACCCCTGCCCCACTGACACTGACCACTGACACTGACCACCGACCACTGATGACACCGACCACTGATGACACCGACCACTGCCCTACTGACACTGACCACTGATGACACCGACCACTGCCCCACTGACACTGACCACTGATGACACCGACCACTGCCCCACTGACACTGACCACTGATGACACCGACCACTGCCCCACTGACACTGACCACTGATGACACCGACCACTGCCCCACTGACACTGACCACTGATGACACCGACCACTGCCCCACTGACACTGACCACTGATGACACTGACCACTGATGACACTGACCACTGATGACACTGACCACTGGTGACACTGACCACTGGTGACACTGACCACTGGTGACACTGACCCCTGACCCACTGACACTGACCCCTGCCCCACTGACACTGACCCCTGCCCCACTGACACTGACCCCTGCCCCACTGACACTGACCCCTGCCCCACTGACACTGACCACCGACCACTGATGACACCGACCACTGATGACACCGACCACTGATGACACCGACCCCTGCCCTACTGACACTGACCCCTGCCCCACTGACACTGACCACTGACACTGACCACCGACCACTGATGACACCGACCACTGATGACACCGACCACTGCCCTACTGACACTGACCACTGATGACACCGACCACTGCCCCACTGACACTGACCACTGATGACACCGACCACTGCCCCACTGACACTGACCACTGATGACACCGACCACTGCCCCACTGACACTGACCACTGATGACACCGACCACTGCCCCACTGACACTGACCACTGATGACACCGACCACTGCCCCACTGACACTGACCACTGATGACACTGACCACTGATGACACTGACCACTGATGACACTGACCACTGATGACACTGACCACTGGTGACACTGACCACTGGTGACACTGACCACTGGTGACACTGACCCCTGACCCACTGACACTGACCCCTGCCCCACTGACACTGACCCCTGCCCCACTGACACTGACCCCTGCCCCACTGACACTGACCCCTGCCCCACTGACACTGACCACCGACCACTGATGACACCGACCACTGATGACACCGACCACTGATGACACCGACCACTGCCCTACTGACACTGACCACTGATGACACCGACCACTGCCCCACTGACACTGACCACTGATGACACCGACCACTGCCCCACTGACACTGACCACTGATGACACCGACCACTGCCCCACTGACCACTGATGACACCGACCACTGCCCCACTGACACTGACCACTGATGACACCGACCACTGCCCCACTGACACTGACCACTGATGACACCGACCACTGCCCCACTGACACTGACCACTGATGACACCGACCACTGCCCCACTGACACTGACCACTGATGACACCGACCACTGCCCCACTGACACTGACCACTGATGACACCGACCACTGCCCCACTGACACTGACCACTGATGACACCGACCACTGCCCCACTGACACCGACCACTGATGACACCGACCACTGATGACACCGACCACTGATGACCCCTGCCCCACTGACACTGACCCCTGCCCCACTGACACTGACCCCTGCCCCACTGACACTGACCACTGCCCCACTGACACTGACCACTGCCCCACTGACACCGACCACTGCCCCACTGACACTGACCACTGATGACACCGACCACTGCCCCACTGACACCGACCACTGATGACACCGACCACTGATGACCCCTGCCCCACTGACACTGACCACTGCCCCACTGACACTGACCACTGCCCCACTGACACTGACCACTGCCCCACTGATGACGCCGACCACTGCCCCACTGATGACACCGACCACTGATGACACCGACCACTGATGACACCGACCACTGATGACACCGACCACTGCCCCACTGACCACTGATGACACCGACCACTGCCCCACTGACACTGACCACTGATGACACCGACCACTGCCCCACTGACACTGACCACTGATGACACCGACCACTGCCCCACTGACACTGACCACTGATGACACCGACCACTGCCCCACTGACACTGACCACTGATGACACCGACCACTGCCCCACTGACACTGACCACTGATGACACCGACCACTGCCCCACTGACACTGACCACTGATGACACCGACCACTGCCCCACTGACACTGACCACTGATGACACCGACCACTGCCCCACTGACACTGACCACTGATGACACCGACCACTGCCCCACTGACACTGACCACTGATGACACCGACCACTGCCCCACTGACACTGACCACTGATGACACCGACCACTGCCCCACTGACCACTGATGACACCGACCACTGCCCCACTGACACTGACCACTGATGACACCGACCACTGCCCACTGACACCGACCACTGATGACACCGACCACTGATGACCCCTGCCCCACTGACACTGACCACTGCCCCACTGACACTGACCACTGCCCCACTGACACTGACCACTGCCCCACTGACACTGACCACTGCCCCACTGACACTGACCACTGCCCCACTGACACTGACCACTGCCCCACTGACACTGACCACTGCCCCACTGACACTGACCACTGCCCCACTGACCACTGATGACACTGCCCACTGATGACACTGACCACTGATGACACTGACCACTGATGACACTGACCACTGATGACACTGACCACTGATGACACTGACCACTGATGACACCGACCACTGATGACACCGACCACTGATGACACCGACCACTGATGACACTGACCCCTGATGACACTGACCCCTGCCCCACTGACACTGACCCCTGCCCCCCAGACACTGACCCCTGCCCCACGGACACTGACCCCTGCCCCACTGACACTGACCCCTGCCCCACTGACACTGACCCCTGCCCCACTGACACTGACCCCTGCCCAACTGACACTGACCCCTGCCCAACTGACACCGACCACTGCCCCACTGATGACACCCACCACTGCCCCACTGACACCGACCACTGCCCCACTGCCCCTTCCCCGCTGACATCGACCACTGCCCCACTGCCCCTTCCCCGCTGACACCGACCACTGCCCCGCTGACACCGACCACTGCCCCGCTGACACCGACCACTGCCCCGCTGACACCGGCCTCTGCCCCGCTGACACCGGCCTCTGCCCCGCTGACACCGGCCTCTGCCCCGCTGACACCGGCCTCTGCCCCGCTGACACCGGCCTCTGCCCCGCTGACACCGGCCTCTGCCCCGCTGACACCGGCCTCTGCCCCGCTGACACCGGCCTCTGCCCCGCTGACACCGGCCTCTGCCCCGCTGACACCGGCCTCTGCCCCGCTGACACCGGCCTCTGCCCCGCTGACACCGGCCTCTGCCCCGCTGACACCGGCCTCTGCCCCGCTGACACTGCCCCACTGACACTGCCCCACTGACACCGACCACTGCCCCACTGACACCGACCACTGCCCCACTGACACTGCCCCACTGACACCGGCCACTGCCCCACTGCCCCACTGACACCGGCCACTGCCCCACTGACACTGCCCCACTGACACAGGCCACTGCCCCACTGACACAGCCCCACTGACACAGGCCACTGCCCCACTGACACCGACCACCGCCCACTGCCATCGACCGCTGCCCCACCGACACCGTCCGCTGCCCCACCGACCGCTGCCCCACTGACACTTCCCTACTGACATCTACCACTGCCCCACTGACACCGCCCACTGCCCCACTGACACCGACCACTGCCCCACTGACACCGACCACTGCCCCACCGACCATTGCCCCGCTGACACCGTCCGCTGCCCCACTGACACCGTCCGCTGCCCCACTGACACCGTCCGCTGCCCCACTGACACCGTCCGCTGCCCCACTGACACCGTCCGCTGCCCCACTGACACCGTCCGCTGCCCCACTGACACCGTCCGCTGCCCCACTGACACCGTCCGCTGCCCCACTGACACCGTCCGCTGCCCCACTGACACTTCCCTACTGACATCGACCATTGCCCCACTGACACTTCCCTACTGACATCGACCACTGCCCCACTGACACTTCCCTACTGACATCGACCACTGCCCCACTGACATCGACTACTGACACTGACCCACTGACACCAACCACTACCCCACTGACACCGACCACTGCCCCACTGACACGACCACCGTCCGCTGCCCCACTGACACGACCACCGTCCGCTGCCCCACTGACACGACCACCGTCCGCTGCCCCACTGACACGACCACCGTCCGCTGCCCCACTGACACGACCACCGTCCGCTGCCCCACTGACATCGACCACTGCCCCACTGACACTTCCCTACTGACATCGACCACTGCCCCACTGACACTTCCCTACTGACATCGACCACTGCCCCACTGACATCGACTACTGACACAGACCCACTGACACCAACCACTACCCCACTGACACCGACCACTGCCCCACTGCACCTGCCCCAATGACACCGACCACTGCCCCACTGACACCGGCCACTGCCCCACTGACACTGCCCCACTGACACTGCCCCACTGACACAGGCCACTGCCCCACTGACACTGCCCCACTGACACAGGCCACTGCCCCACTGACACTGCCCCACTGACACAGGCCACTGCCCCACTGACACCGACCACCGCCCACTGCCATCGACCGCTGCCCCACCGACACCGTCCGCTGCCCCACCGACCGCTGCCCCACTGACATCGACTACTGACACAGACCCACTGACACCAACCACTACCCCACTGACACCGACCACTGCCCCACTGCACCTGCCCCACTGACACCGACCACTGCCCCACTGACACCGACCACTGCCCCACTGACACCGACCACTGCCCCACTGACACCGACCACTGCCCCACTGACACCGGCCACTGCCCCACTGACACTGCCCCACTGACACTGCCCCACTGACACTGCCCCACTGACACTGCCCCACTGACACTGCCCCACTGACACTGCCCCACTGACACAGGCCACTGCCCCACTGACACTGCCCCACTGACACAGGCCACTGCCCCACTGACACTGCCCCACTGACACAGGCCACTGCCCCACTGACACTGCCCCACTGACACAGGCCACTGCCCCACTGACACCGACCACCGCCCACTGCCATCGACCGCTGCCCCACCGACACCGTCCGCTGCCCCACCGACCGCTGCCCCACTGACACTTCCCTACTGACATCTACCACTGCCCCACTGACACCGCCCACTGCCCCACTGACACCGACCACTGCCCCACTGACACCGACCACTGCCCCACCGACCATTGCCCCGCTGACACCGTCCGCTGCCCCACTGACACCGTCCGCTGCCCCACTGACACCGTCCGCTGCCCCACTGACACCGTCCGCTGCCCCACTGACACCGTCCGCTGCCCCACTGACACCGTCCGCTGCCCCACTGACACCGTCCGCTGCCCCACTGACACCGTCCGCTGCCCCACTGACACTTCCCTACTGACATCGACCATTGCCCCACTGACACTTCCCTACTGACATCGACCACTGCCCCACTGACACTTCCCTACTGACATCGACCACTGCCCCACTGACATTGACTACTGACACTGACCCACTGACACCAACCACTACCCCACTGACACCGACCACTGCCCCACTGACACGACCACCGACCGCTGCCCCACTGACACGACCACCGACCGCTGCCCCACTGACACGACCACCGACCGCTGCCCCACTGACACGACCACCGTCCGCTGCCCCACTGACACGACCACCGTCCGCTGCCCCACTGACACGACCACCGTCCGCTGCCCCACTGACACGACCACCGTCCGCTGCCCCACTGACACGACCACCGTCCGCTGCCCCACTGACACGACCACCGTCCGCTGCCCCACTGACACGACCACCGTCCGCTGCCCCACTGACATCGACCACTGCCCCACTGACACTTCCCTACTGACATCGACCACTGCCCCACTGACATCGACTACTGACATCGACCACTGCCCCACTGACATCGACTACTGACATCGACCACTGCCCCACTGACATCGACTACTGACATCGACCACTGCCCCACTGACATCGACTACTGACACAGACCCACTGACACCAACCACTGACACCGACCACTGCCCCACTGCACCTGCCCCAATGACACCGACCACTGCCCCACTGACACCGACCACTGCCCCACTGACACCGGCCACTGCCCCACTGACACCGGCCACTGCCCCACTGACACCGGCCACTGCCCCACTGACACCGGCCACTGCCCCACTGACACCGGCCACTGCCCCACTGACACCGGCCACTGCCCCACTGACACCGGCCACTGCCCCACTGACACCGGCCACTGCCCCACTGACACTGCCCCACTGACACAGGCCACTGCCCCACTGACACCGACCACCGCCCACTGCCATCGTCCGCTGCCCCACTGACACCGTCCGCTGCCCCACTGACACCGTCCGCTGCCCCACTGACACCGTCCGCTGCCCCACCGACCGCTGCCCCACTGACACTTCCCTACTGACATCTACCACTGCCCCACTGACACCGCCCACTGCCCCACTGACACCGCCCACTGCCCCACTGACACCGACCACTGCCCCACTGACCATTGCCCCGCTGACACCGCCACTGCCCCACTGACACCGTCCGCTGCCCCACTGACACCGTCCGCTGCCCCACTGACACCGTCCGCTGCCCCACTGACACCGTCCGCTGCCCCACTGACACCGTCCGCTGCCCCACTGACACCGTCCGCTGCCCCACTGACACCGTCTGCTGCCCCACTGACACTTCCCTACTGACATCGACCATTGCCCCACTGACACTTCCCTACTGACATCGACCACTGCCCCACTGACACTTCCCTACTGACATCGACTACTGACACTGACCCACTGACACCAACCACTACCCCACTGACACCGACCACTGCCCCACTGACACGACCACCGACCGCTGCCCCACTGACACGACCACCGTCCGCTGCCCCACTGACACGACCACCGTCCGCTGCCCCACTGACACGACCACCGTCCGCTGCCCCACTGACACGACCACCGTCCGCTGCCCCACTGACACGACCACCGTCCGCTGCCCCACTGACATCGACCACTGCCCCACTGACACTTCCCTACTGACATCGACCACTGCCCCACTGACATCGACTACTGACACAGACCCACTGACACCAACCACTACCCCACTGACACCGACCACTGCCCCACTGCACCTGCCCCAATGACACCGACCACTGCCCCACTGACACCGGCCACTGCCCCACTGACACCGGCCACTGCCCCACTGACACCGGCCACTGCCCCACTGACACTGGCCACTGCCCCACTGACACTGCCCCACTGACACTGCCCCACTGACACTGCCCCACTGACACAGGCCACTGCCCCACTGACACTGCCCCACTGACACAGGCCACTGCCCCACTGACACTGCCCCACTGACACAGGCCACTGCCCCACTGACACTGCCCCACTGACACAGGCCACTGCCCCACTGACACTGCCCCACTGACACAGGCCACTGCCCCACTGACACCGACCACCGCCCACTGCCATCGACCGCTGCCCCACCGACACCGTCCGCTGCCCCACCGACCGCTGCCCCACTGACATCGACTACTGACACAGACCCACTGACACCAACCACTACCCCACTGACACCGACCACTGCCCCACTGCACCTGCCCCACTGACACCGACCACTGCCCCACTGACACCGACCACTGCCCCACTGACACCGACCACTGCCCCACTACCGACCACTGCCCCACTGACACCGGCCACTGCCCCACTGACACGGCCACTGCCCCACTGACACCGGCCACTGCCCCACTGACACCGACCACTGCCCCACTGACACCGACCACTGCCCCACTGACACCGACCACTGCCCCACTGACACCGACCACTGCCCCACTGACCACTGCCCCACTGACACCGGCCACTGCCCCACTGACACTGCCCCACTGACACTGCCCCACTGACACAGGCCACTGCCCCACTGACACTGCCCCACTGACACAGGCCACTGCCCCACTGACACTGCCCCACTGACACAGGCCACTGCCCCACTGACACTGCCCCACTGACACAGGCCACTGCCCCACTGACACCGACCACCGCCCACTGCCATCGACCGCTGCCCCACCGACACCGTCCGCTGCCCCACCGACCGCTGCCCCACTGACACTTCCCTACTGACATCTACCACTGCCCCACTGACACCGCCCACTGCCCCACTGACACCGACCACTGCCCCACTGACACCGACCACTGCCCCACTGACACCGACCACTGCCCCACCGACCATTGCCCCGCTGACACCGTCCGCTGCCCCACTGACACCGTCCGCTGCCCCACTGACACCGTCCGCTGCCCCACTGACACCGTCCGCTGCCCCACTGACACCGTCCGCTGCCCCACTGACACCGTCCGCTGCCCCACTGACACCGTCCGCTGCCCCACTGACACCGTCTGCTGCCCCACTGACACTTCCCTACTGACATCGACCATTGCCCCACTGACACTTCCCTACTGACATCGACCACTGCCCCACTGACACTTCCCTACTGACATCGACCACTGCCCCAATGACATCGACTACTGACACTGACCCACTGACACCAACCACTACCCCACTGACACCGACCACTGCCCCACTGACACGACCACCGACCACTGCCCCACTGACACGACCACCGACCACTGCCCCACTGACACGACCACCGTCCGCTGCCCCACTGACACGACCACCGTCCGCTGCCCCACTGACACGACCACCGTCCGCTGCCCCACTGACACGACCACCGTCCGCTGCCCCACTGACACGACCACCGTCCGCTGCCCCACTGACATCGACCACTGCCCCACTGACACTTCCCTACTGACATCGACCACTGCCCCACTGACATCGACTACTGACATCGACCACTGCCCCACTGACATCGACTACTGACATCGACCACTGCCCCACTGACATCGACTACTGACATCGACCACTGCCCCACTGACATCGACTACTGACACAGACCCACTGACACCAACCACTGACACCGACCACTGCCCCACTGCACCTGCCCCAATGACACCGACCACTGCCCCACTGACACCGACCACTGCCCCACTGACACCGGCCACTGCCCCACTGACACCGGCCACTGCCCCACTGACACCGGCCACTGCCCCACTGACACCGGCCACAGCCCCACTGACACCGGCCACTGCCCCACTGACACCGGCCACTGCCCCACTGACACCGGCCACTGCCCCACTGACACCGGCCACTGCCCCACTGACACCGGCCACTGCCCCACTGACACCGGCCACTGCCCCACTGACACCGGCCACTGCCACTGACACCGGCCACTGCCCCACTGACACGGCCCCACTGACACTGCCCCACTGACACAGGCCACTGCCCCACTGACACTGCCCCACTGACACAGGCCACTGCCCCACTGACACTGCCCCACTGACACAGGCCACTGCCCCACTGACACTGCCCCACTGACACAGGCCACTGCCCCACTGACACCGACCACCGCCCACTGCCATCGACCGCTGCCCCACTGACACCGTCCTCTGCCCCACCGACCGCTGCCCCACTGACACTTCCCTACTGACATCTACCACTGCCCCACTGACACCGCCCACTGCCCCACTGACCATTGCCCCGCTGACACCGCCACTGCCCCACTGACACCGTCCGCTGCCCCACTGACACCGTCCGCTGCCCCACTGACACCGTCCGCTGCCCCACTGACACCGTCCGCTGCCCCACTGACACCGTCCGCTGCCCCACTGACACCGTCCGCTGCCCCACTGACACCGTCCGCTGCCCCACTGACACTTCCCTACTGACATCGACCATTGCCCCACTGACACTTCCCTACTGACATCGACCACTGCCCCACTGACACTTCCCTACTGACATCGACCACTGCCCCACTGACATCGACTACTGACACTGACCCACTGACACCAACCACTACCCCACTGACACCGACCACTGCCCCACTGACACCGACCACTGCCCCAATGACACCGACCACTGCCCCAATGACACCGACCACTGCCCCAATGACACCGACCACTGCCCCAATGACACGACCACTGCCCCAATGACACGACCACTGCCCCAATGACACCGACCACTGCCCCGCTGACATTGACCACTGCCCCGCTGACATTGACCACTGCCCCGCTGACATTGACCACTGCCCCGCTGACATCGACCACTGCCCCGCTGCCCCGCTGACACCGACCACTGCCCCGCTGACACCGACCACTGCCCCGCTGACACCGACCACTGCCCCGCTGACACCGACCACTTCCCCGCTGACACCGGCCACTGCCCCACTGACACCGCCCACTGACCACTGCCCCCGACCACTGACACCGACCACTGCCCCACTGACACCGACCACTGCCCCACTGACACCGACCACTGCCACCTGACGGCTTCCAGGTCTGGCTAAATAGTGAGCCAGAATAGGTTCAGCCACCACGTACAGGGGGGAGGGGGGGGGGAGCCGCATTGTCATCCAATATGGGGAGTGATCTGAGAGCATCCTGGTGCCGAATCCCACATCTATGAGGTCGGGCAACAGGGCGGGGGAGATCAGAATCGGGTCTATACGGGACATGGCTAGTTGTGAGTGGGTGAAGCATGAGAAAGCTATTTTGGTTGGGTATTTATGCCTCCAAGAATCTGTCATGGCAAACTCTGATATGAACCTGCCAAACCTGGTGATATAAGGGGGGGGGGGGTGGCGTCTGGGCAGTCGTGCTAAGTTTATCTAAGCTGGATTGATCGTTATGTTGAAGTTATAGCCAGCCAACCCAGGGTTTTTTGAGTGCCATTTGGGTTTGGCCCATAATGTGTGTTTCAACTAGGACAGAAACATCTGCTCGTATATGTTTAAGGTGAGACAGGACAGCCACTCACTTAGCGCAAAGTCCTTGAACATTCCAGGTAATTACCTTAAGCATGGCCATGAGCTGTCTTGCTGGGGGGGGGGGGGGGGGGGGGGGGGGGGTTGAGCATGCAGTCCCATCTGTCAGTGGAGGCACCCAGCAGGAGGGTCAGACATGTAGCATGTAATATAAAACAATGTAGAGCATATAGAGGAAAAGACATTACACGTGGGAGTGCAGCGGATCTGTGCAAGCAGATGGCTGGGGTCGAAGGATCAGCATGACTAGTTGCACAAAGTGTCACTCCTGGCATTGCAAGACAACTGAGACACAGTATGGAGCATGTACTATTAAATTGAAGCATACAGTAAGTCAAATGTGAGCGATATGTTAGGTAAAACTTATGAACTTTGCCATCTCTGGACCAGCATGGCATGATTATATAAACAGCCACCCGCCACGGCCGTGGGGGTGGCAGCTGACTAGGGAAACAAAACTTGTGGAAGTGTTAATAACCGCCAGATCGAAAGAGCAGTGGGGGGATGCACAGTTCCGTATGCGACCATGGCGGGTTAATGGGGGCAACAACAAAAGAACCCCTGCAGAGCACACAACTGAGTGGGGGTGAAAGGCGTTCTATTAGTCCAAGTGAGTGCCCATGGAGTGTCTGAGAACAGGAGAAAAAACTGTGGAAGGGGGGAAATCCCAGTGACTGGGAACGGAGTGGGAGAGGCAGGGTGCCCAGTATGTCGGCATATGTATGGAGGCTGACTGAGGGCGCCAAACTGTTTACATTGTATCTGAGGATGGGAGAAAGGGGGGAAGTGAAGGAGGGGGGGACATACATCAGTAAACTCACGGTTCGTGTGGGATTTGCCTGTCCAGATCCGGATCAATCCGTGCACATCCAGGGGGTCACAGGCAGCAGCGAGGTGAAGGAGATTGTGCAAGGAGGTTCAGCGGTTAGCAGGGCCCGCTGTCTCTTGTTCCAGCCATGTTAGGACAGCAGCAGGATCTTCAAAAAACTGTGCCTTTCCGTTGCGAACCCCCCGGAAGCCTCGCCAGGAACAGCATAGCATAAGGGAGGTGATGGATGCAGAGCTGACGCTTGGCCTCCGTGAATTGTGCCCTTTTTTTTGCACCTCTGCTTAGAAATCCGGGAACAACGCAACTGTGACATTTCCGACCGGAATGTTCCCCCATTCCCGGATGAGACACAGAACAGTGTCCCGATCCCTGCAATTGAGGAGTTTTGCAATGAAGGTTCGCAGGGGTGCACCAGCCAGTGGAGGGCGAGCAGCCAAGCAGTGAGCACGTTCGACCACAAATGTGGTAGAGAAGGCCTCCCTACCGTAGGTCTTGATGAGGAGGTTTTTTAGGTATGGGGGAGGATCAGAATCCTCAGATCTCTCAGGGAGGCTCATGAACCAGAGGTTACATCTTCAAAGTCTATTTTCCATGTCGTCTTGTTTGTGTAGGACGATGCTGAGCTGGTGCTGGAGCTGCTTCGTGGACACCTACAGAGGTGTGATGTCTGACTCCAAGCGTCTCACTCTGCGCTCAGTTTCGGTGGCTCTGTCCCTCAATTTCTGGATTTCCTGCCGGATGAGAGAGATGTCGATCTTGACCTCCTCAATCTTTGAGGTGACGGTAGTCTGGCAGAGAGAAACAGCCTCAAGGATTTTGGCGGTATCACTGGAGGGAGACTTCTCTGCAGCATGAACAGGGTCGGCACCATCTTCCGCCTCGTTATCCTGACCCTCGTGTTGGTACTTGGACAGCTTGGCTATGGCCTCAGATGTCTGTTTCGGCGGCGACATGAGGGCTGGGATGTAGACTGACACCATGAGCAATCGATCGGTGTTCTTGTAGCAGGATTTCCCCGAAGGATAGGTAGGAAGGATATTATCTCAGACGGAGCTCTCACTCTGCACACCCTACGCCATGTAACTCCAGGCCACGCCCCATTAGAAGTTATTTTATTGGACTGATTTGTCACATGAGCATTGTTTCTTTTTTCTTTTAAGTTTTTCCAAAAGGTATCGGGGATATGTGGTGCAAATTTGTTTATAAGCTCAGGTGTCCTATACCACCTGGTTAGAATTTTGTAACCGCACTCCTAGATTGCAACATTCATGGAATCTTTATGTGTGTGTATAAGAAAATGGTTTCCCAGTCCATGTCTTCAAGCTGTATGTTCAGATCACGGCTCCATGCTAGAGATGTGCTGTTGGTAAAAGCAGAGTCATCTTTGAATAAGGGAATATAAAGTAAAGAAAAGCAATGTCTTTGGGGAGTTTTGTTGTTGCAAAGGGATTCAAGCGTTGTTAGTGGTCTGGGCCATGGTGTTTGGTTTCTTTGTTTGTCAGAAAGTGACAGATTTGCATGAATGTCCATTTCAGGAAGGAATGAGGTGTAAGTTCTGCATTCATGGCCGTCAGTGAGATCAGTTTTTCCCTTCTAAAGAAATGAGAGGCCAATACATCTCCGAGGCCAGATTTTTTGGAGGAAGTCATTGGATATACCTGGGGGAAAATCCGGGTCATTTCTGAGTGGCATTAGAGGGCCCCTCCAAGAAGTTGGAGATATTCTTTTTTTGGGTTCTGTTAACATTAGCTATATATTTGTGGCGGTTGTACTGCTACAGAATACATTTGGGGCCAATCGCACACCTCCCTGATGGTATGGTGTGATGGATAAGTATCTGCCTATATTTCGCAGCATTAACCACTTGCCTACAGGGCACTTCCACCCCCTTCCTGACCAGACCAATTTTCAGCTTTCAGCGCTCTCACACTTTGAATGACAATTACTCAGTCATGCAACACTGTACCCTTTTTTTCACACAAATAGAGCTTTCTTTTGGTGGTATTTAATCACTAGTGGGTTTTTTATTTTTTTGTGCTATAAATTAAAAAAGACAGAAACAAAATTAGTAATATTTCTTCATAAATTTGGGCAAAAATGTATATGGCTACATATCTTTTTGGTAAAAATAACCCTAATTAGTGTATTATTTAGTTTTTGTGAAAGTTATAGGCCCCTTTCACACATGCGGACCGTTCGTCCGTTTTTTCATACGTCCGTTTACGGATGAAAACGGACATTAATGCTTGTCTATGGGATAGCGGACGTTAGCGGATGATCATCCGCTAACGTCCATTAACATCCGTCTCCGTTAAGGTCCGTTTTTCTGAACGGAAGAAGACCCTATTTTGTCTTCCGTAAAAAATACGGAACGGACGAAAAACGGACGTTAGCGGACGATCCGTTCACATCCGATCCGCTGACATCCGTTTTTCATCCAAAAAATTCCCATAATTCATGAAAAACAGTTTTTTTTTTAAAAAAAAAACGGATAAAAAAACGGACATAAACGGATAAAAAAAACGGACCTAAACGGATAAAAAACTGATGAAAAACGGACGTAATCGGATGAAAAACGGAAGTAAACGGATGAAAAACGGAAATGAACATGGATGAAAACTGATGTTTACTGACAACAACTGATGATAAAAAAACGTGACTGAACTGATCTGATGTACGGTCCGCATGTGTGAAAGGGGCCATAGAGTCTACAAGCTATGGTGCAAATCATTGAAAATTGATCACACCTGATGTACTGAAGACCTATCATTTCTTGAGACACTAACAAGCCAGGAAAGTACAAATACCCACAAATGACCCCATTTTGGAAAGCAGACCCCCCAACATATAATCTATGAGGCATAATGAGTCTTTTGAACTGTTCATTTTTTTCCAGAAGTTTTTGGAATATGTGGAAAAAATATGAAAACGCATGTTTTTTCCACAAAGTTGTCCAGTTTTAAGATATTTCCAACACATAGCATGTACATAGCAAAAATGACATTCTGCTACTACTCGAGTATGGCGATACCACATGTGTGAGACTTTTACACAGCCTGGCCACATACAGAGGCCCGCCAGTGAAGTAGCACCTTCAGGCGTTCTACAAGCATAAATTACACATCTCATTTCTCAATCACCTATTACAGGTTTGAAGGCCCTGGAGCCCCAGGACAATAGAAACGCCCACAAAATGATCCCATTTTGGAAAGCAGACACCCCAACGTATAATCTATGAGGCATAATGAGTCTTTTGAACTGTTCATTTTTTTTTTCCAGAAGTTTTTGGAATATGTGGGAAAAAAATTAAAACGCATTTTTTTCCACAAAGTTGTCCAATTTTAAGATATTTCCAACACACAGCATGTACATAGCAACAATTATACCTCAAAATACATTCTGCTACTCCTCCTGAGTATGGCGATACCACGTGTGAGACTTTTACACAGCCTGGTCACATACAGAGGCCCACCATTGAAGTAGCACCTTCAAGCGTTCTACAAGCATAAATTGCACTTCTAATTTCCTGACAACCTATTTATTTATGAAGGCCCTTATATTTCTAACACATAGCATTTACATACCAAAAATTACACTCCAAAATAAATTCTATTGAGCAAATGGTAAAAAAAAAAAGTATTATCTGTGGTTTTTGTAGTGTCCCCAGAGGAGGGATTTGGTCTGGGCAGCAGGCAGGGATGTGCTTAGCAACAATAGTAATTATCCAGGCAGCAGGTAGGAATATTGTCTTTAGTCAGCACAAGGATATCGTCAGCACAGCCAAAACATTTGTCCATAGAAAATGTGTCCATTTGTCCAGGCAGAGACAGCCAGCACAGCCATAATATTTGTCCTGGTACACCGTTACCTGCCTGCACTCATTGTACTGCTCCTCAGCCCTTCATAAAAAATACTGCCTCTTGCTACAGCTAATTATTTCCATAGTCCAGGTGGCAGGCAGAGGTGTGGTCAGTTTATGCTGCAGGCAGGGAGATAGCGGCAGTAAGTCAGCAGCAGGCTGAGGGCCACAATCAGGCAAGACCTGTGCACAGGGGCACAGGGGTAGAGGCTTCGACCCACCCAAAAGCCTCCGGACTCCAAACCCTAATCCGGAAATTACAAAACCCAGAGACAACAAAAAAATAGTTTTCTCCATCTGGAAAAACATTTCTGGAGCCCCTCACATGTGAGACCCCTGTGTACTACAGTAGCAGGGCAACAGATCAGGCCAAGCGGTAGGCAAAAGCATAGTCCATAAAACAGGCCAGGGTCAGTTCACGTTCAAGCAGTCCAAGCGGTAGGCAGAAGCGTAGTTGATAAAAAAGGCCAGGGTCATTTCACGTTCAAGCAGTCCAAGCGGTAGGCAGAAGCGTAGTTGATAAAAAAGGCCAGGGTCATTTCACGTGGAAGGCAGTGGCATGGTTATTTGAGGAAGCATGGGGAATGGTCAGCACAGATGTTGAAAATGGGGAAATGGTTAAGAATATGGGCTAATAATTTAGGGATGTGTGATATAGTCTGAAGCATGCACCAATGCAAAGGCCGGGTTCGGAGGGACACTGGACACAATGGTAGCTGGTATGACTTCTAAATCCATTTTTGCTGCATACTCGACATCTTTTTTTGGTGTCTTCGGCCTGCTTCAGATGGTGGAATGTGGTCCAGGAAGTGGCGTTCTTAAAGTTGGCTAACAGCATCAGAGTGAAGATTTTCTGGGGGAGGTCTTTGGTGGATGAGGGATGTGACAACTTCTATGAATTTTAGGAAGTTACCTTCAACTGTAGTGTCATCATGGATGGTGGACATCATGTACACATTCTTGGTATCCTTCCACCTCAAGGCCAGCACTTCGTTGCATCGCAAGGTTGCTCTTTCTCTCCTTCGCAATTTCTTATTTACTATCGCTTGCGGGAAGCCCTTTCTATTCTTTCTAGAGGTTCCACAGGCCAGGGTTTCTGCATGGGGGGGGGGGGGGGGTTCTGTTTGAAAAGGGGCAGGCTGGTGTATTAGTTATCCAGGTATATGTGGTAACCTTTCCTCAGCAGTGGGTATGCCAGGTCCCATACAATTTTACCAGTTGTGCCCATGTAGCCCGGGCACTCGGGGCTGGAGCTGGGAATCTCTTCCTTCGTATATGCGGAACGCATACAGATATCCCGTGACTCTCTCGCAAAGCTTATAAAATTTCACTCCGTATTTGGCCCTTTTGCTAGGAATGTTTTATTCCTAGCCCGCCTGAAAAGGGTACCAGGGACTCATCTACACATGTGCTTTTCGGGGACATAGAGCTCTGCAAGTCGTTGGGAAAAGAAATGAATGAGTAAGCGCATTTTATATAATTTGTCATAATTTGGATGATTGCGGGGAGGGCACTGGCTGTTGTCCCTGAAATGAAGAAAGCGCATTATCATCCTGTATCAGGACCTGGACCTTACAGAAGAATAAATGGGCATGTGGTGGATGGGGTTAGTGGACCAATAGGCATGTCCTTCAGTTTTTTTTGTAAGCCCCATGTTTATGGTGAAGCCCATAAACAAGCAATTCTAATGGCTCAGTCCGTATAAAATTGCAGCAGCGCTTTGTCCTTATTATCACCCAGGACTATATGGTACAATCGCAGTCTGGTTATAAAGAGATATTTCCACGTAGTGCTTCCTTGGATAAAAATAGTGACAGCTTCCACCGTATACTTCAATCAATTCTTCACCACGTGCGGAATAAAACTCCCCTTTGGGGATACACTCACCAGACCAATGGTCAAAACAAGCCTTTCAAATAGATCACTTATGTATTAGCGTTCCTCCCACGTTCTATCTCCTCTGCAGTAATCAGCTGGATCATGCACAGATTTTTCCTCATAAAACAAAGGGGTATTGCAATAGTGTGATATTGTTTCAAAAAGCTTTTATTTAGATACAAAACAACCTCCCCCCTAATCCAAAATGCGTACCATCAATGAGTTAATCATATGCATTTACAATAGTGTGTCACTATGGCTGTCTCTGTGCGGTTTCCTCCGGAACTGATCCTCCCTGCTGTATAGAACAGCAATTCGATATCCTGTCTGCTCTGGAGCGCACGTCTGAGGCGCACACACGTCACTTCCGGTCTGTAGATCACCGCCCTGACGTTTCGTCGTTATCGGACTTCCTCTGAGGGCGTGGTCTACAGCCGGACATTATCCCTTAAGTACCTCTGGGGGTGTAATCCACCAATCCCAGCGTGAGCTGCGGTTGATTGACAAGGATACTGTGCAATCGGAACGTCCGCTCGCCGCACTCTTCCCCAATCAGCCGCGTTGCATCACAGTGTCAGCAAGGCATGTCTTTTGTTGTAAAACGCAACCCAGTGTGTATGTAAGGTAGTGCGCATGTCCCAATTCTCATCCCCACTTGCACAGTGACAGGCAGAGCGATCCCCATATAATCACTGATAACCCACAGGCGGGCAGACAAGCATTACGATCCATGGTACATGCACAAAAATTTAAAATATCTGTGTTTTATAAGCCTGCACAGTCCAAGCATATGGAGTTGTAGTTTTTAAAAAAATTGCTAGTTTAACCTTGCTATTATAGCAATATTCATCAGTATTGTATAGATCCCCGCTGAATCTCATGTCCAAAATATTTATTAAGCGGTACTTCTACATCATGCTGTTATAATCGGTCGGCCGACCGTATTAGTGTGTATGGCGGCATAATTCCCAATGTCTATTTTCGATCTTATTTTTCAATGTGTTATTTTAATTCTATGTTTAAAGGGTCAAGTCCATATGTTGCAGCTATGCTTGCTTGTACATTGCACCCTTGTATGTCTTATGCATATTTCATTGGCAAGCATAGTTGACTTTTAAATGATCCCTTATATTTGAGTGACACTCAATATATCGTAGATCCCTGTGGCCCGGATATTACGGATATTACCAAGTCCTGGTTATGGCCCCAATTGGCCTTGTTTAAACACGAATATGATCATATATAAAGATTATTAAAAAATCAATATATCTATATAAAAACAAGGGGAGATAAAATGCATAAACATGTGTATATAAGATCTGATCATGTATAATTGGCCGTAAAAGCTCTGAATAAAACCTCATATTTATCCAGATAAAATTAATAAAATCCTACGTAAAATCTGATCTTAGTCTCCTGATAAAAAATGGTCAATATAGTCTGAGAAAAATTAAATGATAAAGTATAAAATATAAAAAACAAAATGGATAAAAATTGTATAAAATTTTAAATAGACCTAGGCAATATATAGAATGAAAAAAGCATAAAAACAGTTATGATAAAATAATACGCTCCAAATAATCGTTTATCCAATAAAAATGACTAAAAGTGGGTGCAGAACTTATGAATCAATGAATAAAATCCAATCAGACAAATTATCCATGTCATATGCCCATCAGAAATATGCATAAAACCTCTATAAATAGTGTACATAAAAGGTTCACATAAAAGGTCCACATAAAAATGTTCACATAAAGTGTGACATTCATCAGTTATTCTGACCTTAGTGGTGTCCTATTGAGAATGGGGTGGATCTCTCAATGTTTTTTTTCTCGTTTAAGATTTTTATTTTCACTTAAAGGAACAATACACAACAAAAAAGAAAAGCATAACGATATAGTACATATATTTACAGTCATATATGGGATATCGTATTAGTCAAATAACGTAGATAAAAGTACTTGTGGTTCAAAATATGAGATGGGGACTTAAGATATAGTAACACTATAAGAAGGGCGTATGTATTAACCTAATATGTGCTAGAGTAGCATCTTCGAACCTAGCCCAGGTGCCATAGTATCATGCCTCCAGACCACTCTACCACCCCAAGTGGGTTCAAACTGTGGTAGAGTGGGGGCAATTAGGAGAATTAAGTGTTTTATTAACCAAGGTTGTATGTTAGGTATAAAGGATACATACCAAAGTGAATGTGTATAGACCCAAAAAAATAAAATATATGTATATCTGTAGCATTTACCATGTTCCTATACATGTTAGTAGTCTATTTGGAGGACAATTGTACTTATTGCAGAAAGAATATATGATGTTACAATGAAAAAGTCCCATATGCCTATATCATGAAAAGAAAAGGAAAAGAGGGAAAGAAGGAAGGGGACAGAAGGAGGAAGTCTCTCCAGGTGGTGGTTTGCATAGTAGGTAACTTACTGGAGCAAGGTGTTCGAGATAATTGGTACATTATTGAGGTAACAGTAATGACTGGTCAAAGTCGGGTGGGAAGTAATGTTTTACCCAAGGTTGCCAGATCTGCGTAAATTTATTAATTTTATTATCTTCAATAGCCGACATTTTAGCGTGGGTTAAAGCTCTATTCATTCTGTGTTTGGCTTCTGCTACTATCAATGTTTTAGATTTCCAGGCTTTAGCTATGGTTTGTTTAGCTGCGGTGCTAAGTTGAAGGAATAATTTAAATTGGGAATGTGATAGTGATGGTGGTTTCAGGTTAAGTAGAGCCATAGCTGGATCGGGAGTAATAGTGCATTCGAGAGCTTTAGAAGCCATATCAAAGATGTTAGCCCAGAATTCTTGAACTACCGGACATTGCCACCATATGTGGAAATGGGTACCTGGGGAAGGGCATCCTCTAAAGCAATTGTTAGGGTATGTCGGGATGAATTTAGCAATTCTGGCTGGCACCAGATACCATCTAGCTAGGACCTTAAAGTTAGTTTCCAAAGCAAAGCAATTTGTAGAGGAATTTTTAGTAGCTATCCATATGTTAGACCAGTCATTAGTGTTGAAAACACGGTTCATATCTATAGCCCATTTGTCAGTATAAGAGGGTAAAACATCGTTAGGTAGAGTAGTGAGCTGATGATATAACAAAGATATTAGACCCCTGATATGAGGATCACTTTTACAAATACGTTCAAATTGAGACATTTGGTTAAGCATAGATCCAGTCATGAGAAGAGGAGTATAAAAGTTTTTAATTTGCAAGTATCGGAAGATTTCTGATCTAGGGAGCCCATAATTATCACATAGTATAGGGAAATCCAGGATATTAGTGTTATTACATACTTGGTGAAGCCGGGATAAGTTTGAAGTAGACCAGGCGGAAAATGATTTTGGATACTTCCAGGCTGGGTAGAAAGCTGGATTACTGAGGAATGAGAGAAGAGGGTTGTGTGTAGATTGAAGGTTGTAAGGTTTACCAAATCTGTCCCAAATAGATAAGGAATGCTTCGTAATGGGGTTAGAAATATGCGACCTATCATTGGGATGTATCCATAAAATATTAGCAAGAGATATAGGATCGCAGTCGATGGATTCAATGGACACCCAAAGGGGTATTTCCGCAGTAGAATGATATTTTGGGAGAAGTGAGAGTTGTGCAGCATTGTAATAAGAGGCAAAGTTTGGTAAACCTAAACCTCCCTTCAATTTACTAAGGTATAACGTGGCCTTTGGTATCCGTGGTTTTGTTTTACCCCAAATAAAAGCTAAGACTCTGCGCTGTACGATCCTGAGGAAGTAAGCTGGTAATGGGATGGGTAGAACCCTGAATAGGTATAAAAATTTCGGTAGGATCGACATCTTAATAGCATTTATTCGTCCCAACCAAGATAATGGAAGGGAAGACCATTGTTTCATATAATTAGTGATTTGTTTAAGTAGTGGGAGATAGTTAGCCCTAAATAAATCTTTAAGTGTAGTTGTGAGTTGTACACCTAAATAAGGTAATTGAGTAGGAACCCAGTGGAACGGTAGGGTGGATTGGAGTTGCAAGAGATCATTTTGTTCCAAGGAAATATTAAGGATATTAGATTTTGTGGGGTTAATTTTGAGTCCGGAGACTATAGCAAATTTATCTAATGTATTCAATAGGTTTGGAGCAGATATATGTGGCTGAGATAAAAAAACAAGGATATCATCAGCAAAAAGACATAATTTATGTTGATAACCGCCTAATTCGATACCTTTGATATTTAAATTTGATCTGATTAATTGAGCTAATGGTTCAATAAGAAGGGCGAAAAGTAGGGGAGATAAGGGACAGCCCTGTCTTGTACCTCTACAGATATTCATCATGGCAGATTTATAGCCAGAGTACTTAATGTATGCTTTTGGATGATCATACAGTGAAGAAATCCATTTTAGAAAATGATTCCCAAATCCCCATTTTTGGAGCATATATTGCATGTATGGCCAGGTGACAGTATCAAACGCCTTTCTGATATCTAGGGATATGAGGCATGACGGGATACGTCTAGTCTTGGCTGCGTGCATGAGTAAGAGAGCGCGTCTGATGTTGTCACCTGCCTGTCTCTTAGGCATAAAGCCAGTTTGGTCTCGGTGGATTAATTGACCTATAATGTTATTAAGGCGAGTTGCCAAAATTTTAGCTAGTAACTTGATATCAAGGTTGAGGAGGGATATAGGGCGAAAGTTCGTCCATGAAGTAGTATCTGAGTGGGGTTTGGGAATCATTACTATAATAGATGTAAGCGTTTCAGTACGAAAGGATTGGTTAGTAAGGATTGAGTTAAAGGCTCTGGTTAAAATCGGTGCTAGAATATGCGAAAATTGCTTATAATACAGTGCCGAAAACCCATCTGGGCCCGGTCTCTTATGAGGTTTTAAGAGTTTTATAGCAGACAGAACTTCAGGGGTTGTTATAAGGCTCTCAAGATTATTGCACTGTGTCTGATCTAGGGTAGGGAGCATAATATTAGAAAATAAGGCGTCTGCTTTTGACGTATCAAACTCTTGGCTAGAGGAGTAAAGCTTAGATAGATTGGAGTGGAACACATCAAGTATTTTTACAGGGTTGCTGGTATAACCGTCACGTGTAATTTTCAATCTAAAGGAGGACTGTGCTTTATGTATTGTTTTTAAGCTACGTGCCATAAGAGTATTAGGTTTGTTAGCCTGTAGGTATTGAGTGTGTTGGCGTTTACGCATTAATTTGTCTGCAGAATCTGATAAAAATAGGTCTAGGTCTAGGCGTGCCTTATCTAACCTTGTGTGGTTTATAGTAGTCGGGTCAGATTGGAAATTTGAATGACATGTATTAAAAGAAGCTTCCAATTTTGCGAACAAAAGTTTACGCTCTTTCTTAAGTGTTGATGCTAATTGAATAAGATTACCTCTAATAACGGATTTATGGGCTTCCCACAAAGTAAGGGGAGATACATCGTCTGTATCGTTAATAGAGATGTACTCGGAAATCGCTTGTTCAATTAATGATTTATGAGATGGATGGGTTAATAGGGAATCATTAATGTTCCAATTTGTATCATAAGATCTAGGGATTGTTGAGGCAATGGTGGTGAAAACCGCACAATGGTCAGACCACGGAAGTGGGATAATTTTAGATGTAACTATTTCAGGTAATAAACTTGATGGGACTAGGATATGATCGATTCGAGAAAATGATTTATGTGGATATGAATAGTGTGTATAACGTCTATTAGTGGGGTTAATTTCCCTCCATGTATCTACTAGTTTGTGTGCTAAAAGCAAGGGCTGTAGGGTCAATTTGTTAGTACTAGTATTAGGGGTTATCGGAGATTTATCCAAAAAGGGGTATACCGTAGCATTGGAGTCTCCACATAGAATTATCGTACCAAATTTATGTGTGTTAACAGTTTGAAAGAGATGAGCTAAAAAAGCTAATGGTCGTTTATTTGGGGCGTAATAGGAAACAATAGTAATAGGGGCATCAGAAAGATAGCCAGTAAGTAGAATGTATCTACCTTCTGGGTCGTTTAGTTGGGACACAAGAGTGAAGGGGGTGTTACGATGGAAGCCTATGAGAGTACCCCTCTGCTTAACAGAAGCAGATGCAGCATAAAATTGTGGATATGTTGACGAGAGAAATTTGGGCTGGGCATTTGCTTTAAAATGGGTTTCCTGTAAACATATAATGTGGGCTTTTTTAGCGTGAAAAGTGCGCATAGCTTTTGAACGTTTGTGGGGGATGTTAAACCCTTGAACATTTAAAGATAAGACATTTATGGGGGCCATAGCTGTACTAAATGTGATGATATAGCATAAAAAACACAACTTACTTCTAGTTTTGTATCCACCACCTGGAGAGAGGAGAGAGTAAAGAGGATAGAAGGGAAATAAGTAGAATATAAAAGGAAAAGTCGAACAACCCTATTATAATAGCAAACTAACAATAGAGATGGGTAATAAAACAGGGTGTGGGAACGTCTATGGAGCTTAATCTTAAAGCTCCCAGAGGTTCCAATGCCATCCGCAGGGACCCGCATAATCCTAGCGGGTATCTGGAGATGGTACTAGGGGCAACAAGAAATTCCTGAGGGGAGAGAAGCACCGGAGGACCACTTAAGAGGAAAAAAAAAAAAAAAAAAAAAGAGGTACACCAAAAGTCTATTAGAAGCCAAGGCCTAAATGGGGAAAAAAAGGTTATTCATGTTTAAGTAAATACTTTGATTGAATTACTAATAAGAATATAAAAAAAAAAAAATATTAAAAGGAAAAAAGAAAAAAAAAAAGGGTGGATCAGTGGAGTAGTAATAGTATAGGCCTCGGGTGTTGATATACAAAAAGCGGGGAGAAGGGTCCAGTTTTTACAGTAAATAGTCTGATGAAGACCTGTAAGTGGGGTAAAGATTTCTGCCGACCAGCAATCTTTGCTGGAGATAGGTGTAGGTTGAGCTTTTGAGCTTGTGTTTCAGTCCATTGAGTCTTCATTGGAGGGGGGGGCCGAATTTTCAAACCTTCCACGTTTGTGGATGTGTTGACGAGCAGATAAAGAAGCTCCTTCAGAGTTCGGCACAATATTTTCCTGAGGAAATTTTGAGGCTGAACGTCTGCGAGGATGATCATTAGGAATAGATCTGTCGGCTATACCCATTTCAATCAGGGCGGATTGTAAGTCTTCCGGAGTTCTGCAGATGAATTTCGTTTCCAGATGTGTAAAGCGTAGGGAAAAGGGGAATCCCCAATGATATGGAATGTTATGCTGTTGCAGAATCTGTAATTGAGGTTTAAGAGCACGCCGTTTAGCGACCGTTAGGGGAGAGATATCAGCAAAAAGTTGGTACGTGTATCCCTGGAATTGCAGGGAATCTTTATCCCTAGCTGCCGCCAGTAATTGCTCCTTGGATCTGTAATAGTGAAATTTAGCAATTATATCTCTGGGGGGGCCGTTTGTTTTGCGAGGGGCTAAAGCTCTGTGTACTCTGTCGAGTTCCAGTCTTTCCACTGGTATGCCAGGTTGTAGTTCTTGGAATAAAGCTATTATAGTGGCTTGGAGATCTATGACTGTCTCTGGAATTCCTCTGATTCTCAGGTTCGCTCTTCTATCCCTATTTTCCTGATCTTCTAAACGTGACTGTAATAATAGATTTTCTTCTTTTAAATTCTCCAGTTCTGAGGTGTTTTGCTGGGCATGGCTATGTAAATTATCCACTCTAATTTCTAAGTCGGCGGTTCTCTGGCCCAGTTCTCTAATCTCCTTTGTTAATTTATCAGTTATTCTGTCAGAGGTTTTTTTTAATGCTTTTTGTAGCATGTTTTCAAATTTTTTAAACATGTCATTATGTATATCTTGCTGAGATACCTCAGCATCTGTATCTGACTCTGCAGTATCTTCAGTTATCTGAGGGGGCGCTTTCCCATAACACTGTATGGGAGCCTGTGAGGTGATTGCCGTCGCCATTTTGGCCGCCTGTCTGGCCGGCGCTGTTTTTGCCAAGGTAGCCTTAAATTTAGCCTTCTGGCCCCGCAGGACCATTGTATTATTACCTGGGGTCCTTCGTGGGGCTTTGTGAGTTATTTTGTACCTCGGGCGGTACCGCTGTGACCTGTAGTCCTCCGGTGTTCTCTCCCCTCGGAGCGGAGCTCAGACAAGCATTACCGCTCGCTCTGGCTCCCGCGCATGCGCCCCTCTCAATGTTTTTTTATAATTATCGCTTATAAAACAATTTATATCCAGTTCGACGTTCAAACCTTTTGGTACCAGTACATCAGTGGCAAAGATCCACTGCGTTTCGCGCTTTGATAATTTGCGCACCATATTAATGCCCCTCCAATGCGGTTTGATTTGTTCAATCCCCCAAAATTGCAATCCGGATGCATCCTTATTATGTTTTTTGTTTTAAAATGCAATGACACATTATGGTCCTTGTATCCAATTTGGATATTATGGATGTGTTCTGCGATTCTGATTCGCAGTTTCCTTTTTGTGCGTCCAATATATAACAAATCGCAGGGACATTTCAGTGCATATACCACATGAGTACTGTTACAGGTAATAAATTGTTTAATGGAGAAAATCTGATTATTGACTGGTGAGGAGAAGGATTCTAACAATCTGCATGGGTTTGTTACTTCCCTGCACGCTTTGCATCGCCTACATGAAAAAAAACCATTCTGATCCCAAAACGTAGGAGGGCGTTTAGGTGGGTCTACTATCTTTCTTACGATCTTATCTCCAAAACTTGTCGATTTACGATATATGAACTGGGGTTTAGGTGGCAATTCTGTTTTGAGTTTTTTGTCTAGCTTTAAGACATGCCAATGTTCATAAAAGATTGCCTCGATTTCTCGGTATTGGGCGTGAAAACCTGATATGAATCCCTATTCCTTACTACTTGAGGTTTTTATCTCTTTATTCGGCCCATTGTTCAGGTTTGGTTTATCTTCCAGACATCTCATTCTTGGCACGCTTCCAACTTCCTCTATAACTTTATGTAGTATTTTTGGGTCATATCCTCGTGTTATAAATTTGTCTGCCAGAATGTTTGCCTGTGTGGTGTAATTTGCGTCTTCTGAACAGTTTCTCCGTACCCTCATGATTTGGCCCTTAGGGATGTTGCGTAACCACTGTGGGTGATGAGCACTTGATATGGGTAGATAACTGTTCCTATCAGTCTTCTTGAAAAACACCATAGTCTCCAGTTTATTATCCTTTTTGTACACCTTCACGTCTAGAAAATTGATCTCCTGTTCACTCCATTCTGAGGTTAATTTGATGTTCCGTTCATTGATATTTAAAAACTTAATAAAATCATCCAAACCATTTTCTGTGCCTTCCCAAATAAAAAACAAATCATCAATAAAACGCTTATAAAAGATGAGTTCGAGTGGTTGTTGATTAAAAATCGTCTTGTCCTCCCATTCTGCCATAAAAAGGTTTGCGATGCTCAGGGCGAATTTGGCTCCCATAGCCACGCCCCGTTCTTGTGAGTAAAATTCGCTATTGAACCAGAAATAGTTATGGCTTAGACAAAAGTCTAAGCTATTTCTTAAAAATATTTTTTGGTTATGCGCGATATCCTCTCTTTTACTTAAAGCCCAATTCAGGGCCAATAGAGCATCGTCGTGTTGGATGATTGAGTAAAGTGATGACACATCTGCGGTTACTAGAAATATCTGCGTTTTATTCGTTAAGTCTATACTTTGTAGACTGTTCAGGAAGCTCTTTGTATCTCTTAGGTAGGACCTTGTCTCTTGTACACTCTTTTGTAAAAATTTATCGAGGTACTGACCTAATCTTGCTGATACTGAGTCAATGCTGTTGACTATAGGTCTGGCAGGCGGATTCTCTTGGTCCTTATGGATCTTTGGCAGTGTGTATAATGTTGGCACTCTACTGCTTGATGGTAGTAGGTATCGTCTTTCTTTACCAGTTAGTACACCTTTTTTAGTTCCCATGTCAATCAGGATTTCTAGCTCATCTCTGTATGGTGCTGTTGGGTCCTTTTCCAGCCTTCTATAGGTGTTGGTGTCTGATAGCATTTCTGCTATTTGATTCTCATAAAATGCTTTATCCAATATGACCACACCACCTCCCTTGTCTGCTGGTCTGATGATGATAACTTTCCGTTTCTCAAGTAGCTCGATACCTTCGTTAATATGCCTTACACTTATTTCTTTCTTTGGCCTTATGGCTTCCAGATCAGAGAATCCGCCTGCCAGACCTATAGTCAACAGCATTGACTCAGTATCAGCAAGATTAGGTCAGTACCTCGATAAATTCTTACAAAAGAGTGTACAAGAGACAAGGTCCTACCTAAGAGATACAAAGCGCTTCCTGAACAGTCTACAAAGTATAGACTTAACGAATAAAACGCAGATATTTCTAGTAACCGCAGATGTGTCATCACTTTACTCAATCATCCAACACGACGATGCTCTATTGGCCCTGAATTGGGCTTTAAGTAAAAGAGAGGATATCGCGCATAACCAAAAAATATTTTTAAGAAATAGCTTAGACTTTTGTCTAAGCCATAACTATTTCTGGTTCAATAGCGAATTTTACTCACAAGAACGGGGCGTGGCTATGGGAGCCAAATTCGCCCCGAGCATCGCAAACCTTTTTATGGCAGAATGGGAGGACAAGACGATTTTTAATCAACAACCACTCGAACTCATCTTTTATAAGCGTTTTATTGATGATTTGTTTTTTATTTGGGAAGGCACAGAAAATGGTTTGGATGATTTTATTAAGTTTTTAAATATCAATGAACGGAACATCAAATTAACCTCAGAATGGAGTGAACAGGAGATCAATTTTCTAGACGTGAAGGTGTACAAAAAGTATAATAAACTGGAGACTATGGTGTTTTTCAAGAAGACTGATAGGAACAGTTATCTACCCATATCAAGTGCTCATCACCCACAGTGGTTACGCAACATCCCTAAGGGCCAAATCATGAGGGTACGGAGAAACTGTTCAGAAGACGCGAATTACACCACACAGGCAAACATTCTGGCAGACAAATTTATAACACGAGGATATGACCCAAAAATACTACATAAAGTTATAGAGGAAGTTGGAAGCGTGCCAAGAATGAGATGTCTGGAAGATAAACCAAACCTGAACAATGGGCCGAATAAAGAGATAAAAACCTCAAGTAGTAAAGAATGGGGATTCATATCAGGTTTTCACGCCCAATACCGAGAAATCGAGGCAATCTTTTATGAACATTGGCATGTCTTAAAGCTAGACAAAAAACTCAAAACCGAATTGCCACCTAAACCCCAGTTCATATATCGTAAATCGACAAGTTTTGGAGATAAGATCGTAAGAAAGATAGTAGACCCACCTAAACGCCCTCCTACGTTTTGGGATCAGAATGGGTTTTTTTCATGTAGGCGATGCAAAGCGTGCAGGGAAGTAACAAACCCATGCAGATCGTTAGAATCCTTCTCCTCACCAGTCAATAATCAGATTTTCTCCATTAAACAATTTATTACCTGTAACAGTACTCATGTGGTATATGCACTGAAATGTCCCTGCGATTTGTTATATATTGGACGCACAAAAAGGAAACTGCGGATCAGAATCGCAGAACACATCCATAATATCCAAATTGGATACAAGGACCATAATGTGTCATTGCATTTTAAAACAAAACATAATAAGGATGCATCCGGATTGCAATTTTGGGGGATTGAACAAATCAAACCGCATTGGAGGGGCATTAATATGGTGCGCAAATTATCAAAGCGTGAAACGCAGTGGATCTTTGCCACTGATGTACTGGTACCAAAAGGTTTGAACGTCGAACTGGATATAAATTGTTTTATAAGCGATAATTATAATAAAACATTGAGAGATCCACCCCATTCTCAATAGGACACCACTAAGGTCAGAATAACTGATGAATGTCAAACTTTTTTATGTGAACATTTTTATGTGGACCTTTTATGTGAACCTTTTATGTACACTATTTATAGAGGTTTTATGCATATTTCTGATGGGCATATGACATGGATAATTTGTCTGATTGGATTTTATTCATTGATTCATAAGTTCCGCACCCACTTTTAGTCATTTTTATTGGATAAACGATTATTTGGAGCGTATTATTTTATCATACCTGTTTTTATGCTTTTTTCATTCTATATATTGCCTAGGTCTATTTAAAATTTTATACAATTTTTATCCATTTTGTTTTTTATATTTTATACTTTATCGTTTAATTTTTCTCAGACTATATTGACCATTTTTTATCAGGAGACTAAGATCAGATTTTACGTAGGATTTTATTAATTTTATCTGGATAAATATGAGGTTTTATTCAGAGCTTTTACGGCCAATTATACATGATCAGATCTTATATACACATGTTTATGCATTTTATCTCCCCTTGTTTTTATATAGATATATTGATTTTTTAATAATCTTTATATATGATCATATTCGTGTTTAAACAAGGCCAATTGGGGCCATAACCAGGACTTGGTAATATCCGTAATATCCGGACCACAGGGATCTACGATATATTGAGTGTCACTCAAATATAAGGGATCATTTAAAAGTCAACTATGCTTGCCAATGAAATATGCATAAGACATACAAGGGTGCAATGTACAAGCAAGCATAGCTGCAACATATGGACTTGACCCTTTAAACATAGAATTAAAATAACACATTGAAAAATAAGATCGAAAATAGACATTGGGAATTATGCCGCCATACACACTAATACGGTCGGCCGACCGATTATAACAGCATGATGTAGAAGTACCGCTTAATAAATATTTTGGACATGAGATTCAGCGGGGATCTATACAATACTGACGAATATTGCTATGATAGCAAGGTTAAACTAGCAAATTTTTTAAAAACTACAACTCCATATGCTTGGACTGTGCAGGCTTATAAAACACAGATATTTTAAATTTTTGTGCATGTACCATGGATCGTAATGCTTGTCTGCCCGCCTGTGGGTTATCAGTGATTATATGGGGATCGCTCTGCCTGTCACTGTGCAAGTGGGGATGAGAATTGGGACATGCGCACTACCTTACATACACACTGGGTTGCGTTTTACAACGAAAGACATGCCTTGCTGACACTGTGATGGAACGCGGCTGATTGGGGGAGAGTGCGGCGAGCGGACGTTCCGATTGCACAGTATCCTTGTCAATCAACCGCAGCTCACGCTGGGATTGGTGGATTACACCCCCAGAGGTACTTAAGGGATAATGTCCGGCTGTAGACCACGCCCTCAGAGGAAGTCCGATTAATGACGAAACGTCAGGGCGGTGATCTACAGACCGGAAGTGACGTGTGTGCGCCTCAGACGTGCGCTCCAGAGCAGACAGGATATCGAATTGCTGTTCTATACAGCAGGGAGGATCAGTTCCGGAGGAAACCGCACGGAGACAGGCATAGTGACACACTATTGTAAATGCATATGATTAACTCAATGATGGTACGCATTTTGGATTAGGGGGGAGGTTGTTTTGTATCTAAATAAAAGCTTTTTGAAACAATATCACACTATTGCAATACCCCTTTGTTTTATGAGGAAAAATCTGTGCATGTTCAAGCTGATTACTGCAGAGGAGATAGAACGTGGGAGGAACGCTAATACATAAGTGATCTATTTGAAAGGCTGGTTTTGACCATTGGTCTGGTGAGTGTATCCCCAAAGGGGAGTTTTATTCCGCACGTGGTGAAGAATTGATTGAAGTATACGGTGGAAGCTGTCACTATTTTTATCCAAGGAAGCACTACGTGGAAATATCTCTTTATAACCAGACTGTGATTGTACCATATAGTCCTGGGTGATAATAAGGACAAAGCGCTGCTGCAATTTTATACGGACTGAGCCATTAGAATTGCTTGTTCATACTATTGCCATATTTTTCATGATTACGGATTTTTAAGCAGCTGCTAAAACATCAGTGGTGGACTGAACTTATATAGATAGAAATTTTATCTATTTTATTTATTTATATATTTATATATATATTATATTTATATATAATTTATTTAATTTATCCATAATTTAAGAAGTTTTATCCAGTAAGCGCGGAGGGGTGAGCCAGAAGGGCGGTTAGTTGTGGTTATACTCAATTTTGCAGAAGCCCATAAACACTTTTAACTCCTACAGAGTCAAGCTTCTCCACTCAAATGGACGGGCGTATGATGATTGGGGGTTGGTGGAAATATGCTGCTGGGCATATAAATTGGTCTGGTCCACTTTGAGTTGCAGCAAAGTGTCAGGCAAAAATAAATTAAAACAATCAATTGCAGAAAAAATTTTGGGTATTGGCCTGCACACCTGGCTGTGCGGTGAAAGGGGGGATTCTTGTGAATCCTGACTTGGAAGGTAGCCATGTTGGATTGGCAAGACCATCTGGGAGGTATGTAGCGGCCCTGGCTCTTGGGGGACATTGCACTCCAGTGCTGGTAGTTGGGGGATTTGAAGTTCCTGTGCTGGCATTTGGGTGTGATGATGCGGCAGTGCTAGTACTGGGGCTGGGCATTTCTTGTGGCCTTTTGCTGGCGGCAGCGCGGTTACTGGGCCTAGGAATTTGATCCTGGGATATATTGCTGGTGGCTGCCTGGTTTGTAGAACACTGTGCTCGTTTATGAGGGATCCATTCTTCCTCCGATTCATTTGCCGATGCACTACTTTCGATTGGTTCAAATGCTGAATTTGATTCACAATCGGAATTGGCATTTGAATCTGATGAGAACTCCCCGCTGCTCTCATCAGTCACGGCGAGGATCTGGAACGCCTCCTCACTTGTATAGAACCTTTTGGACATTCTTTCTGATGGGCTGTGCGACGTGTGATGGTCACTGGTGGGTGATGGGTGACAGTCACTGATGGCAGTCTCTGATGGTGACTGATAGGTGACAATGTGACAGGTTCTCTTTTGTGTGTTGGTGCAGTTACAACTACAGTACACACATAGATCGGTAACTCACTGCTCCTGGCTCTTCTCTCCTCACACACCGTTACCAGTGTGAGCAGAGAAGAGCCGGTAACAGCTGGTAAACCAGTCTTTTTTTATATTTAGTGGTCGGCTGTGAATGGATCACAGCCGATCACGTGGTAAACAGCCGCCAGGCATTGGCTGTTTACCCTTGTTGTGACGAGCAGTGTTCCTGGGAACACGCTGCCACCGACATGATCGCTGATACAAAAGTGTAGCTGCTGACTTTTAATAAACAGACACTCACCTGTCCCACGGTCCAGTGATGCAGCCGCATGGAGCCCTTCTCCTCTCCTCTCCTCAATGCCGTCATATCTACTGTGTGCAGTGACACCCGGCTGTGACGGCTTACGGCTTCATGACCAGGTGCACACTGCACGAGCCACTCTGCCATTGGCCAGCCAATCTTCTTGGACCTGTGTTGTGTCCCAGAAGATCACTGGCAGGGATGGGCCACCTAGGGCAAGAGGAGGAGGAGTCATCTAGGGGCCCGGGACAGGAAGTCCCATTAAAAAGAACCCCCCCCCCAAAAAGACACAGGGACAGGAAGTCCCATTAAAAAGAACCCCCCCCCCAAAAAAAAAAAATTACTTGCCAAATGTGGCATATCAGGGGGCAAGGAGTGCTTAAAGCGGAAGTACCACTTTTGGGTGGAACTCCGCTTTAAAGGAGTGAGGTTATTTTTTATTTATTTGTTTATTAAAAGTCAGCAGCTACAAAAAAAAGTGTATCTTCTGACTTTTAATAAAAAGACAGATACTCACCTGTCCCCTACAATCCAGCGACGTGGCCACCCAAACCCTCCATTCTCTCCCCTGCCTGTTCACGGCGCTGGCAATACTACTGTGGGCATCCGGCTGTGACAGCTTGCAGCTTCACAGCTGGGTTTGCATGTCTCACTGGGCTATCCTGCACAGCCGGGCAATTTTCTGGGACCTGTGATGTGTCCCAGAAGATTGCAGGGAGGAAGGGCTCCCTAGGCGGCCCAAGCGGAAGTGGAAGCACGTTAGTAATCGTGATGCATCGCGGAATCGAATCGAATTGTTGACCAGATAATCGGAATGGAATTGAATCGTGAGACCAGTGAAGATGCGCACCCCTAGTGTGTGTGTGTGTGTGTATATATATATATAATGTGTGTATATATGTATGTGTGTGTGTATATACGCCCCGAGTCTCAGTGATTGTAAAAGATATATATGCCACATTTCAAAAAGATTGGATAATATTTAGGGGTTGCACATGTAGCGACCATAACCCTCTGTGGGGCGGCCTTGAATTTTGGGCTTACTGAAAACCTCCGCTCAGCTTGTTCCTCCAGGTCTAGGGGGTCCCAGAGTTGGTACCCAACGACTTTGCACGCTGACACCATGAAAAGTCCTTTTTGAAAGGTTTTTTTATTTGCAGGGGTAACATCCAACCGGCAGTCTCATGTGGGAACAGAGGGCAAGGGTGAACGAAAACTCAGGCACTTTGAACTGCTAAGTATATGAAAGTCTCTATTTGCCAACCCAGAGAGAGGCCACTCGCAGCTGGGCGCTTCAAAGCCGAACAAATCTCTAGCCAGAGATTATGGCAGTCAGCATTTGAATTACAGAATTTGCAAAGTTTCTGAACTTGAATTTAGGCAGCATTCAGAAACAAACAGGAACTTTTCCTCAGTACCTGGAACGTTATCCGTCTCCTTGACAGTATTGGGGAAACATGGATTCTCTAGTGTCCTTGACAACCCAGCAACCAGGCACTTCTCAGGATGCCAGCTTGTTGGCCCTTCTCCGAAGAGTCCTCCCCGGTCGCTTACACGAGCTGCGGTGCCCCTCCAAGTTGAGAGCGCACCCGGACGCCTTGAATCCTCACTCAGTCACTGCGCCTCGGACCAGCTGGTTCCGAGACTCGGGAACAGACGGATCCCTTCCCCAGACCAAGCGGGTCTATGGGGTCAGTCAAACAGGCCATGTTGCGGGACAGCAGACGCTCCCGTGACCGTGACCCCTCGCGGGGCTACCCCGGTCCAGAATCAGGAACAGGCAGCTATGGCCTAACGAACCTCAAACACGTGACTCCAGCCTCTAAAGTAACCTTCCCCAGACTCAACGGGGCCAAACGCACCCACTGATTGGTTCAGAGGAATGCCGGTACCCAAACGTCCAACCAGGCCTGGTTCTGAGCCTGTCATGTGTACCTCACCGCACACATGATCAGGCAAAACCCCAACACAGCCCAGCCAAACTGATGCTAAAGCTTCCCTATCCAATTAGCTCTCAGAACTCCTTTACTGTTCTGAGAAACAAAAATAACAAAATTTACACACAAATGTTGAGAGCAGAAATATGGGACTTTACAAGCACACAAACACAAATTCATATAAAAAAGTATATACATTATAGAAAAATTAACAAAACATCCAAATTCATAAGAAAAAGTTTAAAAGAGATACATCTCTGAATACATATTGAAGTTTGCAAATATCGATATGTCTCTACATGTTTCGCCTTCAAATAGGCTTCTTCAGGAGAACTGCTAATATCGTAATGCTATGATCACTATAATGAAAAGAACATGGATCAATACATAAAACAAAGCAAAAGACAGGCAAAATCAATATTAAACACAAAACAGTTATGGAAGATACTGAGAGGGCGGAGATTAACCTCCATGCTGACCTGTGTACTCAGGAGACAAAGCCTGCAATCCACAAATGGTTTGGTAAGAAGAGGGGTTTGATACGGATGCAACCATAGAGAGGGAAATATTGTCCAAGACGATCACGTCTCAGAATCCAGCTAATGAATTTATATAGGGACAATTATTAGATGATATGCAAAAATAACACATACATAATATATATATATATATATATATATATATATATATATATATATATAATATATATATATATATATATATATATATATAATATATATATATATATATAATGTGTGTGTAATTAATGTGTGTGTGTGTGTGTGTGTGTGTGTGTAAACACCTCAATGATAGTACTACCTAGAGTCTTATTAGAAAAGGCAAAATCCCAATACAGCAGAGAAATTAGAAACGTCCCTTTACATTGGAGAACTTCCTATAGAAAATGTTTATATTTTTGGGGGGGGACCCCTTACGGGTTAATAGGAAATTAATTAATAATCCTACAGTGTTAATACCAATTTCCACCCAGCTTTTTTGTTACCTGCAAAATATTTGCTCATCCGGATTAGTTCATCACAGAAGAAGACCATCGGAAGACGATGGGAGATGGGAGGTATAAGCACCCCAAACTTTCCCCTCTATGAAAATCAAAAAGAGATGTTTCAAAGGTCAAACGACCTAAAGGTAAGGTTTAAAACAGGAGGGTAATCTGAGAGTAAAAGGAATTCTTACCTTGTGGAAATCAAACCAATAAAAAGCACCAGTGGATCAGCTCAAACAGACTTGTTAGGTACCTGGTGGCGAGCCTGGCTTGACGGAAGGGAACCTCTCTTACGGCTCTGGTTCAGGGTCCACTGGAATGGAGACAGGGGACCCGTGAGCACAGTGGAGTAGGAGTGTCCGTCCGGTAGGTCAGCTGGTGCAGGATGAAGTAGGATGCTGGTGCTGGTCTTGGATAGTAGGCGCTGCAGGAGATGGTACAGCAGGCTTGGGGTTGGATGGCCGGAGAGAGAGGTAGTCTCTGGAACAGCAGCAGCAGAGGCAGATCCTGTGCGGGAGAGAGGCACACTCGGACGGCAGAGGTAGTCAGACAGGCCGGGTCACAGGTAAGGCAGATAGGCATTAAACGGCAGGCAGAAGGATGGTCAAGTGGCAGGCAGAGGTTCGGCAACAGGTAGACAGTCCACAAACAGGGTCAGGCAAGCCGGGGTCAGGGGGTAGAGAGGTCAGCAGGGTCAGACAGGCCGGGTCGGGTTCCAATGGATCACAGATAGGTACAGGCAGGTAAACTGGAGACTCAGGTCAGAGCTGCAGACGAACAGCACCGCAGGGCTGCAGCTCTGATCCTTAAATAGGGACACTGGCGCCAGACAGCGCTACCCGCGCACGTGCACGCGGCGTGCGCCAACGCCCGCGCTGATGCCTGGAGGGCACAGGGGTGATCGTTTGCCTGCGTAGAGGCAATCTGGGCCGCACGGGGCGGCCAGGACCCTGACATTGCCCCCCCCACAAGGGGCAACCTCCGGGTGCCCAAAAGACTTCTCTTCTCTGGGTGGGCGGAAAAGAAGGCACGGATCAGTCTTCTGGCATGCAGGTTACTATCGGGTTCCCAGGAATTGTCCTCAGCCCCATACCCCTTCCATTTAACTAAGAACTGTGTCTGCCCTTGCCGCCTCCTACAATCAATAATGGCCTCTACTTCGTATTCTTCGCCGCCTTCGACAAGAACAGGACCAGGAGGTCTAGTTCCCCTATCAGGGAAGGGGTCGGGTACAGCGGGTTTTAACAGGGCCACATGAAACACCGGGTGTATCTTCATTGAGTCGGGCAACGACAGTTCGTAGGATACCTGGTTGATCCTCCTTTTCACAGAGAAGGGTCCCAGAAACTTGGGAGCGAGTTTCTTGGAAGGGCAAGGTAACTTTAAGTTAATAGTAGAAAGCCATACCTGATTTCCAATCTGGAGGTCCAGTTCTCCCCTTCTCTTCCGGTCAAAGAACCTTTTGCAGTCTGTCTGGGCCTTGGTTATCGTCTCTTGGAGGATCTGGTTGTTGTGTTGGAGGAAGGTCACTGTATCCTGCACCGCTGGAACCGGGATTCTGGAAGAAAGTCAGGGAGAAAGGATAAGTGGAAGCCATAGTTGGAGAAAAAAGGGGACTGACCTGTGGCTGAGTGGCTGGCGTTGTTGTATGAAAACTCAGCTAAGGGGAGTAGGGACACCCAATCGTCCTGCACAAAGGATGTGAAGCACCTAATGTACTGCTCCAAGGTCTGATTTGTGCGTTCTGTCTGTCCATTTGTTTGGGGGTGATAGGCCGAGGACAGAGCCAACTCAATTTTTAGGGATTTACACAAAGCCCTCCAGAAACGGGACGTAAATTGGACCCCCTATCGGAGACTATGCTGGCAGGGACCCCATGCAACCTAAGACACGGGCTGTTTCAGCAGCGGACGGGGTTCCCTTTAGGGGCAGGAAGTGGGCCATTTTAGACAGCCGGTCTACGACTACAAAAATAGCTGTGCATCCTTCTGAGCATGGGAGTTCAACTATAAAGTCCATGGTGATCATCCTCCATGGTCGATCGGGTACGGGAAGAGGCTTAAGGAGGCCCCAAGCTCGGCTTCTTGAGGTCTTGCTCCGGGTACAGACAGGGCAGGCGTTGACGTACTCCTTGCAGTCTTTCCTTAGACCTGGCCACCAAAAGGTGCGTTGCACCAGATCAATAGTAATAATACTCCAAAATGTCCTGCCAGAGGGTGGTCATGACAAAGATTCAGGACCTTGGTCCGAACAGATTCGGGGACAAAAACTTGGCTTCCTTTCCAAAAGAGACCGTCTCTGGAAGTCAGGAGGGCCCCTGGGGTTGCTGGGCTGTTTGCAGATGCCTCCTTGATCTGTGAGAGCAAATCCGGTTGTACAAGTAGAAAGTTGCCAGATGACAGGATGGTGTCTGGAGCTGCTGTGTCCTTTGGATTATCGAACATGCGCGAGAGCGCGTCTGGTTTCACGTTTTTGGATCCTGGGCGGTAGGTGATATGAAAACAAAATCTGGAAAAAAACAATGCCCAACGGGCTTGTCGAGGCCTCAGTCGCTTGGCTGTCCGTAGGTACTCGAGGTTTTTGTGGTCGGTATACACCAATACCGGGTGACTTGCGCCCTCCAACAGATACCTCCATTGCGGGGGTAAGTTTCCGAGAGAAAAACCCTACCGGGTGCATCAAATCCTTGCTGCCCTGACGTTGAGATACCACAGCTCCCAGCGCTACTTCGGAAGCGTCGACCTCCAGAATGTATGGGAGGGCAGGGTCGGGGTGACTGAGGATGGGAGCAGAGGTGAATAGCCTTTTAAGTCTCTCAAAAGCTTCCTGGGCCTCGGGACCCCACTGAAAGCGTGTACCCTGTTTTGTTAGTTGGATAATAGGGTTGACAATGGTGGAGAATCCCTTAATGAATTTCCTGTAGAAATTTGCAAACCCTATAAAGCGCTGAATGCCCTTTTTGTCCGATGGTGCCGGCCAGTCCAATACAGCAGTTACCTTCTGAGGGTCCATTCTGATCCCTGCTGGGGAAATCTCAAGTCCCAGAAACTGAATCTCTTGCTGTTCAAACAGGCACTTCTCTGCTTTAGCATATAGGCCATGCTGCCGGAGACGAAGTAGCACTCTGCCCACATGCCCCTGGTGCTGTTCAAGAGAACTGGAAAAAATTAAAATGTCATCGAGGTATACAATTACAAAAATGTCCAAAAAGTCCCTAAATACATCATTGATCAGGTGCTGAAAGGTGGCAGGGGCATTGCAGAGGCCGAACGGCATGACTAGATACTCATAGTGACCAAAGCGGGTCCGGAAGGCCGTTTTCCACTCATCCCCGGACCTGATACGGACCAAGTTGTAGGCGCCCCTTAGGTCCAACTTGGAGAAGATAGTTGCCGTTCATAGTTTCTGGAAGAGCTCTGGTATCAACGGCAAGGGGTCTCGGTTTTTGACTGTAACTTTGTTCAACTCGCGGTAGTCCACACAAGGCCTGAGTGTTTGGTCCTTCTTGGTAACGAAGAATATCCCCGCGCCTGCTGGGGAGGTGGAGTGACGGATAAACCCCTTCTTGAGGTTCTCCGCAATGTACGCCTTCAGGGCCTCCTGCTCTTTTTCGGATAAGGGAAAGATGCGTCCGAATGGGATTTCGGCTCCTGGGAGAATCTCGATAGGACAGTCATATGGACGATGGGGCGGCAGGGAGTCTGCCCCTCGTTTACTGAACACGTCGAGAAAGTTGTGGTAAGTCTTGGGCACGGCCCGGCACAGGTCCTGATCGGAGTTCAGGCAACACAGAGCAGAGGGTGCCCCAACGGGCTCAGGTAGGCAGTGCTGAAGGCAATAAGGGGACTGGAATTTTACTTGTCCCGTTGACCAGTTAATGCAATGGTTGTGGGCTTGGAGCCACGGTATGCCCAAAATCACTGGGAAGAGAGGAGAAGAAATTACACCCAGTATTAACAGTTCTTGGTGCTGGGACAAGATGGTAGCAGGCAGGGGCAAGGTCTCTTGGGTCACTTGACCTGATTTGATGCGTGATCCGTCGGCCAAGAAGACAGAAAGTCCACGGGTCTTCTCCCGGAGAGGTAGGGCTTGTAAGTTGGCGAAGGTGGCATCGATAAAACAACTGCATGCTCCGGAGTCAAGGATAGCGTTGGTGTGGATTGTCCTTCCTTGAAGCTGCAACGAGAGGGGAAGAGCCAGGTGAGTGGTGTTGCTGGGGCAAGGTGCAGGTTTAGAAGAGACAGAAGAAAGACACTTACGGATCTTGACTGGGCAGTTGTTTACATAATGTCCAGAACCACCACAGTAGAGGCATAGATTCAGCTGCTGGCGCCTGGCAAGCTCTTCGGGGGACAAGGTGGAGCGCATAAGTCCAATCTGCATTGGTTCAGGGCTGTCAAAGGCAGGACTGGCTGGAACTGTAGCAGGTGTGGGTAAATAGCAGGAAGCTGGAGTTGGAGCCCTTGCCACCATCCAGGCCGGGCGGGTCGGTTGGGAGGAACGTTCGGCTCGGCGTTCCCGGAGCCGGCGATCCAGTTGGATGGTAAGGGTGATCAGGTCCTCCAGGGACTCGGGGACCCCCACTCGGGCCAGTTCATCCTTCAGACCCTCAGATAAGCCTGTGCGGAATTGATGCCTAAGGGCTGCATCGTTCCACCGAGTGTCCGCGCTCCAGCGCCCGAAATCAGAAATATAGTCCTCGGCCATTCTACGGCCTTGTTGGAGCGTGGACAAGGCGGCTTCGGCTGTAGCGGTTCTCTGGGGGTCGTCATAGAGCTGCGCCATTGCCTGGAAGAAGGTAGCAAGGTCCTGGATCTGTGGGCTATCGACCCTTAGAAGACGGTGGGCCCATGACTGAGGTTCTCCTTGCAGGAGAGACACCACGAATCCCACCTTGGTGGCTTCCAAGGAAAAAGTCCTGGGCTGAAGGGCAAAATAAAGCTGGCAGGCATCTCGGAAGGCAGGGAACTTAGACCGATCTCCTGAGAATCTTTCCGGAACGGGCACTCTTGGCTCTGGAGGACGCATCACTACTGCAGGCTGAACGGTTTGTTGCACCGGTGGTGCAGGAGGTGCAGCAGCCATAGGGCTGGAAAGATGCTGTACCTGTCCCTCTAACCTGGTATAGCCTTCCTGTAGAGACTTCACTGCTTGGGTGAGGGCTGCCAGGTGGGAGCAGAAGTCCTGCATGGACGAGGTTCCTTCCGCAGGCTCGGTCATCTAGGCTGTTCGTACTGTTAGGTACCTGGTGGCGAGCCTGGCTTGACGGAAGGGAACCTCTCTTACGGCTCTGGTTCAGGGTCCACTGGAATGGAGACAGGGGACCCGTGAGCACAGTGGAGTAGGAGTGTCCGTCCGGTAGGTCAGCTGGTGCAGGATGAAGTAGGATGCTGGTGCTGGTCTTGGATAGTAGGCGCTGCAGGAGATGGTACAGCAGGCTTGGGGTCGGATGGCCGGAGAGAGAGGTAGTCTCTGGAACAGCAGCAGCAGAGGCAGATCCTGTGCGGGAGAGAGGCACACTCGGACGGCAGAGGTAGTCAGACAGGCCGGGTCACAGGTAAGGCAGATAGGCATTAAACGGCAGGCAGAAGGATGGTCAAGTGGCGGGCAGAGGTTCGGCAACAGGTAGACAGTCCACAAACAGGGTCAGGCAAGCCGGGGTCAGGGGGTAGAGAGGTCAGCAGGGTCAGACAGGCCGGGTCGGGTTCCAATGGATCACAGATAGGTACAGGCAGGTAAACTGGAGACTCAGGTCAGAGCTGCAGACGAACAGCACCGCAGGGCTGCAGCTCTGATCCTTAAATAGGGACACTGGCGCCAAACAGCGCTACCCGTGCACGGGCGCGCGTCCCCGCTATTAGCGCACGGGAGCGCGCCCGCGGGCCGGTCGCGCGCGTGCGGGCGCCAACGCCCGCGCTGATGCCTGGAGGGCACAGGGGTGATCGTTTGCCTGCGTAGAGGCAATCTGGGCCGCACAGGGCGGCCAGGACCCTGACAAGACTGATCTCCTATGCCCTTTTATAACCCTCTCCACCTCCGGTTTTGGCGCCTAAATTTTGGCGCTTAACACATGAGGACACAAACAGTGTCACTATGGATGCGCCGTTGCACCGGAAGTGACACTGTACCGGAACCGGAAGTGTGAGCTCACAACAGGAAGTCCGCCTTAAAACCAGACTCCTGCAGTACCCACTACAAAAACAGCGCCGGATATCCGCTGCAAAACTAACCAGAAGTGACGCCAGTTACAGAGAAGGCGGAAATGAGTTGGAGGCATCCATAGGAGGCCGCCATTAAAATCAACATAGAGGGGCCAATAGCCGAAGTACATTGAGAAGTAAAAAGATGGAAAAAACTTCAACTCCACCACAATCAAATAGCTGGCCCAACATAGGGACTGGATGAAAACACCAATTACTGACCTGACTGGACAGCATATCAGGAATGCGCATCCTTCTGTGACTGATGGCACAGACAGATTAAAGGTCGATTGACCAATAAACTGAAGGTGCCTTGGGTGTCCATATGGCACATCCAAACTCTACACCAACCATTTAGGATGCATAAATGTCCCACATATACAGTCCCTGACAAGTCTTGTCGCTTCTCTATTTTGTAGAAACTCCTGCTATTAACCTGACTTTTAATTATTCAATTGGTGTTAGAAATAGCTCATATGAAAAGCTAAAGCCCTCCCAAATGATGTTTAATGCACTGAAATAAATTAGTTTCACTGAAAAAAGATTTATCATTTAATCAAGACAGACAGGTCAAATTTTGGCAAGACAAAAGTTTTGACGCCTATACAGAAATTGAACAACTTTACTGAAAATCCAAAAATATGTCCGCAAATTAAGTAGTGGTGCTGTGAGATCCAAATTTAATATCTTGTATGACTTCCATGAGCTTGAAGGACAGCATCCATGCGGTTTGGCAAGGATTCATACAATTTATTGATGAAGTCATCCGGAATAGCAAAGAAAACAGTCTTGCATGCCTTCCAGAGTTCATCAATATTCTTTGGTTTCGTCTTCCATGCTTCATCTTTCATCCTACACCACATATGCTCAATGATGTTCATGTCTGGTGACTGGGCTGGCCAATCCTGGAGCATCTTGATCCTCTTTGTCTTAAGGAACTTTGATGTGGAGATGGAAGTATGCGGCAAAATTTGGCCTTTTTTATGGTTGGGAATATAAGAGGTAGTTAAGATTTCTTGGTATTTTAGACTACTGATGTTGCCTTCCACCCCGCAGATCCCTCGCACACCCCCGTACTGGATGTAACCCCAGACCATGATTTTGCCTCCACCAAACTTCACTGTTTTCTGGGTAAATCTCAGCTCCATGCGGGTTCCAGTACGTCTCCTGCAATATTTGCGGCAACTGTGGTGTAATTCAACAGAAGATTCATCTGAAAAATCCACCTTCTGCCACTTTTCCAGAGTCCATCCTTTTAGCAGGCTGTGGCCCTTGGCAAATGCCACGCTTTTTTTCAATTGTCTTTTGTTTAGTGCTGGCTTATGGGCACTGATTCGACCATGGAGACCATTTTGAGACAGACTCCGACCAAACTGTTCTGGTTGACACAGGGACTTCAGGTGACCAGGTCTCGTGGAGCTCTGCTGCAGTGGAAAATGGGCTGGCCTTGGATTTTCGCGCCAACAAACGGTCCTCTTGAGCAGTTGCTTTGCGGGTCGGCCTGACCTGGCCTTGTCCAAAACGTTTTCAGTCTCTTCAAATCTTTTTTTTTATCCTCTGAACTTGACGCTGAGACCCATTGAAGGTGTCTGCCACATCCAGCAGTGGATCTGGTCTTCAGCCTCTTCATAATCAACACTTTAGTCTCTGGGTGAATCTTAGGCATGTTTGCAGAGGTCTAATTGCAGTTGAGAAGGTCTAGTGTACTGGTGTTCTTTTTATACACACCTGAGACCTAATTGATCCATTATTAGTCACAGGTGAAGCTCATATAACAAGGCGACAACACTTATGTCTTGGCAAAAATTGACTCAATGGCCTTACCAAGCTGTGAATATTGGAATACTTTTTGTCAGTTTCGTTTTGCACTGAAACATTGTTACAAAAGCTGTTGGGATTAAAATGACCCATTTCTTGTAACAAAATCTTGATTAGAAATATATTTTAGCGGCGCTTCAGGTCAATTTGTACACAAGCGACAAGACTTTTGTCAGGGACTGTAATTGCAAGACTGATTTTATAGGGGTATTAAACATAGCTGAATGACCCCTTAGAATTAACAAAGTAGAATGCATCAAAGAAAGTGGAAAACAGGAAAACATCCCCCGATACAGTCACAGGTCAAACACAGCCGTCCTGCTCATCTCCATAAGCTGATAAAAATATACATAATTCTCACAAAATGATACAGATACACTTAGAATTCATTAACTTAATGAGCTCATTAAACCTCTTAACAATGGCGATAAAGCCTAAAAAAAAAGCTTGAAGCTCAAGGATTCATTCAAGCCAGGATGGATTGTGGCACTTAAGTTGTGAATCCACTTGGATTCTCTTTGTAAACGTCATCTGAGATATCAAATGAATAATAAAGGCCCATATGACAGCTGATTGGAGTTTCCATTTTTTTCTTAATGAGCGAGACATGGTCTCTAATTCTATAGAAAAAATGCCTCTTGGTTTTGCCTACATAAAATGCTTGGCACTCACATCTCATAAGATAAACAACTCCAACAGTCTTGCAGGTCACGTAAAAGTATGGTCTAAACACTTGACCATTCGGGAGAGCCACTTCTGTGGTATTCATTAAAAGTTTGCAGAATTCACATTTTCCACAGGGGAATGTTCCCCTGCGTTGTGATTTTGCTCTTGAAGTTAGATGGCTATGAACCAATTTTGTCTTTAAGTGCGGTGGACTTACAATAAGATATCTGTGGGTGGATACCTACATATTTAGATAGTATTTCATCCGTGGATAGATGCCAATATTTTTTCAAAAATATGGCGAACCTTCCTGTGTTCACCTGCATATCTTGCAATTAGGCGAACTTTGGATTGAGATTTGGGTGGCTTGGTTTAGTGGGTGAATAGACATCTTTCTTTTTGTTTGGCCCTATTGTGTAGGCCCGTTTAAGGCAATTTTTGTTATATCCTCTCTCACGTAATCGTGTCTGAAGAGATTTGGCCTCAGATTCAAAATCTACGTCCATACTACAATTTCTCCTTATTCTCAGATATTGACTATAAGGCATACTCTGGACAAGGGACTCGGGATGAGAACTATCAGCATTCAGGATCGTATTCCCTGCCGATGGCTTCCTATATAAGGATGAACCAATCGTTTTATCTTCATTGACATATATATTTTAATGTCCAAAAAGTTCACTGATCTGATCACAGGTCATCGTGAATTTTAAATTATAGGAATTGGTTTTTAGACCACTCAGAAACAGTGATAGCTCATCCCGAGTCCCGGTCCAGATTATAAAGGTGTCATCAATAAATCTCTTCCAAATTAAAATATTTTGAAAGAACTCACAAAACTCAGGGGCAGAGTATATCTCTCACTCCCACCTCCCCAGATGCAGGTTGGCGTACGATGGGGCACATTTAGTCCCCATCGCCACCCCCTGTACCTGGAGGTAGTGGGAGCGATCGAAGGTAAAAATATTGTTACTCAAAATAAACAATGGTAAATCAACAACAAAATTGTTGTAAGCCCTAGCCCCCGGGCCCCGCTCCGAGAGGAAGCCATCTATAACTCGAGCCCCCAATTTATGGGGGATCGAATTATAAAAGTGCCTCCACATCGATAGCCACCAACCAGGCCTGGTCAGGTAGACATAGACCATCTATCATCTAGGGATCGTAACAAATCAGCTGTATCCTGAATGTATGAACTTAATGGGCAAAACTAAGAGGCCTTTTTTCCATAGAATTAGAGACCATGTCTCGCTCATTAAGAAGAAAAAATGTAAACTCCAATCAGCCGTCATATGGGCCTTTATCTATCATTTGATACATCTCAAATGAAGTTTTTTGCTCTTGAATTTGGCCCAGACTTTGATAGAGGGGGAGATATCGATAAAATTCTCTTGCAAAGAGAATTCAAGTGGATTCACAACTTAAGTGGCACTTAATCCATCCTGGCTTGAATGAATCCTTGAGCTTCAAGCCTTTTTTATAGGCTTTATCGTCATTGTTAAGAGGTTTAATGATCTCATTATGTTAATAAATTCTAAGTGTATCTGTATCATTTTGTGAGTATTATGTATATTTTTATCAGCTTATGGAGATGAGCAGGAGGGCTGTGCTTGACCTGTGACTGTATTGGGGGATGTTTTCCTGTTTTCCACTTTCTTTGATGCATTCTACTTTGTTAATTCTAAGGGGTCATCCAGCTATGTTTAATACCCCCTATAAATCAGTCTTGCAATTATATGTGGGACATTTATGCATCCTAAATGGTTGGTGTAGGGTTTGGATGTGCCATATGGACATCCAAGGCACCTTCAGTTTATTGGTCAACCGACCTTTAATCTGTCTGTGCCGTCAGTCACAGAAGGATGCGCATTCCTGATATGCTGTCCGGTCAGGTCAGTAATTGGTGTTTTCATCCAGTCCCTATGCTGGGCCAGCTATTTGATGGTGGTGGAGTTGAAGTTTTTTACATCTTTTTACTCAATGTACTTCGGCTATTGGCCCCTCTATGTTGATTTTAATGGCGGCCTCCTATGGATGTCTCCAACTCATTTCCGCCTTCTCTGTAACTGGTGTCACTTCCGGTTAGTTTTGCGGCGGCTATCCGGCACTGGTTTTGTGGTGGATACTGCAGGAGTCTGGTTTTAAGGCAGACTTGGTGTGAACTCACACTTCCGGTTCCGGTACAGCGTCACTTCCGGTGCGACATAGTGACACTGTTTGTGTCCTCACCTCATGTGTTTGGCGCCAAAATTTTGGCACCAAAACCGGAGGTGGAGAGGGTTAAAAAAGGGCATAGGAGATCAGTCTGTTTGAACTGGTCCACTGGTGCTTTTTATTGGTTTGATTTCCACAAGGTAAGAATTCCTTTTACTCTCAGATTACCCTCCTGTTTTAAACCTTACCTTTAGGTGGTTTGACCTTTGAAACATCTTTTTGATTTTCATAGAGGGGAAAACTTGGGGTGCTTATACCTCCCATCTCCCATTATCTTTGGATGGTCGTCTTCTGTGATGAACTAATCCGGATGAGAAAATATTTTGCAGGTAACAAAAAAGCTGGGTGGAAATTGGTATTAACACTGTAGGATTATTCATTAATTAATTTCCTATTATTACCCGTAGGGGTCCCCCCCCCAAAAATATAAACATTTTCTATCAGAAGTTTTCTAATAAGACTCTAGGTAATGAGGTGTTTACACTATATATATATATATATATATATATATATATATATATATATATATATATATATATAATTAGGGGTGTTGAAATTAATTGTTTGTCCGATGCATCGCGATTCGACCATCCACGATGCGGCATCGATGCTGTAGCTTTAAGACATCGATTAATGTGGGTGACGTCATCCTCGCGCCGGGCCGCCTGCCTCCGAGCGAGACGAGTAGAGCCAAAAACAGCCGAAGCTTTCGCGCCGTTGTCTCCCGCCTCCCGCGGCGTCCCGCCCCCTTGTTGACGTCATACGCCTGTGCCAGCCTGACTGTCGCTCACGAGGAGACAAGACTGCAGCAGCAGCACATGTCCGACCCGAGTTCCCCCAGAGCTTTCCTCCTAACACTGCAGCAAGCACACTTAGCACAGTCAGACACTGCACATTGCACAAGAGGCATTTAGCGCTGTCCATCCGGCCCGAGTGGAACTTCACAGAGGAGGAGAGCCGAGCTAGGCCGCGGTGCCTGAATCTGACCCACTACACTACTACAGCTCAGCTCACAGTCACACCTCAGACTCCAGTCCTCTTCACAGGCAAAAACAGCAGGAGGAGTGTTTCAGCAAGCATCATGATAATCACAGGTAGGTAACAGACACACACATGTCATGTCACACTACTAGTAACTTAAGACTAAGAAGTACTGTACTAAAAACTTGTCATCTGTCCTCCTGTCCTCAGACTCCAGTCCTCAGCAGCAGCAGGAGAGGAGGAGAGAGAGACCCACTCCAGCAGCCAGCAGCAGTGCCACCGCCGTTCACTGACTCATGTACTGTAACTGTACCACCGCCGACTTGTCGTCGTCGTCGTCATCAATGATCATCACAGGTAGGTAACTGTCTGACTGTCAGTGTCACTGTCACACACTCTCCCATCACACACTGTACTAAACTATGATATAAAATATAATCATATCTGACTGTCTGTAACTGTAACTCTGTATATATTTTTTTAAAGTGTTGCCTTTGGAGATTTTTAGTTACTGACACCGTAGTAATTTTTTTGTCACCATTCCACGAGGGTGCGCAAATTTTAATTTATCATGTTTGTTTGGTATTTATTTACTCGGCGTTACCTAATTTTTCACATTATACAAAAAAATTAGGCTAACTTTACTCTTGCGTTTTTTTTTTTTTAATTCATGAAAGTACCTTTTTGCTCAAAAAGTTGCGTTTAACAGACCGATGCACATTTTTAACACATAGCGTTAGCGAGGCAGTGCGACTGCGAGTAGTGACGGACGGTGTGGGGTAGAAAAATAAGGATTTTGTGGCAACTATTTGTTCAACATATCATCATATACAATTACATATACTAGACTAGTAGTAGAAAACTTGTTACTTTTGTGGTGGTGATCTTGTGGCAGGCTTTAGGCTTAGTCACTTAATTTTCTTTTTTTTTTTCTTTTTAATATTGACAGAGTTTGTAGAGAACGTTGTCGTCATCACATCACCCCCTGTCACAATTACGGGTAGACTAGTAAAAATGGCAGAAGGAGACCAAAAAGAACGAGAGATAAAAAATGCCCCTAGCTTTTTAAAAGCAAACATCTGGGCACATTTTGGCTTTTATGAACATGAAACTGGGAACCGTGAATTGGACAAGTCATACGCTGTGTGTAAAGCCTGTCACACAAAAATTAAATATCTAGGGAATACTACTAATATGAGAAACCACGCTAGCCGTTTTCACTCAGAGATCCTAACACCTGCCGCCAGCACCACCAGTGCCAAAGTAGACCCAGCTCAGCCAAGAATTGATGCGATACTCTCCAACTTTGCCACCTAACTCTGAAAGGGGGAAGAGAATAACAAAAGCTGTGGCAGCTTTCATAGCTAAGGACCTGCGCCCTTACTCAGTTGTGGACAACACTGGGTTTCGCTACCTGTTGAAGACGATAGAGCCGCGTTAAAAAATCCCGTCACAAAGTCACTTTACAGAAAACGTTATACCTGCACTCTACCACGAAACCAAAGCTCAGATAATTGCCTCAATGAGCCAAGCAAGTCGAGTCGCAATAACATGTGATTCATGGACCTCAGTCACGACAGAGTCTTATGTTACAATAACTGCACATTATGTTAGCAAGGACTGGCAGATCTTGTCGCATGTGCTGCAAACGAGAGCCATTTATGAGTCTCACACGGGTGCTCATCTGGCAGAGCAACTGTCTCGTGTTGTGGAAGAATGGCAGCTGTCCGAGAAATCTGTAGTGCTTGTGACTGACAATGCGTCGAACATGATAGTTGCAGCTCAAGTTGGGAAATTCCCCCATGTGAAATGCTTCGCCCATACACTAAATCTTGCATCCCAACGAGCGCTGAAAGTGACCACACTCTCCAGACTTCTTGGCAGAGTGCGACGGATATCCACGTTCTTTCACCGTAGCACTAGAGCAAGCCACTGTCTAAAAGAGAAGCAGAAATGCCTTGGCCTGAAGAATCATAAGTTGATAACCGACGTGTCAACAAGATGGAACAGCGCATATGACATGATTGAGAGGTTCTTAGAACAACAACCTGCAGTCTGTGCCACATTGCTGTCTCCAGAAGTCAGAAAAGGAGAGTCCGATCTCTGCACTCTCAACGAAACAGATGTGTCAAATGCAGAGGGCGCTGTGAGTGCATTAAAGCCAATGAAGGATGCAACCATGCTGATGTCAGAAGAGCGCAATCCAACAGTTTCTCTCATTGCCCCTCTACATGCACAACTCCTCCAGAGCATGACAGACGCCATGGGAGACACACCCATGATCCATGAGATCAAGAATGCCATCAGAACTGGTCTCCAGAAGAGGTACAACAGTGAGACAGAGAAGAAGATCCTTCATACAGCCTCTGCGCTAGATCCTCGCTTTAAGGGACTGCCTTTTATCCTCACAGAGGAGGAGAGATTGGAGATATACAAAGGACTCACTGAGGAGGCTGCATCCTTGGAGGTAATTAAATTAATTTGAATTTCATCATGTTTCTTGAAACGAACTGTAATAGTGTAAGCCACGCTTCTGAATCTGATGCGTTGCGGGAACTGCACCGCCCGTTTCCTGTGCTTTTTCATCACCCCATCAGAATCATAG